>CM031962.1:23921029-23948529 GCA_018749465.1 Paracanthobrama guichenoti | reverse complement strand
CACACACACACACACACACACACACACACACACACACACACACACACACACACACACACACACACACAAGCTAATTATGTCAGTGCACACCCTACGCACTCCCCTCACAGTATGACTTTCATATCCGATGCCCGCACTGTGACTCAACAGATGAACAAAGAAATTAATAAACAAAGCATAAGGCAAATAATACCATTCACACTCTCATTGTGTAAGTGTGATTCTATGTAATTGTTTATTTAATGAGGTCAGAGTTATGTCAATGAACAATGAAGTAATAAGTACATGTTACTTTTTGGACGGAAGGAAATTCGTACCAACATACATTTTCTTTATGGAATACATTTTTAACATATATTTATTTATTTATTGCAGTAAACACCCCACAAAAATTGTAGAAAATTATGGATGCAGTTTATCGGTATTACCAAGTTTATTTTTTGTGCACAAAAAAATCTGTGTATTATAAATGTTATAAGCATTATAAATGTTTTACTATCACTTTTGACGTTTGATTAATGCATCAATGAAAGTATTAATTTCTTTTAAAAAATCTTCCCTATGTTTATATTGCCATTATCTAATGCTAATCTTTAAAACACATCATTTGATAACACCGTTGAAGGGAGTGTCTAATGCTATTTCATGCATTCTGAGAGACTAAATATGGCCAAAATTTCAAAAAGCGTGTTAGACGTTTGACAGAGTATTTCTGTGCCAAATACACTCCTTCAGGATTCAAGCAAGTTTCTGAAAGATTTCTTCAAGTATGGCCCTGTATGACATCATAAAGGGTGGAATTGCTTGTATGGGAACTTGTTGTGTGCACACGTCAACCCGAGCGAGAGCTTCATTCGGGACGGGTTCCAGAAGCCATCGGCAGTGCTGTCATTTTGTTTTTAGACCACGAAATCAACAATGTCACCTAAAGAAGTGTGTCCATTTTTCATACTGTACTGTACTATACTGATTATAATGTTAGTGTTTTGTTATTTATTTGACAAAATATATGCATTTAAAGGTTATTGGCCATAACATGAAAACAATGATCAACTACTATCGGGGCATCCATACTTGTATTTGTGCTGTTGTGATGACTTTTAGCATGACTGTGATTACCCGGCGCCCTTGCTCTTGCTTAAATACAGTAGATGCTGTTGCAGTGTGGTCTGTTGGCACTTGAGGTGGCAAACGCACTGAAGGCAAGTTGTATTTTAGGAGTTCTGTCAGAGTCACCTTGTACTTTAAGTGCCCCTCTGTGCTTTATACAGCAGCTGTTCCTTATAGATCTCCTCCTCGCTTTATACACACACACACACACACACACACACACACACACACACACACACACACACACACACACACACACACACACACACACACACACATACATCAACGAAACTGATCTGCCACCCTGGGCAATCAGCCAACACCAACCCCCCCCAGTACCACCTCAGAAAACACACACACATTTAGACAGACATCACAGCCCAAACCAACAGAACATTCCACTGGGCCAATGTTTAGCTTTAATCCCATAATAAGACCCTCAGCTGTCCAGGAAAAGAAAGAGGACTTTCCGCTGCTGAAGTCAGACACTCCAGTCTTCTCCTCTCTTATGCTCTTCCTTTTCATTCTACCTTTGTTCTCCTCTCTTTGTTTTAATTTGGAGCATTTGGCCCTCTCGAGTTGGCTATTGTCCTCTTTTGGTTGAAGTCTCTTTCTTTCTTTGTTTCTTGCTCTTTCCTTTACTTCTTGTTTGCAATGACTTATAGATAATCATGGATTTGTTCAAGACCACACACAGACATGGATGATAATATAAGCAAATGCAGTCTTGCATCCCACGTTAGCATTTAAGATAGAACCCTGGCTCTTTGAATAGTCTTTATGCTGCTTACACTGAAGATGCAGCATACTGGATGGCACTAAAGCTAATGATATTCTGCGTGCTGTTTCGTCATTGGGCCAGTGACCTTTTTTTAAATTGGGGCACTAATACAGCAGCATGATCTAAGGTACTGAAGAGCAGATCTAACAATGCCGTCTTATGTGTAATCTTAAATACGATTACAATCCGCAAAGCTTCAGGACTGAGATTTGAGTTTTGGAGAAATGTAGCCAAATAAGACATACAAAAATACTTTGGTGAATACTTACTGGCTTTGAAAAATAAAAAAATAAAATAAAAATAATAATAATAATAATAATAATAATAATAATAATAATAATAATAATAAATAAAAAAAAAAAGTTCTAATTTTGGCAAATGTACAGTAGAGGGCGCAGCTCAAACAAATCTGTCAGCTGTGCTAAAGACCCACCCCCTTTAGTTACTGTTGCTATGTCCGACAAGCCATGGCGCTCTCACACCACACGTTCTCACGCAGAGAAAATACATTGCGGATCAAAGAGGACACTGACAACACGCCAACAGACAGGACAGAAGTTACTTTTGATATGAAACAAAGTCTCTACTTTCAAATTTTGTAATTTTTCAAAGAAATTTAAACAATAAATACCATTTTGTATCGCTGTAGCACCTCAATTAAAGCTGCTCGTGAACCGATCATATCTTCCTCAGATCAGATGGTGCACCTGCGCCTGGACATGACCAACGCATCCCTGAAATGTCTGCAGAGAGCGTGTCAATTAAACTCCCCCCGTAAATGCCGCATCGACACGACATCCTCATTAAACCCATCTCCAGCGTGACGACTACAATCTTACGAATATCTATTGATCTAATATGACTTCTGACCTGTAATGTTGCCAGAATCATAATCATACACTTTGATTGTTTGTCGGCCAGAGGAGAACTGGCACCCCGACTGACCCTGGTTTCTCCCAAGGTTTTTTTTCTCCATTCTGGCCCTGAAGGAGTTCTGGTTCCTTGCCACTGTCGCCTTTGGCTTTTGGCTTGCTCAGTTGGGGACACTTAAATTTCAACTATATTACCGATCTGCCCGCATTGACACTATATGATAATTGAAATTAACCGGATAACATCACCGTTTCACCAGAGCGGCTGTACAGCCAAATCAAATTCTGTTGCATTATTTTCCTGTTAACACTGTGAAGCTGCTTTGAAACAATTGGACTTGTAAAAAGCACTATATAAATAAAGGTGATTTGATTTGATTTCCTGTAGCTCAAACAATAAGAGCGTGGCGCTAGCAACGCCAAGGTCATGGGTTCGATTCCCAGGGAAAGCAAGAATGTAAAAATGTGTACCTTGAATGCAATGTAAGTCGCTTGGGATAAAAGCATCTGCCAAATGCATAAATGTAAATGTAATGTAAATGTAAATGATTCCTTCTTCATTGATAAGAGATTCAAGAGTTTTATTTGTCACATACACAGTTATATACAGAATATACAACCGGCAGTGAAATGTAAACAGGTCCGCTCCATGGACAGTGCAAATTCACAGTTAAAAACACAAGGAGGAAATTATATAGAGATAGGATAAAAAAATATATATTATATATATATATATATATATATATATATATATATATATATATATATATATATATATATATATATATATATATGTCTATATCTGTAGAATTATAAATAATCAAGTCAAGAGAAAAAAAGGTAACAAATAAGGATAAAGTGGAATAAAATAATTGAAGTAGACTGTGCAGTGAGTAAACTGTAGACTTATAAATATGTGGTTAACAAATGTATAAAGAGTATAATGTGCAAACAGGTTTATAACAGGTTGTTACACAGTAACAACAAGAACAGAAAGTGCAGTGCAATGACAGTGTATCGATGTTTATCCTGAAGTGAAGTCACGTGATGTTAAGTTCAGGAGTCTGATGGCCTGGGGAAGAAGCTCCTCCTGAGTCTCTCAGTTTTGGCCATCAGGCTGGAAGCGCTACCAGATGGCAGCAGCGTGAAATGAGGGTTTGCAGGGTGATTAGAGTCCTTGATGATCTTAGTAGCTCTACCTTTGCAGCGTTTGGTGTAGACGTCCTGCAGAGGCGGGAGAGCTGACCCTGAGATACGCTCGGATAAGCGCCACGACTCTTTGCAGGGCTTTGCGGTCATGACTGGTGCTGTTCCCATACCACGCTGTGATGCACTGAGTTAATACACTTTCTATCGCCCCTAAATAGAAACGTTTTTCAGGATAGCTGGTGAAACCCTGAATTTCCTCAGCTGGCGCAGGTGGTACAGTCTTTGCCTGGCTTTTTTCACCTGTGTCTGAATGTGAGCAATCCAGGTCAGGTCCTCGGAGATGTTTACTCCCAGGTACTTGAAGCTGCTCACTCTCTCTACTGGTGACCCGCTGATCATGAGGGGGGAGTATGTCCGTTGCTGTCTCTTAGCATCAAATAAACATGAATGAACACTAAAAGAATGTTGTTTCAACTGCGGAAAGACGTCAATACACACCGTTTTTCAAGTTCAAGTCCACTGACGTTAATACTAATGCTGCCTTCACGTGCTCTCGTAAATACGAGTTTCCTAGGTAAAAATTGCACATGAACGCCCTCCCATTTCACAGCTTGAATGTGATTCGTAATTCTGACTTCAGAAGTGGGAATTATTAAATTTCCGATAGCACATGAAGGCAGCATAACTCTCCTGATTGCTTTGTCGGACAAAAGCGGAAGATTCGGCGATGTGATTGGTCAGATCGCATGTCAATGAAACTTGCGGTGAAAGGGTGAATTCTTGATTAGTGGTGTGGTTGAATTGGATCATTGAAGGTAAGCAGCAAAGACTGCTGTTTAATAAAGTGAGGTTAAACATAAAGTATATTTGTGTTATTTTTTAACATATTTAATTATGGCATGTTTTGTGTAATATTCAGAGTTTGCATTTCCCTGTTTTTATTCATTTTGAAGAATACTGAATCTGTTTTTGTGCCAGTGAGATGAGTAAATGCATGCTCACTTGTAGTCTAGAACTATAATAACCATCATGTTTACACAGAGCACACAACGCGCCTCTGCACTTACTCACAATTTCTTTTAACATGGGGACAGGAGAGGTGTCAGTCAACAAATGGGAAAACAAAGTAACTTGCATTATTTGAAAAGTAAATCTTTAAATCTTAATTTTGTAGAAGTAATGCTATTTTACTATTTCATAATCAGTAATCTGATCTAGCTTATGTAACACTGCTCAATGGTACATCAAAGAATTCCAGGGTTCTACTATGTATTTAAAACACTTGGTGATTTTATTATTAGTGGAATTAAAAATATTTGGCAGTTTTTTTTTATACGTATTTATCTTTATTTATTTTATACTTTTGTACTTATTTAGTTGTATTACTCTAACTACAATTAAAAGGTTAGTTAAGCTCAAAAATGAAAATTCTGTCATTAATTCCTCACCCTCATGTCGTTTCCAAACCTGTAAGACCATCGTTCATCTTCAGAACACAAATTAGGATATTTTTGATGAAATCGGAGAGCTCTCTGACCCCTCCATGGACAGCAATTTAATTAACACTTTCAAGGTCCAGAAAGGTAAAGACATCATTAAAATAGTCCAGTTCGAAGATGAACGAAGTTCTTACGGGTTTCGAATGACATGAGGGTGAGAATTTTCATTTTTGGATGAACTAACCCTTTAATGAGGAGGCATCCATCTTACTATGGCTACTACAAAACATTTCTATTTCAAATAAATGTTGTTCTTTTCTATTAATCAGTGAATACTGAAAAAATGTGTCACAATTTCCACAAAAATATTAAGCTCGCTGCTGAAAATTCAGCTTTGCCATCACAAATGTAATCATAAATTACATTTTAAAATATATTAAAATACACTCACCTAAAAAGTTATTAGGAACACCATACTAATACTGTGTTTGACCCCCTTTCGCCTTCAGAACTGCCTTAATTCTACGTGGCATTGATTCAACAAGGTGCTGAAAGCATTCTTTAGAAATGTTGGCCCATATTGATAGGATAGAATCTTGCAGTTGATGAGATTTGTGGGATGCACATCCAGGGCACGAAGCTCCCGTTCCACCACATCCCAAAGATGCTCTATTGGGTTGAGATCCGGTGACTGTGGGGCCATTTTAGTACAGTGAACTCATTGTCATGTTCAAGAAACCAATTTGAAATGATTCGAGCTTTGTGACATGGTGTATTATCCTGCTGGAAGTAGCCATCAGAGAATGGGTACATGGTGGTCATAAAGGGATGGACATGATCAGAAACAATGCTCAAGTAGGCCGTGGCATTTAAACGATGCCCAATTGGCACTAAGGGGCCTGAAGTGAGCCAAGAAAACATCCCCCACACCATTACACCACCACCACCAGCCTGCACAGTGGTAACAAGGCATGATGGATCCATGTTCTCATTCTGTTTACGCCAAATTCTGACTCTACCATCTGAATGTCTCAACAGAAATCGAGACTCATTTTTCCAGTCTTCAACTGTCCAATTTTGGTGAGCTCGTGCAAATTGTAGCCTCTTTTTCCTATTTGTAGTGGAGATGAGTGGTACCCGGTGGGGTCTTCTGCTGTTGTAGCCCATCCGCCTCAAGGTTGTGCGTGTTGTGGCTTCACAAATGCTTTGCTGCATACCTCGGTTGTAACAGTGGTTATTTCAGTCAAAGTTGCTCTTCTATCAGCTTGAATCAATCGCCCATTCTCCTCTGACCGCTAGCATCAACAAGGCATTTTTGCCCATAGGACTGCCACATACTGGATGTTTTCCCTTTTCACACCATTCTTTGTAAACCCTAGAAATGGTTGTGCGTGAAAATCCCAGTAACTGAGCAGATTGTGAAATACTCAGACCGGCCCGTCTGGCAGCAACAACCATGCCACGCTCAAAATTGCTTAAATCACCTTTCTTTCCCATTCTGACATTCAGTTTGGAGTTCAGGAGATTGTCTTGACCAGGACCACACCCCTAAATGCATTGAAGCAACTGCCATGTGATTGGTTGATTAGATAATTGTATTAATGAGAAATTAAACAGGTGTTCCTAATAATCCTTTAGGTGAGTGTAGAAATTGTTTTAAATTGGAATACTATTTTTTTACTGTATTATTTGAAATGCCTTGGCGAGAATAAGAGACTTCTTTTAAAACATTTAAAAAGCTTACCAACCCTAAACTTAGTAGTGTCTTACTATAAAACTATAGTTCATTGTATTTCGTTTTTAAAGTGTTATTTATACATATATTTGGCTAATCTCATTGTAGTGTTTGTAGTGGAGTGTATAAATGAGCAGTAGTGCAGTCGTGGGTCTGAATGAGTACGATAGAGAGAGAGAGAGAGAGAGAGAGAGAGAGAGAGAGAGAGAGAGAGAGAGAGAGAGACTAGACATGAGAGACCACCACTATCACATCTGATTAACCAGACTACTGTCCATCCACTTCATATTACCCATTGTGTCATTATAAACCTACATTAAATGATATATGCATGTGCCAAATGAGTTTACACTAGCTCTTAGCAGAAGAGAGGCAGTTGTGTGAGCTTTAAAACGGTTGCCCATTGTTTTGTGTGTGTACTGTATATTCGTCCAGGTGGTGATGGAGGATTTAACAGGTTAGAGAAGAATACCACACCAGATGGACCTGTCTACTGTCTGTAACCTAGATTCTACTTTACTAATCCACAGTCGCTTTTACAATCTCTGACACTCTCTGAAAGAATGTTAAACCGAAACATCGGAAATGTATAAAGTGCGGCCGGGACATTTTACAGTGTCACTGCGTGCTGTTATCTTTTTGATTAAAGCCATTGCATTAGCGCAGGGGTGGTTGGAGATTAAAGGAGTTTGGTCATGTTTAGAACACAGTAGAAATCCAATCGTGAGAGCTTTAGGTTGTTAACATGGCATGTGTGAAAGCAGGTTATACAATATATTGCCAAAATTATTGGGACACCCCTCCAAATCATTTAAAAGGGTGGTTGATTACCCCTTTTTACAAGCTGTGAAATAAGTCTCTGATGTCCCCAGAGTGTATGTGAAGTTTTAGCTCAAAATACACCACAGATATTTTTTTATAGCATGTTAAAATTGTCACTTTTGTCACGTTTTGTGTGTGCCTTTAAATGCAAATTAACTGCTGCTCACGGGGCAGAGCTTCAAGAGCTTGTGTTAGCAGCTCTGGTTACCTCATGCAGACAGGAAATGAAACTGTTCAACCTTTAATGTTCAAACTGGAGTCAGACAATGATGGAGAGACTCGAGAAGAAGTGAAAAACATGCAGAATGCAACAGGATGTTCCTGAATGGTTAGTTGATGAATTTATGTAGCTGATGTGGAGTTAGCTATCTTTCAAGTCATTGATTAGCATATTCTGTCAGGATAATCTCACCCCTTTGTTGCGTTTTTCGGGGATGGGATTTATGTAAATTTCAGGGTTAGTGACGTCACTAACCGGGAAGAAGCTTTAATGTAGTCCCTAACAGCTGTTTGTTGTAGTTCTTAAAAAGCAATTTCTTTAAAAGAAAATATCTCCATTTGCTTTGAACTTTGAGAGCATTGTAACTTATTGTTTCAGTAACTGCATTGTAACTGCAGATATTTTTATGCTCAAACAGCAACATTATACACTAACTAAAGTTTATAAAAGTGAAATCATAATCAACCACCCTTTAATTCAGGTGTTCCAATCACTTCCATGGCCACAAGTGTATAAAATCAAGCACCTAGGCATGCAGACTGCTTCTACAAACATTTGTGAAAGAATGGGTCGCTCTCAGGAGCTCAGTGAATTCAAGCGTGGTACCGTGATAGGTTGCCACCTGTGCAATAAGTCCATTTGTGAAATTTCCTCACTGCTAAATATTCCACAGTCAACTGTTAGTGGTATTATAATAACGTGGAAGCCATTGGGAACAACAGCAGCTCAGCCACGAAGTAGTAGGCCATGTAAAATCACAGGCGGGCTCAACGCATGCTGAGGCGCACAGTGTGTAGAAGTGCCTGACCTCACAAGCGCGTTTCTAGAAGAATGGTCAAAAATTCCCATAAGCGCTCTCCTAAACCTTGTGGAAAGCCTTCCCAGAAGAGTTGAAGCTGTTATAGCTGCAAGCGGTGGACCAACTCCATATTAAACCCTACAGATTAAGAATGGAATGTCATTAAAGTTCATGTGCATGTGAAGGCAGGCGTCCCAAAACTTTTGGCAAAATAGTGTATCTTGTGTTATGCCTTGCCCATGAAAGGAGTTGATGGGTTTGGTGAGGATCAGCCTTTCAGAAATTAGTTAATTGTAAATCCCCTAATTACACAGTGCAAATCTTCTCTAGAGAGAGAGAGAGAGAGAGAGAGAGAGAGAGAGAGAGAGAGAGAGAGAGAGAGAGAGAGAGAGAGAGAGAGTTAGAGAGAGAGCAGAGTCAAAACATTGCTGACCTTAAGTGTAAGTATTCAGCCTTTAAGCTGAAATAAACAAAGTACAACAGAACAACACACACACACACACACACACACACACACACACACACACACACACACACACACACACACACACACACACACACACACACACACACACACAAAACACATGTAATTTTCTTATGTACTAATCTTTAATTCAAATTTTTTTAATTACAATCTGTTTTCTTTTTTCAGTTTTAGTTTTATTCATTTCCAGTTAGTAATTTTATTGCTTCAACTTATCTTAGTTACAAGGCAACATTTCTAATTTTAATTTAATTTAAGTTTTTCATCTAATGTTTATATTTTATATTAGCTTTAGTTTAATTGACAACATTTTATATTTCTAGTTAATGATAATAACCCTAGTTAACTCTTGTTCTCTCCTTTTTGTATTTAGCTTCTGCTCTAGTTTGTGTACTAATCTAGCTAATACTTAACCGTGGCCATCTGTATTACAAATATTATTGTCTCTTTTGCTTTATTACTCATTTGTAATAATAATAAATGTAAGTTCATAATTATACTTAAATTATACCAAAAATGTAAACAATTGATTCAATTGATTTCTTTGAGATCAGTTTTCTTTACTGATAGAGACTCCTAAGAGTCATTTGCAGAGCTCATATTATATAATTATAGTAATTAAAATTATATAATTAGTTAAATTATATGCTCCTTGTTGTGATATGTTATTCCTGTTTATAATTATTGCTGCCCTTTGAGTTGAACGTAACTTAAAATGCAAGAAAAACTTTTCACTCTGTTGTTCATCTCTCTCTGTTATCTGGTGAGAATATGTTTCCAGCACACAGAAACAAGCAAGCAATAATTTCTCCTCTATTTAGTGAACTGTTGTCTGTCATGCATTAATGGTTTGCTTCCCACCAAACTTAACTGACCGTGTTAATGGATTACTAGGCATTGAGAATTAGACTGAGTCAGTCAGACAGGCTTTGGGGGGTCTATCGTGCTGTATGAGTCCAAAAGGTCGTAGACTTGTCTCGTTCCCTTTGAATGTCAAAATATGCTCTATATTGAATCTGATGGCTTAAGAACTCATGTTACCGTATGCAAAAGTAGTCAAAATTCACTGCAAAAAATGCCATGTTTTCTCCTTGTTTACTTTTAGACGTGTAGAAATAGGTCATGGAAATGTCCTTTTGTCCTTACAGTAGGGCTGTGTGTGATTGTATTCAAATTTTATTCTCAATATCAATTTTGGCTTCAATGATTATGAAAACAAGATAATCGAGGTACAACTATTGTATTGTCCTTTTGTTTGTAATTAATTTCTTTGTTCTATTGTGTTCTTACTGTCTTCAATAATTGTTTGAGGACTTTTTACTTGCATTATTAGTTTTGCCCACCAATAATCACATTAAATGATTGTTATTTAAATATTGACCAAAATAACTGATTATGAATTTTGCCATAATTAAGCATCTGTCCTCTACAGAGAGCCAGTAGGTGTGGAAGTTTATTAACACACTTAATCCAGTGAATCAACCTGTAATTGTTTGTGTCTTTTTATTAGATAATCTGATGTGAACAGAGAGTGACATACAGAGTTTTGTGATGGGGAAACCTGATAAATCAATAAGTGAAAGAGAAGCTTTGTGGTTGGAGAAGACCCTGGAGCAGAGCTATTAGGGCATCTTCAAAGCACACAGCTAATAAGAGCTTAGGAAAAAAAGATAACCAAGGCGACACACAGACCGCTCTACTTCTGTAATCTAACACCCTCACCTCCACACAGCAATTCATGTATCTGTGTTTGGAGGTCACACAAGCCTGGCATCTATTGCCACACACTGTAGTAGAAATTCCTACGCTTAATCCGTCTCTGTTTACTTCTTATCGTTAAAATGCGCACACACACATTGATTTTTCTGATGCAGTCGAGGTGAAAAGGGGTTGAAGCTTCTCTTGTCTTTGTTTTACGATGTGTCTGATTCTGACATTTGAAGGTCAAAGGTCACTCAGCCCCTTTTGTGCTCCGTGTCACACTGATTCTGAGAGCGCATACATGCCTGTCGCAACACACTTTTATAGCTGTCACTTTCTCACACAGTAGGACACACTTACTCATTCACACAAAAAACAAGGATGTGTGCAAAAAAGGATTTGTTTGGATTGAAATGATAAAATTACAAGTGATTTCCAATGTAGGACTGGGTATCAATAACCTGATTCGATTCCGATTCATCAGGGTGTATTTTAGTTAGGTCCATTTTGTCTACATATAAAAGAAATTCTCTCTGCTAATGCGTTAAGTTATGCAGAGCAGTTATGCTGCCTTCCATGTTCAACTCACAAAAAAAGCAGAACTTTTGACATTGAACGTTGAACGATGACATTGAACGTGTTTTGAACTGCGAGAGGCGTTTAACTTTTTTTGCAAGTTGAATACGGAAGGCGGTCTGGCGGGAGCTAGATATTTTACTTTATAAAGTTTTAAATATCGATATGTTTCTTACACAAACCCATCGATTCACTTTAGAAGGATTTCATTAACCTCCTGGAGCTGTGTGGATTACTTTAATAATGGATGGATGCACTTTTTGGGCTGCCATTACAATGCTTGGATTAGCCAGGACATTTTTTTAATATAACGCTGATTGTATTCGTCTCTGAAAGAAGACTGTCATATACATAGGATGGCTTGAGGGTGAGTAAATCATTGGGTAATTTTCATTTTTGGGTGAACTATCCCTTTAAGAAATGAACTACATTGGTCATGCTGTGTGTTTTTGATTTATAAGAGTCTATCATTGTGATTTTAAGAATCAGTATTGGGATTGTTCAAATGAATATTTGTGATTAATCCGAAAAATCTATATGTTATTCATTCAGTCCTAACTGTTAAAGGTGTAGTATGTAATATTGGCAGCTAGTGGTTGAAATGGGTACTGCAGCCAAAATTAAAAATGTTTGCCCCACCCCTTCTCCTCAGACTCAATGCTCAGATGGGCAACAGGAATGAGCGCAGTTGGTGAGTTGATTTATCCTTGTTTTAATCCGTGATTTATCTCTGGTCATAGAGCTTTTTAGATGGATGCTTTTTAGGTCAAGTACAATCTGTGATCTCTGACCCAGTTTGTTTGTTGGGTCCCATGGCTGCAATGCACAATGTTTTCCACCAACTGGCAACCCAGGGTGTGAAATACTATTGGTAAATTGGCAGTATCTTGGAACACACGGACAAAACAAAAACAGACATACCGTAGAAAGCCGTTTAGCATCCACAGAAAGCACATTTCAAAGCAGAAATGCCTTACTACAGTCAAAATAAAAAAATGCATACAGCACCTTTAAGATTATTAGAGAAATGATTGTGTTGCAAAATAAGAAGAAAAAAAGATGCAAGATGTATGTTTTACATTTCTATTCTTCTTATGTTGCAAAAAATATGTGCTAGAGACTTGAAAGACATGCATTAATAGATCACCAGAATGCCCAGTAGCAGAGGGCCAGTTAAAACTGGGACATACATCAACATGTAATCTCTATGGGAAAGCTCACATGTATCAAAAATGGTCAGCGGTGGCTAAATTTAGGACTGTGTGGTAAGTAGGTCTCACGGTCTTATCTCACTTTCTCTCTCTCTCTTTCTCTCTGTTTGCTTCTGTTCTTCTTTTTCGCCGTCGGAGGGTCAATCGGTGCGTGGTTACTGTGGTAATCATTAGGTGAATAAATGTCAGGGAACATGGCCTGCAGTTAGAGGTTCCAGGGGATTGTGTGAAGGCCCAAATTGATCCAAGACTGGGTCAGGTGATTCCACAAATAATTAAACAGTAATGTAATGTAGCCCGATACCAAATTTAAAGCAATTTCAGTTATTTGTCATTTTCATAACTATACTATAACACCATTATGTTGCTATAATTGCAGAAATCTATTTTTCTCAATAGATTAAAGACTGAATGTCAGGAAAAAGTGAAGATTCAATGGTCCTACCTTGCTGAAGTACTCACAGAAAGTTGCTGTGTAGCGTTAACATGAACAATCATATGACCTTTTTGGATATTTTCTATGCAGATATTTGGCAGAAAGCTGAGCTAAGCGTACTAGACACTTATTGATATCTAACAGCTTTATACAATTATTATTATTATTATTTGTTATGTTCAATTAAATAATACAAAAGGACCAGGAATGTGTTGTCATTTGTCATTTTCATTCATTTTAGTCAATTTTACTTTGACTAAAATACAATCTAATTGTTGACCAAAATAACATTTTAGTTGAAGAGAAAGTGCAACATTTTTATAAATTTATCAAACACAACATGTGACAACATGCCATTGTTATGAAGAACTTACCTTCTGAAATTATAATGACGTCACTATTCTTATACAGTGCTGTGAATTCCTTAGGCTTTAGTTATTTATCGCTGTACTTTAGTGCTTTATTGTGGGAAGTGCGTATTCATAATGTGACATATGCATTGTATATATCTGACTAATCTCATACTGTATGTGTAGGATGCATTTATGTGAGTTATTTAAGGTTCAATCCCCAATGTTATTTCTTGTGATTAGATTATTTGAAACAATAATATTCATTGTTAGTGCTTTGTTAATATTTTTTCATTGTTGTGTGTCATAGTTTTGTATGGGTTAATTAAAATTATTGAATTATTGTCATGATGCCTATTTTCCATGTTGTCTTCATTATCATTGTTGCCTAAAAATGTCTCTAGACCTTGCTTTTTCCATTCAGCTGAACCGACTCTAGCGCTGCATCTTTGAAAGCGGCAGGCATGTTTACAAATGTGTATATTAGTCTTCGTCTCTCTCGAGTAAAGAGATCCCCAGGCTGGAGAGCAGAAAAGGATGTTAAAAAGAAGAAAATAATGAGAAACAATTTAGAGACGGATAAGGAGCACTGGGTATTCCTAGAGGGAATGAAGACAGAGATAGTAGCTAAACATATCAACTGAACATCCATCTACCTGAACCTGCCTAATAATGGTAGAAATGATTGAAGTGTTTGCACAGTGATTGACACTTTGTAGTTAGATGATTCCTCTGGGATGTGCAGATCAAAGCTGAAAGGATAAAAGCAAGACAGTTTCCTTCAATGCGTGTCAGTAATGGGAATGAGTTCCTCCAGGGAAATTCAGGAGAAGCTAGATGCTAAAATCCTTTGGTGTAACACTTACATGAGCGGTGAATGCAGATGTTAAGCCACCTGAAGCCATTTATACTCACTAATGCTGGTGAACATGTGTCAGTCACTGAGGCGTTTCTTTAAAGAGTTGTGTGACAGAAAAGTCAAAATAGCATAAAGCCAAAATGATGTTTTAGAGCTAATGGACTAGTCTAATGGAGAGAGAAGTGAAAAAGAATACTTCCCTTTTGTACAAGTTTATGTAGTTTAATATCTCACAATGTTAATATACACAACTGAGCAAATGATCAAGAATCAGGAACAAGAAATGAGATCAATACAAGACAATATGAGAGATGCTGATAGATAGAAGGTACATTTCCGTTTAAAAGTTTGGGGTTGGTAAGATTTTTAAATGTTTTTTGAAAGAAGTCTCTTATGCTCACCAAGACTGCTTTTTATTTGATCAAAAATACAGTAAAACACTAATATTGTGAAGTTTATTTACAAACCGATTCCAAAAAATTTGGGACACTGTACAAATTGTGAATAAAAACAGAATGCAATGATGTGGAAGTTTTATTCAGAATACAACATAGATGACATATCAAATGTTTAAACTGAGAAAATGTATAATTTAAGGGGAAAAGAAGTTGATTTTAAATTTCATGGCATCAACACATCTCAAAAAGTTGGGACAAGGCCATGTTTCCCACTGTGTGGCATCCTCTTCTTTTTATAACAGTCTGCAAACGTCTGGGGACTGAGGAGACAAGTTGCTCTCAAGTTTAGGAATAAGAATGTTGTCCCATTCTTGTCTAATACAGGCTTCTAGTTGCTCAACTGTCTTAGAGTCTTCTTTGTCGCATCTTCCTCTTTATGATGCACTAAATGTTTTTCTATGGATGAAAGATCTGGACTGCAGATGAAAATGCCTGCAGTCCAGATGAAAGATCTGGACTGGCACGGTGGATTGTGTTCACCGACAATGTTTTCTGGAAGTATTCCTGAGCCCATGTTGTGATTTCCATTACAGTAGCATTCCTGTATGTGTGATGCAGTGCCGTCTAAGGGCGAAGATCACAGGCATCCAGTATGGTTTCCGGCCTTGACCATACGCGCACAGAGATTGCTCCAGATTCTCTGAATCTTTGGATGATATTATGCACTGTAGATGAAGATAACTTCAAACTCTTTGCAATTTTTCTCTGAGAAACTCCTTTCTGATATTGCTCCACTATTTTTGGCTGCAGCATTGGGAATTGGTGCTCCTCTGCCCATCTTGACTTCTGAGAGACACTGCCACTCTGAAAGGCTCTTTTTATACCCAATCATGTTGCCAATTGACCCTAATAAGTTGCAAATTGGTCCTCCAGCATTTCCTTATATGTACATTTAACTTTTCCGGCCTCTGGCAACATTACAGGTCAGAAGTCATATTAGATCAATAGATATTCGTAAGATTATTTGAAAGATTGGAGTAAATCACGCGGAGATGGGTTTAATGAGGATGTCGTGTCGATGCGGCATTTACGGGGGAGAGTTTATTTGACACACTCTCTGCAGACATTTCAGGGATGCACTGGTCGTGTCAGGCGCATGTCCACCATCTGGTCTGGATCGGCCCGGATCCGTCTGACTGCAATAAACCTCGGGATAAACAGAGAGACTAACATTAGCGTAGATGCCATTCTTCAGGTGTTATGGGAAGTGTTCGGTTCCGGCTGACCTAGTTAATGCAGCCTAACAATCATTTACTTATTTGAATAATAGAAATTGATAATGTTCTATGTGTATGCCATAGTAAAGAGATGTGTTTTTAGTCTAGATTTAAACTGACAGAGTGTGTCTGCTTCCCGAACAATGCTAGGAAGACTGTTCCAGAGTTTAGGTGCTAAATAGGAAAGGATCGACCGCCTGCAGTTGATTTTGATATTGTAGGGATTATCAACTGGCCAGAGTTTTGAGACCATAATAGACATGATGGAGTATAATGCGTTAAGAGTTCGCTCAAGTACTGAGGAGCTAAACCATTTAGTGCTTTGTAAGTAATTAGCAAGATTTTTAAAATGTATGCAATGTTTAATGAGAGCCAGTGCAGTGTTGACAGAACCGGGCTAATATGGTCATACTTCCTGGTTCTAGTAAGAACTTGAGCTGCTGCGTTTTGGACCAGCTGGAGTTTATTTATTAAGCGAGCATCCTTTTGTGGATATAAATTTTTTCTGAATTCTTTGATTTGTAGAAAATTAAAAAAACAGCACTTAGCACAATATAAATATTCTATTTAATTTTAATCTTAAAATTATAAGTGCATTTACTGTCACGTTTGATTAATTAAATACATCTTTGCTTTTGAATGATAGTGTAGCACAGGGTAGAATTTGATGCCACCTTCTTTCCCTAATAGCTCATTATCTAGTATCCTTATATAAGGAGTGTTAGCTTGGGAAGAACATTTATTCTTGATCGCACCCCTCCTGTGCTCTTTAAAATGTGTATAATCTTTTACCGAAACTTGGTCCTTTTCCCGCCTCCACCCACAGTGCTTTAGGGTGATTCAGTAAAGCTCAAGTGCAGACAGACAAGATATGATCTTGCATGAGGCAGGAATGAGGATGTTTAAGTTGTCCTGGCAGGGATGAGAAAGGCTGATGCCAAGAGAAGTGTATTGTTTAGCTGCATCTTTTTTATGATTAGGGATTTCACAGGGATTTTGGCAGAATTCCATGTGAAATATTATTACGTAACATTAAACACTTTGTAGCTGCGCATCAAAAAAAGACTGAAAGAACATTTGTAGCAGACAGAAAGATTGGTATTGCAAATTAGATGTAGATGTGCTCTGTAACTGGCACTTTAGACTTTTCATCTCACTTTAGTATGTATTTGTGTTTACACGCATTTGGTATCTTGCCAGTTGTTCTCTAACTGTTCTCAGTTTTGTTCACACCAGGTAGAGAATATGTTATTGCTCTCAGATATTGAAGAAATTAAAGTTTCTTTTATTTATTTATTTTTATTTTTATAAAGTTTCTTATGATTGCCAAGGCCACATTTATTTGATCAAAGTACAGTAAAAGCGGTAATGTTAATACTTTGCTTTTTGGTTGGTATATCCTCTTTTTATTAGCCTAGAAAGCTTTTTGGATGGTTAGAAAGGTTTGAAATACATAGAAATAACTGCCTGGGATGTTTCAAAGGTGGCGCCAAGTGAAATGACTTGCATAAAGGAACCATTTGCCATTTGACTTCATAATTGATTGACAGCTCTTCAACCACCTTTCCCTGGGGCAGACAGTGGTGATCTTGTGAATATTTAGAATGCGAATAATGCTTACATACCTTCACTAATTTTTCAGTTTTCGGTTTATTTCAAAGTAAGAACAATTGATCAAATCTTGTCCGTTTCAAAGAATAAATCCAAAACTAACACAATTTGCCCAATCAGTTGGTAAAAGTAGCCAAAACAGAAGCAGTCCTTTTTAATATCTTTGCACCAAAACAAGCCTAATGAGCTGGTCAGGGTGACCCTTGTTCAACATCTGGTGTTGTAATTGGATGCCCAGAACTGACCCCTCCATCCTTTGATTAAAATGGGCCTTGATTTTTACGGGCCAAGCTAACGGAATCCAGACCCCCAGCACTCGACTCCCATCGTCGTAGGGCGGCAGGTTCCCTTAACGACATCTTGGATTGGCCACGCTATCAAGGGGGTCAGCGTGGGTAATAATGACCCAGCAAGCCCCACACTACATTTTGTCAATTAGAGCATAGCGCACTTCAAAAAGCCATACCTTCAGCACAGCAAGATGCACATGAGAGAGAAAGAATGGGATAGACAGGAGAAAAAAAAAAAAAAGAAAGAAAACGTTTTTGAGTGTTAAGGACTCAGGAGGAGGGTCCATAGGGTCTTTATAATGGAGCCATGGCCTGAGTGTGTGTGAGGCTGGAGTTATTGTCAGAGCTCATATAGAGACTAATGGGGTTTTGAGGGTCGGAATTTGTAGTTGGTAATAACTGAGGTCAGGAAAGGTCTGTCTGAAGAAGTGAATGGGACAATGGAGACAAAGAATATGTTCCACAACTTCCATGATTTATCATATATGTTTTGTAGATGTACCAACAAGGAAAGGGAAATGTGGGAGCCAAGTTGCCAGCATAGGTCAACAGTAAGAATGGAAGAATTGTCTCCTTTTAATTCATGAGTGTGAAATTTGAATTTAATTGGCCATACCTATCTATCCATTTATCCGTCTGTCAGTCTGTCTGTAATTGTAATTAAAATTCACAAATTTATTTCCAATTTAGGCATTTTTACTTCAGTTCTGAATAGTGCACAATCCCACAATGATGCTTTTTTAATGTGTTGGCTGATTCATTTTGGTTCAGGGTTTTACATCAAAATCTGCCGTACTCTTTAATCATCAGTTTTTCCAGTAATATGAAGTCACTCATTCACTCACCTGAAATCATCAGTATGCCTTCTGGGAATGAAGGCAATCGCCAGCCCCTCACCCCTACAGCCGCTTCAGCAGATTACTAAAGGATTTCAGTCTGTTTACTATGCAGGGGATCATCCCATTAGTACTTAATCTGAAGTTTTAAAGTGTTTTACAATTTCACCTACTTTGTTATGAAGTCATTTTCATGAAAATGTGCAAATGAGCCACAGCTATATGCTTATTTGACCAACAGATGCGTGCATTTTCAATTGCTGATGTGTTTAAGTCCAGGAACCACTCTCCGTGGTGATGCTGGGTTTAACTGTGCTCTTGCGAGGGTCAGAGTTAAACTCTACCTTTGAGGTATAGTTATCACAGATCTGGGAGTCAGTTTGGGGTACTCTGCTATCTGCATTGAGGATTTGAGATGCGGGAGTTCATCTCCTGAAGTCTGCATCTTACTAAAACCCCTTCAGGCTTAACTGTGCCCTGTATGTCACACACACACACACACACACACACACACACACACACACACACACACACACACACACACACACACACACACACACACACACACACACACACACACACACACTGCAGATGCTCTCAGGGCCGTCCATGCTTCAGTGTATCAGCCCCCTGGCGTTCTTACTGACCCAGTGACAACACACATCTATTTCTTAATCCTCTGATAGGTCACCTATAGCCCCTGGTGTGCTTTGACACCAGTCCATCCATCCGTCTGTCTGTCTCTTCATCCATCCATCATAATTTGATATATGCATTGATTATATATTGCTTGATTAAACATATGGTTAGATATAAATCGCCTCTACCCAGTTGTGCACCATTCAGAATTAATTGAGAATGCTTTTTAAATTCCTGAATTATGAATGAATTGAGGTAGCAAACAGGTTGCAGAATTTCAATATGAATTTTAATTTTAAGAAGTATAAATTCAAAGAAATTCACATTTTCAATTACAACTAGAAACCAGAAGGTTCGTCAATACATGCTTAGTTTGATGAAACCTTGTCTGAAAGGTTTGACTTGTTTTTATTTGTGATTAATTCAATTATATTTCTTATATTCAACAAATTTATAGATTTCAACTTTAAATTAATTCTTGAAATTCTTGAATTCTTTATTCTGAAATCACACTTTTTCAATTTTAGAATTATTTTATTTTTATTTTGAAATGGTTTTAAAAAGGTAAAATTAGTTTGTGGCACAATTCAATTTGAATAAAATAAATGAAAGTAATGGACATGCGAGCCACTCAAATTAGTCGTCCTGACTAAGGGTGTGGAAATTTATGAAGTTATTTTCTTTACATAAGCTTAGTAGTTCAAGTAATCCTACAGTTCTCAGTGAAAAGGCATAAATGTCAGAACTAGCCATACCACATTCCACTAATGTTAGAAGTGTTGAAACACATGCTAAATGCATGTGCTCATCAATAAAATCACAGACAACCCTGCATGTTATGTGTGCACAAGAGCAGTCTGAAATCAAACAGTCCACACCAGTTCATTATGGGAGTAATTATCAGGTCATTTTCCTCCAAATTTTCTGCAAATAGCTGAGGTTTCAAAGGATGAGCCCCCATAATGCGCCTCTATGCGTTGCCATAGAGGCGGATCATTTAGAGTTTGACCTATGATCCTCACCTTTCACCCTCACTCAACCAGACCCCATAATACCTTCCTGTCTCCATTAGGGCAGTGCCGGGGTCACAGGCGTTGGAGGTCAAGAGGAAAGTTCATCCTGCCACTCAGGTCACATCACTAAATAGGTGCATTGTGATATTTTTCAGTCAACTTTTGAGATGTGGAAAGAGGATAGAGCAGTCTGCGAGTGTGAGTTTGCGTAAACAGACAAATTTGTTGCATTTGACAATAGTTACAATTAAATGACCATTCAATCCACTGCAATTGAGGATTTAAAACTTCCCTTCACAGATAACTGAGAAGAGAGAGAGTGTGTTGAGGTTTAGTGAGACTGAGGTCGGACCTTTACGGGGCCTTTGAAGAGGGCTGAGGGCCGACAGCAGTTATGTGTGAATTCTCATTAGTCATTTACCTTGTCAGTGTAATGGAGGCGGTCTGACAGACAGGAGATTAGACTGGTGTGAATATACCTACATCCATTACAGGTGAACTCTATATAGCACCTGCATTTACACATTCTTTAACAGCTTTCTATGAATCACACACACACACACACACACACACACACACACACACACACACACACACACACACACACACACACACACACACACACACACACACACACACACTCTTGTACATCTATCTTCGTGAGGATATTCATTGACACAATGCAATCTCTTGTGCCTAACCCACCCATCACTCCTAAGACCCTAACCTGAGCCCTTGCCTAAACCTATCCTTAACCTAATTATAACCTTATATCCTTAAAACCAAGTCTTGACCTTCAAACAGGGCTCTCAGAAAGTGAGACTGGCCAAAATGTCCTCTTTACTTTACTCTCTTTGTCCTCACTCCGATGGTCTAAAACTCAAACCGGTCCTTAAAGTGATAGTAGTAAACACACACACACACACACACACACACACACACACACACACACACACACACACACACACACACACACACACACACACACACACACACACACACAGACTTTTACTTAGCTTTCTGTGTGGGGACATACCATGGACTTCCTTAGTTTTTGTTCCATACTATGGGAAGTCAATGGGACCCTATCAACTCTTTGGTTACAGACATTCTTTAAAATATCTTCTTTTGTGTTCGGCAGAAGAAAGAAATTCATATCTGGAGTTGAGGGTGAGTAAATGATGATTTTTATTTTTAAAATTGCAGGACTTGCCGATCAACAGTGAGAGCAAAGGGGTTGATACCACCAACCTTTTCACCCCACCATTTGGCCACTATACAGAGGTAAGTTGCAATTATTTTGCTAGTCCTGAAATGGGAAATGTTACATTAACTTGTTATTTTTGTGCTTGGATGAACATAAACATAGTGATTGTCAGATGTTTGCTTCAAATATCTTTAGAGAGCAGTATTTTCTTACCCAAAATAGAGGCTAAACTCTCACATGTAATTTGTCTTATTCATACTTGGATGCCCTCATGCAGAAAGTCCATAAGTGAGACTCATAGGGAGTAATAAAAGCGTGTATGACGTTCAGGGAAATGCCTAATATGGACAAAGACATCTAGCTTAGCACTCAATTGTTGTCATTTGCAAAATGTTAATAACAAAACAAGCAAACAAACAAAAAAAACATTCAGCTATCACTAGCTGAATAAAAATGTAGATAGAGAGTTAGCGGTTTATCTGTTTTTGCAAGCCATCTTGTGTATTTTCATAAGGATAATGTATTTATAGTGCAATGCCAATCGACTGCCTGATATCCCCAGATGCCTCCCAAAGTATAGCTGGGTATGCACACATATTTTCTTTTTTTAAAATTTGTTGACTTAAAGTTGACTTTTAAGGTTTACTCAAGAGTGTGAGTGTTACCACAAACCTTATATTATAAATAAAAATCTAATTAATAAAACTATTTCTAAAAACAAAACTCTACAAAAAACACACAGCAAATCATATTTCAGTTTGACCTAAAAAATGACATCATGACTGAACAGCTCTAACTATCAATAAAACTATAGCTCTTCTATTATTTTCAGCGAAACCGTTTACAATGCAAATGACACTGCCAACAAAGTTATGTCTGACACGAATATGTCAAATTTTGTAATTTAAAACAGGGCCGTATTCTGCTGCTGTGTGGATGTAACCAGTGTGAAATGAGCTTTGTGAACTTTCATGGAGTTTGTTACTTGCTTCAGACAGAATGGGGATGTATTTCATTATATCTCACACACAGCTACGGGGTATGTATGGTTCTTACTCCATATAAAGGTAATATTTATCTTACTGTGGCCTTAACAGTCTCTAACCATACCCACAGACTGTATCCACATCCATGCAATGAGGGCACTTAAGGACTGACTGTGTGTGTGTGTTGTCACACCCCTATATCTGCTATACACTAACTCATTTTATCCCCACCATCTGTAATGTTGTATTTCATCCTGTTCCTGTCCCTCACGGAAACACTTCAGAGATAAAGCTCTTTGCTCTTTCTGTGTATTATAAAAATGATTATTTAAAACTTGCCCACAGTGCTGTCTGCCTCCATAAAGATTCACCTGTGTGATGACATGGCAGAACAGACTTGTAATACAGCCATCAGAGAGGGTGATTGATTGACGACGCTCACCCCAAACCAAACTCTTACATGCTGGATCTGTAGCGACTTGCCAGGGCTGAAAGAGGTATTAGGGTGTGTGAGAGCGAGAGAGAGAGAGAGAGAGAAACAGAGTAGGAGGAAAGAGACTTTGAAGGGCAGAAAAAATACCTGCAGCCAGGTGTAAAGTGGAACCTCTGTCTCTTTTTTGTCTTTTCTTACTCATTCCTCATTTGGAGCTAGTCTTTGGATTGTGCAGTCTTTCTGAACACACACATGCACCACACCCTCTCCTGGGCTCTACTGCCTGGTGTGATTTATGTGTTCTGCATACAATAGCAGCGAGGCTAGAAATGAGAAACAGAGCATATTTAATGTACTGTTAGACCAGTTCCTTTGTGACAGTTTGCCCAAAGCACCATAGGTGGACAATCCTCTATCCCTTCACCTAGATTATCCTAGGACGGATCTTTCTCATTGGCATTGAACAGCGTGTCAGCATTAGGGGGTGTAATGATATATCGCAATTAAAGTGCAATGCTGTGACAAAATTAAGAAAGAAGGCAGAGACATAAACAGAAAAGAAAAAAGAAAAAGTGGAAAATATTGCAAATGAGAAAAAAGACAAAAGGAAAAGAATGAAGTCAGTCAGTCAGACAGGAGGAGAAAGGAAGGAAGGAAGGAAGGAAGGAAGGAAGGAAAGGAAGGAAGGAAGGAAGGAAGGAAGGAAGGAAGGAAGGAAGGAAGGAAGTACAGATATGGAAGACAAGAGCAGACAGCATGGAAAAGGAAAGACAGACAAAAGAAAAAGGAAGGAATAAAGATAGGTTTAGAGAGACAGAGGTTTTAGACAGAGGTTTAGAGAGTAGAAGTTAAACAGTTAGAAAGGAAGGAAGAAGTTACAAAAATAAATGGATGAGAAGGAAGTCCGACAAAAAGAAAGGAAGTTGGAAGTTAGACAGGAAGGAAGATAGACAGACAGGAAGTAAGTTAGACACAGGTAAGAGAATACATAGAGGTAGAACGCTACTAAAAGAGAGGAAGGAAAAACGAGATAAACAGAAAGGAAGGAATGAAGGAATTAAGTTAGAGAGAGGAAGGAAGGAAAGACAGACAAACAGAATGGAAGAAGAAATGAAGACAAACAGATAGAGAGAGAGTTGAAAGAGAGGAAGTTGAACAAACAGGTAGAAGGAAGGAAGGAAGTTCAGCAGTAAGGAAGGCAAACAGAGAAAGAAAGCCAGACAAAAAAGAAAGGAAGTCAGACAAAAGAAAGGCTGGAAGTCAGATGGGAATGGAGTTATACAGATAGTATGCAGGAAGGAAAACATGCAAACAGAAAGGAAGGAAGGAAGGAAGAAGGAAGGAATTTAGAGAGAGGAAGACAGACAGACAAACTAAATGGAAGAAGGAATGAAGACAAACAGAGAGGATGGAAGTTCAACAGAAAGGAAAGGAGATAGAAAAGAGGAAAAAGAATATAGGAACTATAATATAGACTGAATAGACAGAATAAAAGAGACAAATAAAAAAGGAAGATGGATGGTAGACAGACACCAGGAACATAATTAAACAGAAGAAGGAAAAATGACAGACAAACAGGAAGAAGAAATAAAATACTTGTTTCTGGCACAATTTAAAACATTTCATTTGCACTGGATTTTCTGTTTGGTTTTAGTCTGGTTTGTTGAGCATTGTCAGTGTGTGTGTGTGTGTGTGTGTGTGTGTGTGTGTGTGTGTGTGCGCAAGCAAGTAGTGTATATGTGTTTATGAAATCTATATCTGTGTGACTGATGATCTTGAGCGCTGCTTCTCCTGCTTGTAAATAGTTTACTGATTGAATGAAAATCAGAAAAGGCAAACTCAAATCATTCTTCAAATACAGGCCTGTCATAAACCCACACAGACTCTGTTTTTGACACTGATCCTGTGTAAGGCCGCACTCAGTGACCCAGTGTTCACAAATTTACAATTTAAAATTGGCTCCCTTTCATAAAAGGTTCATAAAAAGTGAATTTAGATAAACTGGCCACAGCACACACAGTAAGTTGAATTGAAATTTGAATGGCAGGAAGAGGAATTGCAAAGAAATGTAATAGTCGTACAGCAATTCCTGTTGTTAGTTGAATTAGTTTAAAGGTGCACTATGTAACTTTTCCGAAGTCTGCTAGAGGTCGCCTATTCAAAACAAAGGCATGAAACTTGATAATGGCAAGTTTGAGCACAGAATCTTGTGTGGGTCCAGGGATGTGTGGTCTTCACCTCACAGCCCGGTGGAATAGAATCGGGATAGGACTCGGGCGAAATCAAGTTCATGGATCACGATTATTACGCGTTACTGCAGTATGAAGCAGAACAGGACCGAGTGTTGAGGTGTTAAGATGAACACAAGCAGCGGGACTTTTATTATAATCACAGATGCATGACGCCATTTCCGGCTTTCCACTTGTTGCACAGTGCGGTAAGAGTAAGCGTTTCTGCTAAATAAAACGACAGAAGCATGCTTGCGCAGATATGGCGCAATTGACTCACTATTTACAAATAGTTGGAAACATTTGCAGGATATTGTAAGTACTCAATTAGACAAAATATATGCTTACTGGCCTAGTGGTTTTGGATATTAAAAAAATAAAATAATGTTACATAGTGTACCTTTAACATGACCAACTATTCAAAGAATGAGCAAAACATACCTTCTCACTTGTCTATGTTTAAAGTTTCCATTAAAAACCTTATTCATGTTTCTAGCTCTGAACTGATGACTTTGGAGTTACCTTAGAGCTCAGAAGCTGCTCATCCGTCTTTTCACAATTATGTAATACAGTATACCAACACAAAATGCAATAGCATGTCACATAAAGCAAGATGATGACAACATAAGTTATAACTGTTATTTATTAAACTAAACTATACCTGTTCTATCTTCATGCATATATTCTCTGGCTCTGTAGGCATTTTACAACAGTTCCCATGAAGCGATTTATAGATTATCATGGCAGAATATGCTAATCAATGATTTGAAGATAGTTAACTCATCATCAGCTAGAATAGAAATTCATCCAACCTACCATTCAGAAGCACGTCATGGTTGAATTCTGCCTGTTGTCACTTCTTTTTGAGTCTCTTCATCATTGTCAAACTCCGGTTTGAACATTTAAAAGGCTAAACAATTTCTGACATTTACAGTGCGTGTCTCTGCATGAGAGTAATCAGGCTGCTAACTCTTCAAGCTCTTGAAGCGCCACCCTCTTCCCTGAAAGAGGGGCAGGAGCAACTTAGCTCATTTGTAGCCCAAGGGATACAAAACTCGCATTTTGTAAATGCTAGTGACAATTTTAACATGCTGTGAAATGGAGAATCTGTTTGGGTATTTTGAGTCTAAAATGCTACACATACACTCTGGGGACATCAAGAGGCTTATTTCACATCTTGTAAAGGGGCATTATAGGACCTCCTTTAATATAACAAATTATATTGCTGCTTGAACTCCAGCTGCTTGTACTTGAAACAACATTTCTGTCATCTCTGTTTTGTAGAGAGCATGATTTGGTCACAATAAGAAGCAGTCAATACACAAAAGCAGAGTGACTGAATGAGTGCTGAAAACACTGAATCACAAATCAAGATTTCCTCTGTGGATATTAGACAGTAATTATACTGGCCATGTGCAGTTCTGTGTGATGAGTCAGACAGAAAGCTTTGTTCACACTGGCAGCCCCAAATCTAATTTATATTTACATTCCAATTCAAATCAGATTATTTATAGTTTTGAACAGCAGAAAAACACATGACATTTGGTTCTTACAGAGCTTGGAGGCAATGCTATTGATTCCACCAATTGAATTTATATACTTGCATGCCTGCATAATTACACTGTCATTCAAATGTTCAATCTTTATTGGTATTAGGATTTGAAAATGTTTTTGAAAAAGAAGTCTTATGTTCACCAATGCTGCATTTATTTGATCATATGTACAATAAAAAGTAATGTTGTTCATTTTACTATAACAAAAAGATTGTTTTTTTCATTTATATCATTATTTTATATCAATATTATTTATTCCTCTGATGTCATTTTTTTCAGAAATCATTCTAATATGCTGATTTTGCTACTCAAGAAACATTTCTTATTATCAATGTTGAAAAAACATAATATATTTTGTAGAAACTGACACTAATATGACTGTTTATTTGAAATAGAAATCTTTGTTCATTATAAATGTTTTATTGTCACTTTATCAGTTCAATGTGTTCTTTCTGAATAGAAATAATAATTTATAAACATATTAT
>CM031962.1:23793352-23860007 GCA_018749465.1 Paracanthobrama guichenoti | reverse complement strand
CCCTATTTTACAGCAAAAAATGGCTATACAGTTATTCACTTGAGAAAAATAACCATGGTTTGTGTAGTAAAGTGTAAGTAACCATGTTTTTGGCTAATTGATTACCATATATAACCACAGTTTTACCACAAATACCATGGTTAAACTATGGTTGAATTAACAAAACCATAGTTAATTTGTGGTAACCATTGTTTAACTACAATAACCATGTTTTTGGTTTTATTTGTAGTAAAGCCATGGTTAATTTTTAAGTAAGAAGTTACCCTGGAAAATGCAACAAGGTTGACTGTGCTTGTTACACATTTTGTTTTAGTTTTATAATTAATACCTTCCAGTTTCATAATTTATGTGTTTTGTCATCATTTTATTTGATTATTTGTGCACCGTACTGCTGCTAGGAATGCTATTTTGCTTTTGGTGAAAAAGAAAGAAAAGATGTAGACCCTTCAGTATGTTGTTTCCCCTGAGTGGAATAGCTCTAACCTTAGGAGTACTAAGTTAAATACTACAAACAGTCTCGTTTACTGTGTGAGATATGCGATGTTTGTGATTTTTAGTGGAAGCTTTGCCCATTTTATCAAACTTTCCTGTAACTCCAATAAGCATGAGGCGATTCATTTGTCAGAGGCACTGGGGTCAGCGCTGTAAGTTTGACCTACATGACAGATCATTTCCTGTCTATGGCGAATATGAACATTTTCAGTCATCACGCTCTGTTCAAACACTAAACTTCCACCAGCTGATTTTGGCAGTCGTCAGCTGATGCTGCTATAAATGTTTGTCAGTGGCCATGAGGTTGTGCTGATCTCTATGTTGTTGTTTCATTTATAAGAGACTGTACAGTGTGCAGAAATAAATATCACTCTGCAATCATGTCAAAAACTAAGTGTTCATGGTGAAATCTGTCCAACATCAGTCCTAAGCTGTGCCTCAGCAAATCACCCTCTTTATATAATAAAAATTATTCTAGGACATGCCATTTGAAAGTGGTGTCAGAAACCATAGTGGACGTGAGTGCTCCCATGCAAGCAAGAATGATTATGTACACTCAGAGGGTGTGAATACCCATTAAGCACTGAGGTCAGAAGCGAATTAAAGTTAGTTCATCCAAAAATTAAAATGATCCCGTGAATTTACAGACACATGACGTATTGACAAGCGCCAAATTTTTTTATTTTTATATATCTCCGATTGTGTTTTGGCTGAAAGAAAGTCATATACACCCAAGATGGCTTGAGGGTGAGTAAATTATGGGATAATGTAAATTTGGGTTAACTAACCCTTTAATTCCTAAATCTTAACAGTAAATGTCATCCTGATGGATCATACAAGTTTTAATTGATTTTTAATTTGTTAATTAATAAAAAGGTTTATACAAGCTAGTTTCTATGACATATTATAAGGTAAGCAATTTCATTACTCCTAGAACTTAACAGTTAGCTAAGTGTCAAGTGATTATTAAAGGGGATAGTTCACCTAAAAATGAAAATTACCCCCATGATTTGCTCATACCCAAAGCCAACTTAGTGTATATATGACAGTCTTCTTTCAGGCGAATACAATCAGAGTTATATTTAAGAAATGTGCTTGGCTAATCCAAGCATTATAAATGGCAGTAAATGGCAGTCCAAAATCTCAAGTAATAAAGGGGTAATAAAGGCCTTCTGAAGCAAAGCAATGCATCTGTATAAGAAAAATATCTATATTTAACCTGTTATAAGGTAAAATAGCCTATCTATATATAATATATCTAGCTTCCTCTAGACCACCTTCTGTATTTAATTTACAGAAAAAGCGCAAAGTAACTTGTGAGAGGTGTTACACTTTCTTTGATGGTCTGGTAGATATCTAGGATGACTTGAGGTGAGTAGATCATGGGGTAATTTGCATTTTTGGGGGACCTTTAAATGAGAAAGCACGACCTATACCTCAAAGGTGGAAACCCTTTTCCATGCATAAGGGGCGGTTTTCCCCGGACAGGGTTTAAATTAAGCCAGGAGTAGGCCTTAATCTAGAATAGTTAAGCGTGATTTAAAAAAAAATGGTTTTCTGAAACACAGATTAAGTACAGATTACTAACACCTAGACTATGGAGTCCTGAACTAAAATAAACCAGATTCATTTAAAACCAACTGAATTAGCATTACAGAGGTTGCCTATAAAAAACGTACCAAGAAAAGCTTAAAATTGCATGGAACTGAGAAGCAAATCTAAAGAAAACAATGATAGCAGAAAAAGACTGCAATCATAAAACATTTTACTGAACAAGAGAAAAACTTTAAATCAAATAGCAAAGAAAAGCGGCACACATCAGCTGTGGAATGTACAAAGCCCTTAAGGGACATGGTGAAGGAAAACCTAATATAAATGGGACAAAATTACTTGTCAATGCTTTTGCATTCTCACAAATGCTTTGAGTTCCCCAAGAAACTTTGCGTTATTAAAAATATATTGGGCAAACACAAAGTTTCCCACTCAAACCATTTCGAGCAGGATTCGAACTCTAGCATGGAAGGAAATCGATTTCTAACAAGGACACTAGTCTCTAGTGTCAGTCACCAATGAGCCTAAAGTGAAGTTTAAGCAGCACAGCTCTTACTAGTTTGCCTCTAGTTTTCCTCCAGGAAATCTGTTTATTAAACTCTGGATTAGACCAAGTCTAGGACTATTTAAAACCATGACAGAGAAAGCAGATTTCTGTTCATCTGGTTTAAAAGGCCGTTTTAGTCCAGGGGCCTATACCATGAAGCCTCGGTTTAGCTGGCTAGCCAGATATGTTTAAGCTTACTTTGTGCCAATCCTGGGTTTCAGGTACCATTAAAGTGGTTTTGGCTTTTAGCAGTGTTCATCTCCAAAAGTAACTTACACTCCACGGCTAACCTGCCTGGGTCAGGTTATGTTCCAAGTAAGAGATCTCAAACCAAAATTGGACCAACTGTGAGCAAAGTGACACACCCTCAGTTTCTACTCCAAATTAAAGGTCGTTTTAAAAGCGTTTGTCTTTTAACAATGCTTATTTATAATAATAATTTTGAATGATTTAGATATAATGTATGTAATTATTATACCCTTAATCAATTACATATGTATCATTTTAGTTAATCATTAATAGGCACTTAAAAATTATATAAATAGCCTAATTAAGGTCATACAAATAAGCTTTAAAATCAATAAATAAAGCTACATTTGAGCTTAAATGTTCAATTCTCTCTATATCTATATCAACTAAACTAACTTCATAACTTTTACTTGCACTGACATAGTAAGATTTTTCAATCATGTAATATTCTGCAGAAGAGAGAAATGAATCTACGCTGCTTCTCTCGCGAAGAAGTGAATCTCAGTTTCACTGATCCACAGCATGTGATTGGCTGTTCACTGCTGATGTCACAGCTAAACTCCTAAACTCCTGATCAAAGCCTGAGTTGACAGAGAAATCTGATGATCAGCATCATGGGACCAACAAAGCCCGAATAGATTGGTTTGGTTTTGTTAACTCGAAACTAATCCTGTAACCCTGAGTTTGTTAAACTACCATCATGGTACAGGCCCCAGGACTAGGCTTAATCTCTGTCAGGAAACCGCCCCCTAAGTGTCTGGATTTGTTCAGTTGTTTTTATTCACTCCTTACTATTGTCACATGTTCAGTCTGTTTTGCTTGTGTCACATGTTCCTTTATTCAGTTTCCCGCCACTTGTATATGTCTCCATGGTCACTGTCATTATTAGTTCATCTGTGTCAGCTGTGTGTATTCATCTCGTTTGTGTTGCCTATTTAAGTTCTCTTGTTTTCTTCATTCTTCATTCTTTATCTGGTCTCGTCAGTGTGTAGTGAGCCTGCCTGTATGACTCACTTGAGTAGCCTTGTTCATGAAACCTTCGTTTGAGAATTGTATTAACCTATCTTTGCCTTCCTGCCTGCACATGCCTGTGACAGAAGACCAGACCTAAAAATGGTTTACGCTGCAGGTTTTTGGCTGTGGCTCAGAAGAGCCACGAGTTTATAGCCTTTACGGAGAACTTTCCATCTTGCCAGCAACTGCCCTTATGATGTGAGACACTGAAGTCTCTGTTCTGGATTGGAGCGAATTACCATCACCCCATGGACCTTCCAGACACCACTGGACTGAGCTGGAGAGTGTACCATCCCAGTCCAGAACACACCCTATCCACATTCCAGAGTCTCATCCCGTCGAGACCACCCTTCCAGAGTCTCGTCTCATCAAAAACCGCCCTTCTAGGGCTTGAAGTCATGTCTGTCCCGCCTGAATCCTGACTCCGGCCAAGATGGCTGCTGCCATGCCTGAGCCCTTGTCTCCGGCCAAGACAGCCACCTCCACCATTCCAGTGCCTGAGCCAGCGTTGGGCGTCTGGCTGTCGATTTCTGGACAGAACCCACTCCAGTCCACGTCCAGAGTCCAGCACCGTTTCCTGTCTCCAGTCCAGAGTGGACTGTATCTCCTGTCTCCAGTCCTGTGAGGTCTCTGGCTCCTTCTGTCCCGAGTCCAGTGAAGACACCAGCACCGCCAGGACTTTCTATACTCCCACCCACCCAGCCTCCCTCTACCACCTCCTCCAGTCATCGGTTCCTTATCCCCGTCTCTGCTGCCTGTCAGCCCCTCTGCTCACCCTCAGCCCACCATCGGAGGTATGGGCTCGCCGTGGGTCAGCCAGTCTCCAGCTCCATAGCGGTCCATGGATTCCTGGTCTCCGCCTCCACCCTCCGCGACGAGGACTTTACCTCGGCCCGTCGAGCCATTATATCCGCCTTGACTCCAACCTCCCTCATCTCCACCATGGCCCCTCAGTCCACCAGTTCCGCCGGTCTCTCTGGTCTTGCCGGTTCGCCTGGGTTGTTCGTGGGCCCACCCTACTTCTCAGGACTGCACTCCTCTGGCTCGCCTCATCCCGCCATGCCACCTGTGGCTCCATTGGGCTCCTCACTCACTCCAACTCCATCTTGGTCCTCTGTCACTCCGGCTCCACCGTGGCCAACAATTTTTTCCCAACGTGGCAGTTATCTATTTCTTATGTGTGATTTATTTATTAGCCACTGTAGATAAATAACTAGAATAACAAATTGCAGTACACAGTAAAACTATTTGCACAACAAACCAGTGTGTTTACAATTACAGTAATATATTTAAATTATATGATTTTAATAAGTACCAGTTTTAGGTGGATAATGAATCAGAAATTGCAGTTGATGTTGCTTCTGGGTCATTTATCACTGAAAAGGATAAAGCGCATTAAATTTTGGGATACAGCATCCCACAGTTTGTTGTATGATGCACATTTTTGCCAAATGTAGAATGTTTGGGTGTTCCATGTATGCAAAAATATGATTTTTTTTTTTTTTTAAAGCAGGTAGTATGCCATTTCAAGCATACCTTTCTATTCTTTTTAACTGATGAAGTGTTGATCAGATCAAAACGTCGATGAGTGATAAGCTGTTTTCTCATAAGCGCCACTAACTGTTGTCATCTGATGCACAGTCCATTGACCGGATTAACCCAAACTCCTGGCCATCCTGAAGGTGAGAGGTCACTGGTATTATAGTACCTCTCTGCATTATTTTGGAACAGGAATGTCAGTGACCAGAAAAGACTGCTTTGGCCAGATGATCAATGAAGTCCAAACGCAATCCGTTAAGGTCAGGGTTGAAATCCAAAAAAATGATGCTGTAGTGGATCCAGGTCAGAGGTGACCGTGACATGCTGTCTGCTCAGTCATGTGTGAAGTTTTGAGAGTCATGTTTCGTTCTGTTTAGTCACAAAGAGATATGCTGGCTTGTGTCACACACAGAATACAAAAACCCTGACAAGGTGCTACAAGACTGACCCTGTCGCATATATTTTGCAGTAATGTCTGGCTAACTGTATATTATACATTACATATTTAACTATTTAACTTATTTGACCTCTGTTAAATTCTTCTAATTTACTAATGCTTTATGTTGATCCAATCACGTATAACTTATATGGAACACAAAAAGAATATATTTTGGAAAATGCCTCCATACAATGACAATCGATGGATCCAATCCCAGTGTTGTTTTTGACCCACTGACTTCCACTGTATGGACAAAAACGGTTCTTTCTCAAAAGCATTCCACGGAAGAAAGAAAGTGCATGTTTGGAATGGCATAAAGGATGAGCAAATGATGACGAATTTTCATTTTTGGGTGAACTATCCCTTTAAAAGGGGCCTTTTAGGATTAGTGAAGTGCTTGTGTGTGAGTTTTGCAGTGGCAGAACTGTAGCAGGTGGTCATCAGTCAGGTCGGACAGATGTCCTCTGGCTTGTGGAGGTCAGAGAGAACAGACTGAGCTCCGACCTCCGGTGTGCTGAGAAGCGAAATTCTGTCGCAGTCTCTATCCTCATTGATCGGCCACACTTGAGCACGCATTAGGTTGCATCCACACAACAGCATGCTTTAATGAAATCAATCTGCTGTGGAAAGGCCTCGCTCGGGTACCAGAGACAGGAGGATTTAGAAACCTGTTACTGTACCATCAACATCTATCAGTTGGGCATTTCATAGTTATATATACTGAGCGTAAATAAATGTGTATGTGAATGTGATTTTATATGTGAGGAAGAGAGTTCACATCCTAAATGGAAAAATCATTAAGTGGGAGTGCATGGTAATGTTCAGAATAGCAAACTACTTTACTACTCATATTATCCCCCCTTCCCCTCGAGTACGTAGTATATTATGCACAGAAAATATTTTTTCTTTGTATGGAGTATTCAGATGACATACACTACATTTGCCTAAGTATGAGGTATACAACAAAGTGTACTGTATAGCTGCATCTAAAATGATTATGTATCCATTAATATTTTGAATAAGTAATTACTTCACGACCGCTAAAAAAGTATGTTCAGTATAGTATGAATGTGTGTAGTATGAATGTAATTTGGGCATGCTACATTCGCCATGTTGTCATTATCAGTGTTACATCGCTTCACTGCCATTCATAAATCCTCTCCCCTGGCCTCATGGGATAGTGTCCATCATATGCATTCTTCAGAATCTCGCTAGAAAAAGTAGGTCATCCAGGTACTTCTTGTCTACTCTTTTATAAGTACTGTGAAATCAGACATAAATCTTTTGTCACATACTGTTTTTCACCAACTATATAGTAGGGAAGTATGCAATTTCAGGTGCAGCCCATGAGATACTTTATCCCACAATGCAATGGATTTATCTTGACCTTCCATTTTAAGTGATGAATGTACTAGTAGTTTCTTTAACTACTACTACTGCTAATTAAAAGAAAAGATTTTTAACCAGCTTTGTATTGTTACAATATTGGCAATACTTGTAAATTAACAATATACACTCACCTAAAGGATTATTAGGAACACCATACTAATACTGTGTTTGACCCCCTTTCGCCTTCAGAACTGCCTTAATTCTATAGCATCTTGCAGTTGATGGAGATTTGTGGGATGCACATCCAGGCACAGCTCCCGTTCCACCACATCCCAAAGATGCTCTATTGGGTTGAGATCTGGTGACTGTGGGGGCCATTTTAGTACATTGAACTCATTGTCATGTTCAAGAAACCAATTTGAAATGATTCGAGCTTTGTGCATGGTGCATTATCCTGCTGGAAGTAGCCATCAGAGAATGGGTACATGGTGGTCATAAAGGGATGGACATGGTCAGAAACAATGCTCAGGTAGGCTGTGGCATTTAAACCATGCCCAATTGGCACTAAGGGGCTTAAAGTGTGCCAAGAAAACATCCCCCACACCATTACACCACCACCACCACCAGCCTGCACTGTGGTAACAAGGCATGATGGATCCATGTTCTCATTCTGTTTATGCCAAATTCTGATTTTACCATTTGAATGTCTCAACAGAAATCGAGACTCACCAGACCAGGCAACATTTTCAACTGTCCAATTTTGGTGAGCTTGTGCAAATTGTAGCCTCTTTTTCCTATTTGTAGTGGAGATGAGTGGTACCCAATGGGGTCTTCTGCTGTTGTAGCCCATCCGCCTCAAGGTTGTGCGTGTTGTGGCTTCACAAATGCTTTGCTGCATACCTCGGTTGTAGCAGTGGTTATTTCAGTCAAAGTTGCTCTTCTATCAGCTTGAATCAGTCGGCCCATTCTCCTCTGACCTCTAGCATCAACAAGGCATTTTCGCCCACAGGACTGCCGCATACTGGATGTTTTTCCCTTTTCGCACCATTCTTTGTAAACCCTAGAAATGGTTGTGCGTGAAAATCCCAGTAACTGAGCAGATTGTCAAATACTCAGACCGGCCCGTCTGGCACTAACAACCATGCCATGCTCAAAATTGCTTAAATCACCTTTCTTTCCCATTCTGACATTCAGTTTGGAGTTCAGGAGATTGTCTTGACCAGGACCACACCCTAAATGCATTGAAGCAACTGCCATGTGATGGGTTGATTAGATAATTGCATTAATGAGAAATTGAACAGGTGTTCCTAAAAATCCTTTAGGTGTGTGTATATGTACTCTTTCTCTATGTATCTACACCCAGATTTCCCAATTAATTTTTTTCAGCTAAAGTCCTTTTGACAGCTCTATAACTTTTGTTAAAACTACAGTTCGCACTTCTGAATTTTTGTATTTACGCACATGGACAGTTGGATTGAGCCCAGAGCATTATGGGTATTGAAATGTCCCTATTTTTTTTTTTGGGCTGTTAGAGCCATAACAACATTAGTAATTGTAGTATTTTCCTTATATTAAGAATAATTATGTTCTTGAAAAAAGGTGTGTTTATGTTAGTTTTGTATCATGTGATTGTGACCAGTTATATACATATTACGTATGCATAAGAGAAAAGAGAGTAGTTGAAGAAGTAGACGGAAACAAGAAAAGCTTTGAGCTAGACAGTCTTTTGACTGACATTTTCTTGTTTTGTAACTGGAATAAGTGGAGAGAATTTGTGTTTGAGTTTCTTTTGTACTGTAACAAAACAAAGAAAAAGTAAACATTTCAAGAAAAGTTTGGATTCACGCGTCAAGTCCTTTGTGTCGAATCTTATGGAAATGGTGAAGAACATGGCATGGATCGCCATTATGGGCAATAGTGAGCATACAGCCCTTTTTCTGTCATGTATTTTCTTTGCCTTTCTACTGCAAAGAAAATACATTTTATTAAAAGCACATCTTACCATCTTACATGTCTTACATGTTTTTTGTCTTACTCTCATTATGGTACACTTATAATAAGTGTTTATATTGGGACTATTTCAGAGCGGTCTGGTAGGAACCGCTGCGGAGGAGCACAGTCCCTGTGTGACCCGCCATAGACATAAACAGAGAGAAGTAGCTCCGGCTGCAATGTTCGGTTTACATTTCACTGCTGGTTGTATATTCTGTATATAACTGTGTATGTGACAAATAAAACTCTTGAATCTTGAATCTCTTCCACAAGGCGCATGCAGTTCTGTTCATTAACCGCTAGAGCGCAAACAGTTACAGACTTCAGCTTTAAGATCTGCATAGGTTAATGTTGCCAACTCATACAAGCTTTGCAGGAAAATCTCAGAAATAAACTGGAGATTTCTATGAAAAGTGTTTTTAGAATGAATTATAAAACTGCAATAATTTTTTTAAAAAACAGTGGGTTTAAGTAAAGTTACCCATTTTTGCCATTCATTTATTTCAAAACCAAAAATTCATTTATTTGCAAAAATGTCTGTGATTTACAGTAGCGTATAACAACTGTTGCTAAGCTATGGCTGGGTTGCTCTGTAATGTTTTAAAGGCAGATCTTAGCCAAATTTCAGTTTATTTGTAAGACACATGTACATAAAATTTACACAAAATTAAAAATCCCAAACATTATTTAATTATGAGATGATAACCTAGTAAAACAATGGGTCTCATCCACTAATAATTGTCTGGATAATTTCATATTTGTATGCACAAGAGAACTTGTATTCTTAATATTGCGCATATTACATGCCCAAATAATCTCTATAAAAGAGCTTTTTTTCGCATAACCTTTCCTTTAAAATCTTTTCTTTTAATGCCATGCTTGCCATTCTCAAAACCAGTTCAAACACAGTTAACACCTTTTATACAGACCCAGATTACAGACCATACAGTACATGCGTGTATCTGCATTGTTATACAGAGAAAAAAAAAAGTGATAATGCCGCTTTTCTTACTCTTTCACTGTATATAATAAAATATATTTAAGGTGAAATATCTATGTAAAAACATTTTATTTTAGCATAATTATAAGGCCATCCAGAGTATGTGACTTTTGCAAAAGTGTGGTTTCAGTTGATTCTACATTTTCTCCTCTATAAATTTAAAATACTACAAAAGTTATCAGTGCATCATGATTTGTTTTTGTAAAATGTTCATAAGATTTCACGCACACTTAGTGAATGAGTGTGTGTTTTAAACTCTTTTATTGTTGCATACTGTTTCTCAAACTTCTATGAGAACGTCAGTATTCCATTCCGACCATATCCCATGTCTGTTTCACCCCGTAGCACAGCTCAGTGACACACAATCTCCGGCTCTAGACAAAGTAATAAATATCTTGTCCGTGAGATAAAGGGAGAGTGTGTGAGATGATTACCCTCAGATGTGCCATATGTGTGAGTTTACCCACAGTACACGCGGAGCCGTGAGGATGAAGGGAGTGGAACCTCCCCACACTTGTTCTTTTCATCCCTTTATTCTTGCAGGAAGAGGCACATGTATATTTTTTGGGGGGTTGTGAGTGGTGTGTTTTCTCTCAGTAGGGATAATGCTAGTCATTAATCATCGTGTCTCGTGCTGAAACGGCCTCCCGCTTGAAATGTCACCGGGATCTGCTGTGCCCAGCGCCCGCTACCGTTCATCCGCTCCGTTAACCGTTCCTGTGAGCCTCCCGCTGTTTCACACACCTGGACTTGAGCCAGCCGACCGGGATATTTTTAATTCCGCTTCCCCTTTACCTCAACGCTCAGGAATGTTCTCCCACCTACGTGGCGTCTGCTCACCATTACTTTTATTTGAAATTCAGATCTATATTTGCTCATCAGAACCACATGCTACGGCGGGTAAAATGCACACAGAGTGCTCACAATGAGAACCATCTTGGAGCCCATAACTTAAGCTCGTTGTTAAATTGCCCCGAACCATGTGAATATGTGTATCTGTGTTACAGGAACACAGGAAATACCGTCCTGTTATCCAGGTTTTTGATCTATATGTCCATACACGACCTCTCGTATGGAGGCCCGTGCTATTAAAATACATTTAGACCAGAAACAAAGATACTGAGAACCAGGACAGTTTCATTCAAGCTTACACACAATACTTCCATTTACAGTGAGTTACAGACACTCTTGTGTGACGTTGAAGTGGATTCCTTATGTTGGAGTGATGATGTGTGGCATCTGTGCACTATATAATGGGCTCATGCTCACGCGGGGTAGTGTTATTGTTGTAGTGGGAAGTTCTTCACATCATAAATACGCCCCAGGGAAACAAGATTTTGAGAATTGAAACATGTTTTGAGGTAAGCGTAATTTACACACCAAACTTTCCCTAGGGCAGATGCTTCGCTGACTGACTGAAGGAGCAAATTGTGGACAAAATGCTGTATTTTTTCCCTTTTTTGTTTGAAACCGAATTTGAAAGCGTATAAATAGGACAAATGTGCCCGGTTTTCCTCCTGGACCCCATCTTGGTAAGTTTGGGGAAGTTTCTGTGATCAAAAGCACTGAAAAACGGTTCCAGGGCAGGGTACTTTCACGCTGTGTTCTCAGGTTTAGATGGAGGAGGAGGAGGAATAAAGGTTTACCTTCCTTTTTTTCTGTGAACTTTTGAGGGGAGACCCCAAAGGTTTTTTTTTTTTAGTAGTAACGCTACATTCCACTGCAGTCAGTTGGGGTGGTCTCGTGTATGTTTGCATGTCTTCATGCTTGTCTCTCTCCTCAGAGACCCAATGAAAGTTCAACCCTCGTGATCTGTTGAGATAAACTTTACTGTCTTTATCTTTGGGGATCCAGACATCCATATGATTTATTTATAAAAGGTCAAATCAAACACATTTTTGATTTTGTTAATTTTTTTGAAGGAAGATTCACATAAATGATGATTAAAGCCAAACTGTTAAATGGACTGATGGATTCTTTAATGAATAGAAAGTTCAAAAGAACAGCATTAATTTTAAATAAAAATCTTTTTGTAACAATGTAAAACTCTTTCGTGTCACTTTTAATCAGTTTAATGTGTCCTTGCTGAATACAATTATACCCCCATAAAACAATATGGATTATTACGATCCCAACAGAAAGGTGGATTTCAGAAACAAAAATTTAATAAAACTTTAAAACTTGTCAAACAATACAACATTTGTATCATGTACTGTACTCACATTTTGCTCTTGATTAGTTTAATTGTTACAGTAATAAATTAGAAGTAGACATAAGCCTTTTATAGTAAAGTAAAACAGATTTTGTGCCATAAAATAATCCCTAAACAGCTGTAAATATCAAACAAAAATTTCATTTAAAGTGTTTTTATCACTGTGTTTGTAAACTACATTGGCACAATCATAAGAGATGACCCAGTCAAAGTTCTTTTGGATGAGCACGCAAAGTTTCTCAGTGAACGCTACACAAAACTTTTCTGAGAGTATTTTATTTTCCTCATCTCATATTTTTTCCATCACCATGTCCCTTTAGGGACTCTGTAATCAGATTTGGTAATATGAAAAGGTGTGTATCTGGATCAGGATCAGGACCAATCCAATTTTGCTTTGAAGAACCAGCACAAAAATAAGATGGATTACCTGATCCTGATCACAAAACATGGTATTTCCAAATGTAGATCATTCTGATCCAGATTGAACTTTTTGAACAACTGGCCCCTGGTTTCAGTTGCCATAGATTGACCTAATAGTAATTTCAAAATGAAAGTATTTTTTTACCATCCATGATTTTTAATATGTTCCTCTGGATTAAGTAGCTTTAACCATCTAGCCATGTTTTATATCAGGGTCTTTGAAACCCCAGGTATAGTTTTAGATATAATAGTTTGATGCACGTTTTCAAATTTAGTTTAGTCAGTCCTTTTGGAAATGTCATGAAGTATCAACCTGAGATGTTTAAAGGGCACTGGTGTCTCTGAGACCTCAAACAGAACTTGAAAGTTGTTGCTCTGTCCATTTTAAGCATGATCATTTATAGTTAACATGATCAATAATATGTAACTCTGAAATGCTTCTTGATTTCTGTGATGCGCCACCAATCGTTAAGAATATAAGCCGGCATTTGATTGGCTGACAGCTCTCTTGCACTAATTAGGATTGCTTTAACAAAGTGCCCATTCCTCCCCCTGTTTTACATATGTACTCTTTATTTAAATTGGCCCTGTCATATGCAGATAAGCAGCCGCATTGTTGCTTGCGAGGGTCGTGAGTTTCACACTCGTGGTGAAGCAGATGAGGCTTTCCTTCCATTGACTGCACAAAAACAAAACGTGTTAAGCAAAGGGAGGAGGCTGCCAATTAGAATCTACAGGCCTGTGGAGCATTGGCTGCTGATTGGCTAATTGGGTGTCTGAACAGAGAGCTCTCTCAAGCAGCGACGCAGATCTCATGCCTCAAACATTAGTGTCACGCTCTCGAGGTGTCTTTTGTGGCTTGATTTATGGATTGTTGTTTGTTTTTCTTTATCCTTTTGTTTCTCTTGCTTTCTCTCTAGCACAGAAACACTTAGATCATGTTCATCATGATGTCGTCTGGTATGATTTGTCTTATGCCTGGCAAAAGCGACTAGAGACTGACTTGTTCATTTTCAGAACTACTGTATATTAGTTATTTTTCTGTTTCTATGAATCAGGTAAATTATATTCAGAATTTTTATACTTTTTGACACAATAATAAGCTTAATCATTCGGGAGCAACAATAAAAAATAATTTGCATTATGAGTATTTTTAATGAAAACAACAGTTAAATATTATTACTATTTGTTTTGATATATAAATGGAAATGTAGATTTTTAAAATCATATTGGGCCCTGTGCCTGTTTTCTAACATCTTTCTCTTTAGATTTTATTACATTTTAATATGAATTTGTTGTTATTTTACAGTGGTAGCAATAACTGTGATTGGATAAAAAAAAAAAAAAATGATTCCATGGTAATTGCTTCAAATTGTTCCAGAATGTGTGAGCACTACTTCTTTGTAATTATTCACCTTCTACATACATGCTCTTACATATTATGTAATCAAATAATAGTGACTCTCCTGTAAAATGTGGGTTATTTCAGGTGGAATATGATTATGGGATTGACAGAACACTAGGAGTATCTGCAGCAAAAATGTTTCATTATTAGAGCAGGTCAGTGATACTGGTAGATTATATAAGCTTTATGATGTCATCACTGAGAGGGAGTTAGGATGATCTGTCAACAGCTAACAGTGACGGTGGCTTCTCTCCGTCAGCATGTACTCCCTCACCCCTGATATACATAATACATATGCACACTATTTTTATTCTGATGCATTATGTATGGCATCGTCTGTGACGTTCTGGTGAATGGTGCAAGGATTTGCTCACAGCTGTGATGGAGAGAAACTGAGCTTACTGAGGTTGTGTCAGCAATAAAACTCTTGAATCTTGTGTGTTTGTCTAGTTTTGTCATCTTCCCTGTTCTTTGACAGTTCACCCCAAAATTGAATGTGCATCATCATTTACTCATTCTCATGTTGTTTAAAAATCTCCAAAATGACAAAAAAGGAAAACCATACGTTTTTTATTTTATTTTATTTTTTTATTATAAGTGACTCTGGTCCAAGTCTTTTAAATCAATACAATAGCTTTGTGTGAGGGACAATCCAAAATGTAAGTCAAATGTTGGGGGCTGGGGGACACCCAGTCACTTGGGTGTGCTGTTAACCATTACAACTGGATCCTTAGGTAATGAAATCTGATTTCAGATTCAAGTTCTGTTTATATGAACCCTAAACTTTGCAATATGATTCACATTTTCATTTCCATGTGCATTACGTATATTCAGAGCAAAACTTGTCCAGTCGCAGTGTTCTAAAGCGGAGAAACTACCGTACTTTTGCCATAATTAAATATCTAAAAAGAAAGCTGACATGTAGAGTTGTCAAACGTACTGGTACTACTTGGACCAGTCGGTACTAAAAAAAGTAGTACCGAGTACTGCGTATATTCCATACCCGCTGATAGACGCTGATTTCAAATGCTCTCGTTTGTGTTTGTTTGAATGCTCCCTGAGCTTCAGAGGTTTCTGTTTACAGAATGTTTTTATAAGTGTTGATCACTGTAGCCAATCACAATCATATCTGTTGGCGTGTGAGGCATAATGACCTATCAGAGGTGCTAGTCAGTAAGTCCGAATAAGTTTAACACGGCTGAAAAAGCACAAGGTTTTGTTTATTGTGAGCCACATGTCTGTGAATCCTTTTATCCTTTAAACACAATGTAAATAGATTCATTGTACAATTACGACAGCTTTTTTCCCCCCAGAATTCAGTGAGCTTGCACTTTAGAGATTGACAGCCTTAGCGATTATACTCTTATCTTGCTTTCTGTTTATTACCCATTTACAATCTGAATACAAGTTTTGTTTTTCGTGCTGTTCAGTACATTGCAAAGTTTCTGGAGTGACAATCTGAAAGTGCGATAATTGGCAGTGATAACCAACAGATGAGACAAAATGTTTACTTAATTCAACAGTTTTTGCTCTGGTACCAACTACTGCAACGTTGGTACTCTGACAAGTTTGACAACCCTACTGATATGTCAGAAGAGTTTTTAATTTTTTTAGCAAATATTTAGTAAATATTTAGTAAATATTTCGTCACCTCCTCTGACCAGTTTGTAATATGTAAATAAACATGTCCATAGTCTTAAGGCGTAAAACAAATATACAAGCGCAACATGCGCATCATGGCACTTCACAAAGTCATTCATGTTATTCTAGTTATTAGCTGTTCAAATTATTTGGGTGAATATGAAGAGATTCATGATCATTCTGACATTTGACGTTTTTGTGAAAGAATGATTTGTTCAGGATTTGTACATGTACTTCTCTTAGACACAGTTGCTCTTGTATGACTTCAGGAGACTTTGAACATAGTTCACAAGTCATATTGAACAATTTTATGATAATTGTATGGTTCCTTTTTGACATTGTAGTTCTTGACTGCCCCAGTTCTCATTTACTTACACTCACCTAAAGGATTATTAGGAACACCTGTTCAATTTCTCATTAATGCAATTATCTAATCAACCAATCACATGGCAGTTGCTTCAGTGCATTTAGGGGTGTGGTCCTGGTCAAGACAATCTCTGAACTCCAAACTGAATGTCAGAATGGGAAAGAAATGTGATTTAAGCCATTTTGAGCGTGGCATGGTTGTTGGTGCCAGACGGGCGGTCTGGTATTTCACAATCTGCTCAGTTACTGGGATTTTCACGCACAACCATTTCTAGGGTTTACAAAGAATGGTGCGAAAAAAGGAAAAACATCCAGTATCGCGGCAGTCCTGTGGCGAAAATGCCTTGTTGATGCTTGAGGTCAGAGGAGAATGGGCCGACTGATTCAAGCTGATAGAAGAGCAGCTTTGACTGAAATAACCACTCGTTACAACCGAGGTATGCAGCAAAGCATTTGTGAAGCCACAACATGCACAACCTTGAGCGCGGATGGGCTACAACAGCAGAAGACCCCACGGGTACCACTCATCTCCACTACAAATAGGAAAAAGAGGCTACAATTTGCACAAGCTCACCAAAATTGGACAGTTGAAGACTGGAGAAATGTTGCCTGGTCTGATGAGTCTCGATTTCTGTTGAGACATTCAGATGGTAGAGTCAGAATTTGGCGTAAACAGAATGAGAACATGGATCCATCATGCCTTGTTACCACTGTGCAGGCTGGTGGTGGTGGTGTAATGGTGTGGGGATATTTTCTTGGCACACTTTAGGCCCCCTTAGTGCCAATTGGGCATCGTTTAAATACCATGGCCTACCTGAGCATTGTTTCTGACCATGTTTCTGATGGCTACTTCCAGCAGGATAATGCACCATGTCACAAAGCTCGAATCATTTCAAATTGGTTTCTTGAACATGGCAATGAGTTCACTGTACTAAAATGGCCCCACAGTCACCAGATCTCAACCCAATAGAGCATCTTCGGGATGTGGTGGGCAGGAACCGTGCCCTGGATGTGCATCCCACAAATCTCCATCAACTGCAAGATGCTATCCTATCAATATGGGCCAACATTTCTAAAGAATGCTTTCAGCACCTTGTTGAATCAATGCCAAGGGGTCAAACACAGTATTAGTATGGTGTTCCTAATAATCCTTTAGGTGAGTGTATATTATAATTATAAAAAGAGTGACAGAATATTCTTCAAAAATTAATGTTTTATGTTCCACATAAAGTCATACACGTTTGAAACAACATGAGGGTGAATTATTCCTTTCAAACCTGAGCCATACATTATTCAGTTCAAGCCAGCAGAAAGTATAAAAGTGTGAGGGTAGAAGAGAGAAGGACCAAAAGAAACCACCATTGAAGGAAAAATTAAAAGAGAAAGAGGGTAAAAATGGTGGAAAAATGCAGCTCTAAAGGATTTTGCTTGAGTTCTGTGCTTTATATTGAGATCTGATGGCTTTTGACAATAGTGAGCTCCCTCCTCCCCCTATCCAGATGCCTCTACCCCTGAGGGGGATCTCGGGGGCCCATGGCGCGCTGCTCCTGGGAACTACTGTGGGTGATTGGCCCCCCGCCTTACCCACCTCGATGCTCGCCTGAACAGGCGCCGTGTGTGAGACAGAAGCGGCGGGCCGACCTCAGGGCCTCCTAATAAGCAACAGCAGCCATGGGCCGGACTGCTGAAGAGATCCAGCAACAATGATTGTGTAATGATATGGAAATGACAGCAAAACTTGAGCTCGGCTACCCCGGCAGCGCCCGTGATGGGAGACTTGTCCAAACTCATTAGGGTTTCTGTATGTCTCTATTCCTTTTTGCTGGCATACCCACTTCTGACGGACTGTTTTTTTAACACAGTGGTACAAAACCCGGTGGGCTCAGTGGGCTCCATTTGTGTGTTTTCGATTGGGCGGTGAAACTACCCGAGCTTGGCTGGGCCCCTTATCATGTACAGCACACAAATTACGCAAAGCAGCATCCATCTGCCGCACAAATAGAGCTCCAACTCGAACCGGCGCTCTGCCATTGTTCTGGCCGTTCGCGCCCCACCGGGGTAATTCATGTGCCCCGCTACTCTGCTCACCCGTCACTGGCTATTCACTTAAACCTGAAACATTTCCATGGGCACAAAGGCTTCAAACATGGCAGTGACAAAGGAAAGGATTTCTGCGTTTCTATTCTTTTCCTCCTCTCTGTCTTTCTCCTTTCTTCAAGACATTGTGTTGTTTAATTGGTTGTGCTTGGTAATTTTGTCTCTTGTCTTCTCCCATACTGAGTGATTGTGTGGGGACGGACGTTTGCTTTGACTGGATCGGACAGGAGCGGGTTTCCCTCCCGTATGCTGTGAGCCGTTTACCTTTGTTAGGTATGCGGAGTTCGGTTCGGGCTCCGTGTGTAGTAAGGTTGGGAATCCTGCACGGATGTCGTGGGAATGCAGAGAAGCGTCCCTCCTCATGCCGCTGAATGACTGAGATGACCCCTCCGTGGCGTGCTCAATGAATTCATATCTCTGGTCTTGCTGGTGATTAATGATTCTTGGCGCTTTTCGTGCTGGATTCATTGAAAAGCCCAGCAGTGAGCCTGTACTGTACATTTTCTTTGTTGTAGAGACTGTGTGTGTCCTAACATGCTTTTTTTGGTGAATTCCATACTGTATTGCCGGCTGAAGAAGCGTCAAGGTTAATGAAGAGAGTGGAAAAGCAGGAGAGGCGAGAAAGGAGAATAAGGAAAAGCGACTTTGGCTTTGTCTGTATGCAAGAGAAGGTGTGTGTATGTGTGCTTGAATGTATGCATGTACATTTGAGACAGAGACAGAGAGAGAGAGAGAGAGAGAGAGAGAGAGAGAGAGAGAGAGAGAGAGAGAGAGAGAGAGAGAGAGAGAGAGAGGAGAGAAAAAAAAGCGGGTTTATTACCTGGAGTCAGACTAGCTCATCTCAGCCAATCCTGCAGCGCCTCTTTATTGTATAGCATGTGGTTGTGTAATACACTTTTCAGCCGGAGCTGGGATTCTTTGTTCACGGCACCTGGGATTCTGCAGGCTTTGTTCTACACATCCAGTATATGTCTTAGAACCTATAAAACACCCTATTAAAATAAAAATAAATTTTTTTTAAATCATAATTGATACAATTATGTATGTATGTTATATACTGCACAATGTTTGTGTTTGAATATCAATTTGTGGGCTGCCTGGACATCTTTTTTATTTTGTTTATTTTTGTTATCTTGTGTTAGAGATGAGATAAACTGGAGAGATAAAATGCAATAAATCATCTAATATTCGTGTAATTATGTGGGACGTTGTAAATTGCATCTTTGGCAAAGCACATTTGTTATTGTGCAATATATAAGAGACATCTAATGGTTTTTCATTTAAATAATTTATTTGTCATGATTTTCATCACCTTGACAACTAGATTCTTAAATGTACAATAAAAAAATGTGTGTGTGTGTGTGTGTGTGTGTGTGTGTTAAAATTCTATTAAAAATTAATTAAATAGAATATAAAAATAGAAATAAAATTAATTAAATTAATTAAATTCTGGAATATATGTACTTCTAAAACAATTACTGCAACAATGTGTTTTTACAATGAATACAATTTTAAATTTTGTACATTTTTATATATATATATATATATATATATATATATATATATATATATATATATATATATATATATATATATATTATTTTGGGTGGTTGTTATAGTCTTCGTTTCATGGAGCCATTGTCTGTAACCTAAGCAGACCGCATGAGTGCTAGGAAAATCAATATTTATTTTTATAGCATGAGCTGAATGTGCATGTATAAATGTGAGCATATGAAGCATTCCAGACAGTACGTGTTTCATGTGTCCTTGCAAAGCCTCGCAGTACCCTGTCTCCCCTGTCCTCTCCCCCCTCCATCTCTCTCTCCGTCTGTCTCTCACTTGCATAATGGCAGGAGCGAATGAGCGAGCGAGCGTGTGTGCGAGGCTGGATGTATAGTGAAAGGGATGATCTCATGTACGGTTTGTTGCTGAAAAGCAGCCAGGATTTCATCATCCCTCTCTCCTCTCTTTCTTTCTCTCCACCCCTATAGGATCTGTAATACCACAGTCTGCCTCACTGGGGTGCCATAGACCTTTGATCAAACCAGGGTACCCCACACACACACACACACACACACACACACACACACACACACACACACACACACACACACACACACACACACACACACACAGACATACACACGCGAGCACACACTCTTGCAACCCATTAAACCTTAAGCCCCATGCATACTATGTGATTTCCACCCCCACCCCACCCACAATTATGCCATCCAGAGACACATTTTGGTATCATAAAGAATACTTTGATTGTAGGGCAAAATTTTACATCACGTAGTTTGGAATGCTCACCAATAGCTGATTAAATGGATGATTTGCAATAAATATTAGCCTTCAACATAGTTTTACCCTTTAACTGGTGTACTGTTGTGTAGAATGCTTCTATAATGCCAGTCTAATGAAGTACCAAATAAACATATTATTTAGCATTTATGTTCCTTATACATATTTTTTTTTACCAAAGATCTCACCATACTCATATTTTGCAGTCTGAATAAACAAACAACAAAGAAACAATTGCACAGTGTGCATCAGGCAAACGACAGAGACCAAGGCACTGCCACAGAGTAAGAGGAGGGACCACAGATGTAGAAGTATGATGACAGACTGCAGAGAAGGATGTGAAAGAGAAAAGACTGAGAGAGCGAGAGAAAGAGGTGTGGGTTAGGTGGGCTGCATTGTTAGAAGCAGAATAAATCAGTCTGGTCAGTGTCTGCAGGGCTTTATCGTTCTGGGATGCAGAGTGTGAATCTGTGCGCATAGATGTGTGTCTAGTATGCTTTGTTTCAAGGTCATACTGCTCCCATAGCTTAAAGCTTGAATTATGTAACCCAGATATTAATGCCTTCAGTGTACCTCTCTCTTCATTTCTGGCATGTTGGGATACCCTGGTTGACAGTCATCTATTAGATAGATAGATAGATAGATAGATAGATAGATAGATAGATAGATAGATAGATAGATAGATAGATAGATAGATAGATAGATAGATAGATAGATAGATAGATAGATAGATAGATAGATAGATAGATAGATAGATAGATAGATAGATAGATAGATAGATAGATGTGTGCATACAAATGCACACATTTTTTATCATGCATTTTTTACTAGCGAGTGCAGGACACTATGGTTATTTTTATGTAAGTGAGGATAGCAAAATAAAGTAAACTGTGACATATTATACCCAAAAATTCTTCATACAGTGGACTAACAGTAAAATGTATACAAATTTAGGAGCAAAATTATTTAGACACTTTGACCTGACCTTTCACACCACAGTTGATTGTAATCCATTACATACCTTTCTATCAAAGTTAACTGACATTATCAAGATGAATTTGTTCTGACACATTTTCTAAACTATAGCGAATAAACTGCTATAATGTGAGAAAATGTTGAAGGTGTCTGAATATATTTTGGTTTGACTGAATGTCATTCTGATATCATACATCAATCATTCTTTAGTCTAAAGCTTCGGTCACACTAGACTTTGAGCACATGAAATTTCTACGGACACAGTAACAGCCGTGATATGACGTCACACTCTGCAGCATCTTTTTTATGAACATGGATTGACGTATGACATATGCCTTGACGTATCGATCTTCTACTGGTCACAGGTCTTCACGCGATGCGAATTTGCAGCTAAGAGTTCACCAAACTTAAACTCAAAACAAAATGCAAAACTTTTTGCATGAGCTTGTGTTTCGGTCTGGTGTATTCGCATGTGTATGAATGGAAGTTAATGAAGCGAAATGTATAGTGTGACCGCATAGTGTGAAATATGTTGCAATGAGGGAGTTAGTTGGTACTGAAGGTGTATGTCCTTTATAACATGTTATTTCCGCACAGATCTGAGGCCTTTTCTCCTCTTGACCCGGGTGTGCAACATTTTGACCTGTCAAAGTGTCTGGCAGGGGTGGCCCATAAACCAGCAGGGTGTCCGAGAAACCCTCAAGTCTCTGCACACTTCAAGCCTTTATTAGAGAAACAGGAAAGAAAGCGAGGGATCAGGAGAGGAAAAGGGGAACCTTTGCTCTTTAGGAGGCCACAGATCCATTTTCAAGAATGAACGTCACATGCCTCTAAACCTAGTAAAGAAATCACAAAGGCTCTTCATTGAACCCGGTGCTCTGCAATTACCTCCACACGTTCTCTCCAGCTCCACACACACCTGGTTCAGTGAGTGCAAACCTGGCTAATCTGTCTGCCAAACCCTCCCCGCCCCTTCCTCTACACCCAGCAAACATCTCATCATCTTGACTGAAGTGTCATTGTGAAATCCCTAAAGTCATTAACAAATAATTAATTAGCAGCCCTGAGGGAATGGATTAAGACCTCTGCAACGATGTTTTGTTGCACTCTTGGGAAGAGAAAAGGAGAAATGGAGGAAGAGCTTTACAAATCAGGTTCATGATTCAAATCATCACCTCACACATCAAGACTGATTCATGCTTAACTCTCATGCTATGATTTATTTTAGCTCCTTTAAAGGTTGTAGCGCCACACACACACACACACACACACACACACACACACACACACACACACACACACACACACACACACACACACAATGTATAACACAGCTATGAGATGTGGTTCATTTCACTTAATGTAATGATACTTTTTTATTTTATCAACAGCCTATGTTATTATTATGTATATATATATATATATATATATATATATATATATATATATATATATATATATATATATATATATATATATATATATATATATATATATACTAAATTTGTATACCTTACTAATATTACTGCATTTATATATTACTATGTAATATATTATATACAGTATTACTAAATGTATTCGTTTATATATTATATTTATTTATATTTATTACATATTGTTTTAAGTAGCAACTGGTAATATCATTATCACTCTCTCTATATATATGTTTGTGTGTGTTTGTGTATATAAATGTTTGCAATATCAGTGCTCGGGTTTCTGAGGGTTGAAGGACATAAATGTGCCAATTGAGAAAGATCTGTGGGTTAATATTTAAACAAATCCTAATTAGACACATTATTGAAATGAGGCAGAAAAGCAGCAGTAAAGGATCATTAAAGTTTACAAGAGGACTTTTAAACATTGTAAACGCACAGACACACCGACAGGCTTGGCTTTAGGGTTGTCAGGTTCACCCTTGACCCCTGAAGAAAACTCACATATGTTGATGAAGCCATTAGCTCCACAGCCCATCTTTCTGTCTCTCTCTCTCTCTATATCTCTCTCTCTCTCACAGACAGCTGAAGAAACTGCCCTCATCTGTCCCATCTCATTCAAATGACCTTGTCCTGCTCGACCCTGACTCTGCCCACTCATCTTGCCAGTGTGAGTGACATCATCACATGGCTGGATTACAAAGTTTTAGCAGCTGTCGCTCTTAAATCCTTTTAACCTCCTGTCATCCCTCTCTTCCTCTTCTTTCTTCCTTCTCACTTCCCTCTACTGCTTTTGTTGGATTTTGATGGTGGAGATCAGAATGGATGAATGACGGCCTCCCTAACTCGCCTATAAATCTTTTGTTTCTGTTCAGATGAGTTTGAAAAACACAAGCGCACCCACCCACACACCCACACACACCCACACACACACACACACACACACACACACACACACACACACACACACACACACACACACACACACACACACACACACACATGCACGCAGATACAGGTGTGTGTGTGTGTGTGTGTGTGTGTGTGTGTCCTGTGGTGTGTCAGTCTCTCAGCTGGGATTACAATAAGCACTGACCCTGGTGTCGTGGTGATAGTAGTGCTCTAATGAACACTAATGAATCAGATGGTTGACAATGTGAGCACCAGGAATCTTTTGTGTTCATGTCACCTCAGTCATGATGAAGAGGTGTGTGTGTAGCCTAAAGCTATACGGCCAAATCAATCTATCTGGAGATAAAAGAATCAACGGCACACAGGAATAGATGGAGATTTAGATGATAATTCGCTTGGCTATGCTAAACCTTTGCTAATTCTCTCCAGAGTAATTGCTCTGATGAATCATTTGGGTTTTGTCTTTCCTCTCTTTGTATGTGGCTCTGTTCTGCAGTAGTTTCCTTTTGAGTATTTTGGTGTTCCTTTGTTCAGCCTCATTGTTGCATATGTCTCCATTAGTAATAGGACAGATTTTTACCTTAGCGAAGGAGCTTCTCAAATTAGCTACAGAAACAATGCTTTTTTTTCTTCTTCATTCTTATGAATGCAAAGACAGAATTATTTTTCATGTTATGGCTGATGTAAGGACCGGTTTTACTGCTAAGACAAAAGCTGAGATCCAACACCCTGCATTAAAACAATAAAACTCAATCTGAAGAGAAGATCTCACAGAGAAACTGTAGGACACCGCCTGACCAAACCCTCTCCCCTCTCTACCTCCCTTTCCCCTTCCCCTGATTCAAGTCCCAGAATGCAGATATACTACATATGATTTATCTTGTGAATCTATTGTTTTATCCCTTTCATGTCTGGTGTCTTTTTAAAGGTCATAGTGCGATTGGTAAAATGGTCTCAACATCACTGAAGTCACTGATAGGGTTAGAAAGATTGAAACATATGAGACTTGTGTTCTCTTTTTGAGTGGTCTCTCCAAAGATATCTGATCTTCTCCCCCCCCAAACTAGGTGTTTGTGTTGCAAATAGTTACAACCCTTTGTTCTGGTCTGGGTATTTAAGGAAGGGTAGCAGGGCTGCCATTTGGGGAATATTCTGTAGACAGAAGCCCCCATGCAGTGTTGTGTCAGTGTCATAAGAGACACTCACACACACTGTATGTATTGTGCCAGATATGACTCTTTGAAACTATTTTCATATTACTTAATTGTATTTTATGCTGAAAGTTGTGTACCATGGATTCATGTTTAATTATGTTCTTTAAGTTCTGTCTGGCCAAAATAAATGTTAATCTTGATTTATTCTGTATTTTTCATAAATCATTACTCAAGTAGTGTCGCATGAGGAGTTTGTAGGAGTTTCCGTAAATCTTTCTGTCAGGGCAGATTCATACCGAGGACCCCATGACCGGAGCATGGCGCTAAGCATGAGGGGCAATCTGATTTCTGGGTGTCACTGTTATTATCAAGTTGCAGCTTTCGTGACTATTGCTAAAATTACACTTTCTGTTATGAGTAAGCATTTATGACTCACTTAAAGGTAAAATAGTTCACTCTGTAATCCTCTGTAATATCAGAACTGACTAATTTGCGTCCGTGAGGTAATGTAATTATAATCGCGAGCATTATCCTCTGAGCGACTCCGGTCCCATGGAGGAAGCGAGTATTTGAAATTAAGAGGTACTAAGAGAAATCAAAGATCTAAATGAAATCACAACTAAACTTATGATCAGCTGTTAAGTTACAATGTAACAAATGTAACAAAGTTACAAAAAGAATTGGAGTAAGATCAAATTATTCATGGAGTCAGATTTAAAATTCGATGGTCATAAATTAAGTGAATCCAACAGAAGTGCTGAGAAGGCTTAACACGCAGAAGTCCTTCGACCAGGCCGTTAGATTCCGTCCTTGGGCTAACGGATGGACCTTACAAAATGGTGACCCGGACCTCCGTGATCTCCAGGATGCGAGTGTCTTTTCAGCGAAGTATTGGGATTACAACAAGCAAGAGGTGATTTCCTTCTCTTTCTTCAGCTGTGATGGTAAGTCCATTTTTTGCTTTTAGAAATGTTGGGAATATATTGAATACTGTATAAATCCGATCAAGGCTTGAGAATTAGACAACCAAATTCCTTATCAGGGACATGAAAGCAACAGCGTAGAGTAGAAATGATATCCCTTGCTTTAAAATTCTCCTTGTTTGCATACGCAGCAAGAGAGGAAATTTTATTTCGGTACTCAAAAGAAGGCTGTAAGTTAAAGGTCCAGTCACATTTGTTTATTTGCTTTGCTGCAACAACACAGCAAAGAAAAGAACAAATGGCCACGTTAACGTGTGAACAAAATCTTACTGGAAAAGATCTCACTACAATCCTTTTGTGTGTAAAATGTGAAGGTGGACAAAACTGATTCAGGACTGATGTCACAATTATAAATGTGTTGTGAAATATATCGTTTTACTATGGTCTCATTTCAGACATTGGAATCGCTGCACTTTTTGTGTGCTTATTAGTGTCTCAAAAGAGACTGAGAAAATTAACAGAACAAAGATGAACTTTGTCTTTCTTCATCAGACCTGTCTTTGTCAAACCTTTCTTTTTATATGCAAATAGATTCTCCAAAGAATGCAATTGATAATATCTAAAAATAAGAAAATTGTGCCCAATTCTATATTGTGTAGTCACAAAATCTTTAAATTGAGCAATGATTTGACCGTGCGCTCAGCGTTTGCAGTTTATTGAACGTCCACAGCATCTAAGTTGATGACTGGTTTCCAGTTTGGTCTTGTTGCTGTCACACAATGATCCCGCCAGCACAGCAGGAGCTGCAGGGCCAATCTGAAAGATCAGGGAGATTATAACACATGATTCTGGACACATGACTCAGCAGAGACCCTCTTGAGACCAGCAAATAAAATTATTTTTAATTCATACTATTTTAATATAATATGATTTATATTATGATTATAATGTAAATTATATTATAATGGCTAGAATGGCTTTTGATCTCATGATGATTCAGCATTATTTAGAGGATGAAAGATTGTTGAAGGAGTAGAAGGAGGATCAGAATGTAGAAAGATGGGATGTGCATTAGGGAACAAGACGGCAAGAGCACTATCAGTGTTGAAATGATGGGAAGGAGAACATAGATGGTTAAAGAAATTAACGTTAAGAAAGATAACTGAAGTGAAAAACCTAAAGAGAAAGAACTTCTTTACCTTCCATTTGTGCAAGAATCTTTAATGAGAAAAATGACAATGCCCAGTTAAATGATTAACCTGATTGCTGTAACTTGAATAGGCTGAATTCATTCAAGACCTAATCATTTACATTCCAATCTCAAACCCAGGGAGAGAGGAGGTGCGAGCTTTCCATTGTGATGCAATGACAAACAAAGGGGTGCAAGTTTTAGCAACCTCCTCACTGGGAGCATTAGATGGGATGGGATCTGATCGGGAAGTTATTTACCGGGAATGTAATGAAAAGCTGTGTGTTATGTTAATCTCAGACATTGACTCCACAGGATACACACCACAGAGATCCAAATGGTCAAGAGTTTGAAAGACACCATAAATACCAAAAGAACCTGTTGCTCTAAACCCAGATCTGGCTTGTATAAACAGCATCATTCAAAGAGATCCCCCAGGGGACCTGAGTGTGATAATGATCACAATACAGCAGATTGAGTAAACACAACTGCAACAGCAGCTTAGTGTAACGGGTCTGACTGCATTTACACACCAGCAGTCAGACCTGACCATTATAAATCAGTTTACTTGACCTTTTTCCTTTACAGAAACATAATCATGATGATGATCCATGTCTTTGTAAACTAAAACAAATTCTCTCATAATGGCATAAAACCTTAACAGGTTAAAGCCATATGCAACAACTGTCTGGCTAAAGCCATTAAAGAAAAAATAAGATAGCACCATCTATCTTAGTGAAATTTGTGTAAAGGTCCAATATTAGACTGTGTTTCTCTCTGTGTTTCTCTCTCTGTGTTCGTTTTCCTTTTCAGGCTGATGGCTGCCACTCTTCAGACCCAGACTCCACAAGGGTCTGGGCTGGCGGCATCAGCCAGGATACACACACACAACTTAACATAGGAGATGGGAGTGAAGATACTTCATGAAGCCATTCACACCCCACAGCACACATAGCTACATGGCTTCCCAGTGTAAAAACTGGAACTAAATTATACAGCACAGATTATGGTAGGATAGACACCACCCATATCCTATACACAACATACACACACACACACTTTTAACTCTAAAACCACACAACATCTCTACCTGGAATAGATCATAGGACTATCAGGGCAAAATCATTAATATAATGCAAATCTATCATACATTATTCACCTTCATACATATAGGACAAGGGCAATTATTTTCATAATTCCTTTTCAGTTATGTTGAACAAGTTTATGGCTTACAGCCATGTCAACTTTCTATATGTATTCCATGTAAGGTGCATAAAACATGTGCATGGCTATCAACACACACACACACATCAATTGATTGACAATTAATTGATTAGTAAATTGATGGACAAAATCTTTTATTATGTCCAGTCATTGGTATTGTTGCAAACTGGGAGGGCCCCTAGTTTCCAACATATCACTAATGACAATGAAAATATATCTAAAAGAGTTAGATGCAGAGTGCAGGCATTTCTATCAATTAATAAAACAATTCTCAGTCAGACCTGCCTTACCTTATTGAGTGTGTCTTAGCCTGTACATCAAATGCACAGAAGATGAGTGCAAAGCTAAACTAGAGATTTAAATCTCTGTTTCTGTAAATCTCATTCTCTAAGTGATTTGATTGAAATATTAGCTTTCAGTAATGATTTGAAAGTAAAACCAACTGATATAGACACTTTTATAATAACAATTATTAAATTGTGTAATTCCATGTTTAATTATGTGATATATTTTGATTATGCATACTTCTGGTAAATATACTTGTTATATTGATGTTTTGTTACCCTTCCTGTAATTCATCCAGACCACGTTTAAATTCCACTTCCATGTCAGTGGTAGTGAAGAATCTGGCTATCAAATGAGACCTCACTAAATATTTGACCCTGAAAAATGAGACCGTATTTACCACTCGCACTTCTGACATGAGTTTATCATGTGTTGTTATTCTTATGTTCTTGTGTTTATCCAACAACTCTCTTTTCCCATCTCACAATAACCAGAAAGTCATCAGTGTTCAATTATTGCATGGTTATTCAGAAGTTGTTCAGGTGTCTCACACACAATGGAGCTTCATCAGTGAAATGATTCCTTCACCCATGGAGATCTGACCTGCCTGGCAAACCAAACCTTCTGCTTGAAGGTGACTGAGGACTTCTCAAAGGGTCAGCTACCTAAGAATCCTGGGAGGACAGGACACAGATGCTTCCTCAAAGTGTAAAGACACTTTCCACTGACACTTTCTGCTAATGGACACAACAGACTTGGGACAACAAGTCATTCTACAGACTGAAAACTATCACAATCAAGTGCAGGTGGAAGCAAACCTGACCAACAGGATCATAGATATCCTGTCCAATTGCGACAGCATCCAGTCAGCGCAGTACGCCTACACCTAAAGGGACTGTGCCAGAGGTGTGTTTTGCAGTGTTTTCATCTTCATGTTCAGTCTGTCTTAATGTTGTTATTTCAGGTGACTACTTGATTCCTGCACCCATGGACTTGTGCTGTTAACAAGGATCAGCACCATGAACACTATGGAAACAACATCCAAAATATGGAAACAGGAATATCCAAATATGTCCCCTTGGAAACTCATATGAATTTGTCCCAAGGCCAGGGGTCAAATCTGTAAGGACCGGTTTTACTGCTAAGACAAAAGCTGAGATCAACACCCTGCATTAAAACAATAAAACTCAATCTGAAGAGAAGATCTCACAGAGAAACTGTAGGACACCGCCCTGACCAAAAACCCTCTCCCCTCTCTACCTCCCTTTCCCCCTTCCCCTGATTCAAGTCCCAGAATGCAGATATACTACATATGATTTATCTTGTGAATCTATTGTTTTATCCCTTTCATGTCTGGTGTCTTTTTAAAGGTCATAGTGCGATTGGTAAAATGGTCTCAACATCACTGAAGTCACTGATAGGGTTAGAAAGATTGAAACATATGAGACTTGTGTTTCTCTTTTGAGTGGTCTCTCCAAAGATATCTGATCTTCTCCCCCCAAACTAGGTGTTTGTGTTGCAAATAGTTACAACCCTTTGTTCTGGTCTGGGTATTTAAGGAAGGGTAGCAGGGCTGCCATTTGGGAATATTCTGTAGACAGAAGCCCCATGCAGTGTTGTGTCAGTGTCATAAGAGACACTCACACACACTGTATGTATTGTGCCAGATATGACTCTTTGAAACTATTTTCATATTACTTAATTGTATTTTATGCTGAAAGTTGTGTACCATGGATTCATGTTTAATTATGTTCTTTAAGTTCTGTCTGGCCAAAATAAATGTTAATCTTGATTTATTCTGTATTTTTCATAAATCATTACTCAAGTAGTGTCGCATGAGGAGTTTGTAGGAGTTTCCGTAAATCTTTCTGTCAGGGCAGATTCATACCGAGGACCCCATGACCGGAGCATGGCGCTAAGCATGAGGGGCAATCTGATTTCTGGGTGTCACTGTTATTATCAAGTTGCAGCTTTCGTGACTATTGCTAAAATTACACTTTCTGTTATGAGTAAGCATTTGCGACTCACTTAAAGGTAAAATAGTTCACTCTGTAATCCTCTGTAATATCAGAACTGACTAATTTGCGTCCGTGAGAGTAATGTAATTATAATCGCGAGCATTATCCTCTGAGCGACTCGGGTCCCATGGAGGAACGAGTATTTGAAATTAAGAGGTACTAAGAGAAATCAAAGATCTAAATGAAATCACAACTAAACTTATGATCAGCTGTTAAGTTACAAATGTAACAAATGTAACAAAGTTACAAAGAATTGGAGTAAGATCAAATTATTCATGGAGTCAGATTTAAAATTCGATGGTCATAAATTAAGTGAATCCAACAGAAGTGCTGAGAAGACGAACACGCAGAAGTCCTTCGACCAGGCCGTTAGATTCCGTCCTTGGGCTAACGGATGGACCTTACACTGATGATAACTGATAAAAAGACAGCCATTAAGGTTCTATTCTATTTTTGTCTAAAAATCATTGAGAACTAAAATAAACTGTTGTAAATGCTACAGTGAATTTAGGCAACACATTATAATCTAAATTGGATATTCAGTTTGAGATCTGCTAAAGATGACATTACAGTGCAGTGTAATGTACAGTGTTTTAAAGATTAAGTTAAATGATGGCAAAGGTATAATATCAACCCGATCTCACGGCAATTCTTACGTATTTTACGAGGTGGCTAATTGCAGTACAATTTTGTACGATTTTTGCTAAATTGTATTTGATGAGTTGCCCAATTCGTATGATTTACGCAACAATGACCTAACCTCAAACCCCGCCCCTAAACCTACCCGTCACTGCGGTTTAGACAAATTGTACCAATACAATTAAATACTGACTGATAGCCTATATGTTCAGTCTCGACTGATAACAACTGTATAAATTACCAGTAACTGATATGGTATCAATAAATTAATATAATAAATTAAATATAAAAGATTATAAAACTAAAATCAGTCATTGTACATGCTACAGTGAATTTAAAGTTCACATCAGAATTAAAATTTAATGATAATTTACTCACCCCCACGTCAAGATGTTCATGTCTTTCTTTCTTCAGTCAAGAAATTTTGTGACCTTTCCAACGTGACTATGTAATGCCTAGCTCAGCTTAGAGAGCATGTGGTTAAAAAGTATATAATTTTCTTTTTTTCCTTTTTTTAAGAAAATGACAGATTGTTTCGCTAGATAAGACCCTTATTCCTCGTCTGGAATTGTGTCGAGCCCTTTGAAACTGCATTGAAACTGCAATTTGGACCTTCAAACCATTGTACCCCATTGAAGTCCACTATGGAGAAAAATCCTTGAATGTTTTCCTCAAAAACCTTTCTTTTCGACTAAAGAAACAAAGACATGAACATCTTGGATGACAGCATAGGCTATATTGTACAGTATGAGAAAAGGTTCATTATTTAATTTAAATGTGAAAGTTGGGAAAATGAGCAATGCACCTTTTAAATATTGAATATCATCTGACAGTGATAAGAAAGACCTGTAATACATCGTCCAATAACCAATACAGTACTAATATATTCTGCACTCAAAGCTGCAGATTTTACTGGATGAACTCATTTAGTAAATAAAATCATATCAATTGTGAAAAGACTTTTCTGTTATGAAAGTTATAAAAGTTGTCATTGTGATATTTACTTTAGTCACTATTTATAGGCATTATTTATGCAATAATAAGGGCTTGACTTCAGTTATTCATTTCGACAGACAGTAATTGAGCTGCTCATGTCAGCTGTTGAACAGAAAACAAATTAAGTGATTATAGTAAATGTTGTCAAACACTGGCTGAGCAGATGAACTTAATGATGCTCTGAACACAGCTATTTCAGAGGAAATGGAGAAGTATGTGATTAAATAAAACCTTCATTTGAGTTGTGTAGAGCTGTTCAAGGTGATCACTGAAGCATATGAGGCCTGGAGGTTGACCTCGATATGGTAAATGGATTCATTATTGCTAATGATGAGAGTGGCCTCATTTGCATCTTTTGAACAGTTTGACAGAGGAGCTGGTTAGTTCCTCTGTGTTCTTATGTAAACACTTTGGTAAAGTCAGATTTAATGCAATGTCAGATATCTGGAACTGATTTTGGGCGTATGTTTTATTATTATGTAACCAGTAGCACTGTGTTGTGTGAGTAATTTCTGTATTGCTTGTAGCTTAAGTCCAGACACACACACACACACACACACACACACACACACACACACACACACACACACACACACACACACAAGCTAATTATGTCAGTGCACACCCTACGCACTCCCCTCACAGTATGACTTTCATATCCGATGCCCGCACTGTGACTCAACAGATGAACAAAGAAATTAATAAACAAAGCATAAGGCAAATAATACCATTCACACTCTCATTGTGTAAGTGTGATTCTATGTAATTGTTTATTTAATGAGGTCAGAGTTATGTCAATGAACAATGAAGTAATAAGTACATGTTACTTTTGGACGGAAGGAAATTCGTACCAACATACATTTTCTTTATGGAATAAATTTTTAACATATATTTATTTATTTATTGCAGTAAACACCCCACAAAAATTGTAGAAAATTATGGATGCAGTTTATCGGTACCAAGTTTATTTTTTGTGCACAAAAAAAAATCAGTGTATTATAAATGTTATAAGCATTATAAATGTTTTACTATCACTTTTGACGTTTGATTAATGCATCAATGAAAGTATTAATTTCTTTTAAAAAATCTTCCCCTATGTTTATATTGCCATTATCTAATGCTAATCTTTAAAACACATAATTTGATAACACCGTTGAAGGAGTGTCTAATGCTATTTCATGCATTCTGAGAGACTAAATATGGCCAAAATTTCAAAAACGTGTTAGACGTTTGACAGAGTATTTCTGTGCCAAATACACTCCTTCAGGATTCAAGCAAGTTTCTGAAAGATTTCTTCAAGTATGGCCCTGTATGACATCATAAAGGGTGGAATTGCTTGTATGGGAACTTGTTGTGTGCACACGTCAACCCGAGCGAGAGCTTCATTCGGGACGGGTTCCAGAAGCCATCGGCAGTGCTGTCATTTTGTTTTTAGACCACGAAATCAACAATGTCACCTAAAGAAGTGTGTCCATTTTTCATACTGTACTGTACTATACTGATTATAATGTTAGTGTTTTGTTATTTATTTGACAAAATATATGCATTTAAAGGTTATTGGCCATAACATGAAAACAATGATCAACTACTATCGGGGCATCCATACTTGTATTTGTGCTGTTGTGATGACTTTTAGCATGACTGTGATTACCCGTAGCGCCTTGCTCTTGCTTAAATACAGTAGATGCTGTTGCAGTGTGGTCTGTTGGCACTTGAGGTGGCAAACGCACTGAAGGCAAGTTGTATTTTAGGAGTTCTGTCAGAGTCACCTTGTACTTTAAGTGCCCCTCTGTGCTTTATACAGCAGCTGTTCCTTATAGATCTCCCTCCTCGCTTTATACACACACACACACACACACACACACACACACACACACACACACACACACACACACACACACACACACACACACACACACACACACACACACACACACATACATACATCAACGAAACTGATCTGCCACCCTGGGCAATCAGCCAACACCAACCCCAGTACCACCTCAGAAAACACACACACATTTAGACAGACATCACAGCCCAAACCAACAGAACATTCCACTGGGCCAATGTTTAGCTTTAATCCCATAATAAGACCCTCAGCTGTCCAGGAAAAGAAAGAGGACTTTCCGCTGCTGAAGTCAGACACTCCAGTCTTCTCCTCTCTTATGCTCTTCCTTTTCATTCTACCTTTGTTCTCCTCTCTTTGTTTTAATTTGGAGCATTTGGCCCTCTCGAGTTGGCTATTGTCCTCTTTTGGTTGAAGTCTCTTTCTTTCTTTGTTTCTTGCTCTTTCCTTTACTTCTTGTTTGCAATGACTTATAGATAATCATGGATTTGTTCAAGACCACACACAGACATGGATGATAATATAAGCAAATGCAGTCTTGCATCCCACGTTAGCATTTAAAGATAGAACCCTGGCTCTTTGAATAGTCTTTATGCTGCTTACACTGAAGATACAGCATACTGGATGGCACTAAAGCTAATGATATTCTGCGTGCTGTTTAGTCATTGGGCCAGTGACCTTTTTTTAAATTGGGGCACTAATACAGCAGCATGATCTAAGGTACTGAAGAGCAGATCTAACAATGCCGTCTTATGTGTAATCTTAAACACGATTACAAATCAAAGCTTCAGGACTGAGATTTGAGTTTTGGAGAAATGTAGCCAAATAAGACATACAAAAATACTTTGGTGAATACTTACTGGCTTTGAAAAAATAAAAAATAAAATAATAATAATAATAATAATAATAATATTAATAAAAAAAAAAAGTTCTAATTTTGGCAAATGTACAGTAGAGGCGCAGCTCAAACAAATCTGTCAGCTGTGCTAAAGACCCACCCCTTTAGTTACTGTTGCTATGTCCGACAAGCCATGGCGCTCTCACACCACACGTTCTCACGCAGAGATAATACATTGCGGATCAAAGAGGACACTGACAACACGCCAACAGACAGGACAGAAGTTACTTTTGATATGAAACAAAGTCTCTACTTTCAAATTTTGTAATTTTTCAAAGAAATTTAAACAATAAATACCATTTTGTATCGCTGTAGCACCTCAATTAAAGCTGCTCGTGAACCGATCATATCTTCCTCAGATCAGATGGTGCACCTGCGCCTGGACATGACCAACGCATCCCTGAAATGTCTGCAGAGAGCGTGTCAATTAAACTCCCCCCGTAAATGCCGCATCGACACGACATCCTCATTAAACCCATCTCCAGCGTGACGACTACAATCTTACGAATATCTATTGATCTAATATGACTTCTGACCTGTAATGTTGCCAGAATCATAATCATACACTTTGATTGTTTGTCGGCCAGAGGAGAACTGGCACCCCGACTGACCCTGGTTTCTCCCAAGGTTTTTTTTCTCCATTCTGGCCCTGAAGGAGTTCTGGTTCCTTGCCACTGTCGCCTTTGGCTTTTGGCTTGCTCAGTTGGGGACACTTAAATTTCAACTATATTACCGATCTGCCCGCATTGACACTATATGATAATTGAAATTAACGGATAACATCACGCGTTCACCAGAGCGGCTGTACAGCCAAATCAAATTCTGTTGCATTATTTTCCTGTTAACACTGTGAAGCTGCTTTGAAACAATTGGACTTGTAAAAAGCACTATATAAATAAAGGTGATTTGATTTGATTTCCTGTAGCTCAAACAATAGAGCGTGGCGCTAGCAACGCCATAAGGTCATGGGTTCGATTCCCAGGGAAAGCAAGAATGTAAAAATGTGTACCTTGAATGCAATGTAAGTCGCTTGGGATAAAAGCATCTGCCAAATGCATAAATGTAAATGTAATGTAAATGTAAATGATTCCTTCTTCATTGATAAGAGATTCAAGAGTTTTATTTGTCACATACACAGTTATATACAGAATATACAACCGGCAGTGAAATGTAAACAGGTCCGCTCCATGGACAGTGCAAATTCACAGTTAAAAACACAAGGAGGAAATTATATAGAGATAGGATAAAAAAGTACTATATATATATATATATATATATATATATATATATATATATATATATATATATATATATATATATATATATATATATATATGTCTATATCTGTAGAATTATAAATAATCAAGTCAAGAGAAAAAAAAAGGTAACAAATAAGGATAAAGTGGAATAAAATAATTGAAGTAGACTGTGCAGTGAGTAAACTGTAGACTTATAAATATGTGGTTAACAAATGTATAAAAAGTATAATGTGCAAACAGGTTTATAACAGGTTGTTACACAGTAACAACAAGAACAGAAAGTGCAGTGCAATGACAGTGTATCGATGTTTATCCTGAAGTGAAGTCACGTGATGTTAAGTTCAGGAGTCTGATGGCCTGGGGAAGAAGCTCCTCCTGAGTCTCTCAGTTTTGGCCATCAGGCTCGGAAGCGCTTACCAGATGGCAGCAGCGTGAAATGAGGGTTTGCAGGGTGATTAGAGTCCTTGATGATCTTAGTAGCTCTACCTTTGCAGCGTTTGGTGTAGGCGTCCTGCAGAGACGGGAGAGCTGACCCTGAGATACGCCGGATAAGCGCCACGACTCTTTGCAGGGCTTTGCGGTCATGACTGGTGCTGTTCCCATACCACGCTGTGATGCACTGAGTTAAAACACTTTCTATCGCCCCTAAATAGAAAGTTTTCAGGATAGCTGGTGAAACCCTGAATTTCCTCAGCTGGCGCAGGTGGTACAGTCTTTGCCTGGCTTTTTCACCTGTGTCTGAATGTGAGCAGTCCAGGTCAGGTCCTCGGAGATGTTTACTCCCAGGTACTTGAAGCTGCTCACTCTCTCTACTGGTGACCCGCTGATCATGAGGGGAGTATGTCCGTTGCTGTCTCTTAGCATCAAATAAACATGAATGAACACTAAAAAAGAATGTTGTTTTCAACTGCGGAAAGACGTCAATACACACCCGTTTTCAAGTTCAAGTCCACTGACGTTAATACTAATGCTGCCTTCACGTGCTCTCGTAAATACGAGTTTCCTAGGTAAAAATTGCACATGAACGCCCTCCCATTTCACAGCTTGAATGTGATTCGTAATTACGACTTCAGAAGTGGGAATTATTAAATTTCCGATAGCACATGAAGGCAGCATAACTCTCTTGATTGCTTTGTCGGACAAAAGCGGAAGATTCGGCAATGTGATTGGTCAGATCGCATGTCAATGAAACTTGTGCGAAGGGTGAATTCTTGATTAGTGGTGTGGTTGAATTGGATCATTGAAGGTAAGCAGCAAAGACTGCTGTTTAATAAAGTGAGGTTAAACATAAAGTATATTTGTGTTATTTTTTAACATATTTAATTATGGCATGTTTTGTGTAATATTCAGAGTTTGCATTTCCCTGTTTTTATTCATTTTGAAGAATACTGAATCTGTTTTTGTGCCAGTGAGATGAGTAAATGCATGCTCACTTGTAGTCTAGAACTATAATAACCATCATGTTTACACAGAGCACACAACGCCTCTGCACTTACTCACAATTTCTTTTAACATGGGGACAGGAGAGGTGTCAGTCAACAAATGGGAAAACAAAGTAACTTGCATTATTTGAAAAGTAAATCTTTAAATCTTAATTTTGTAGAAGTAATGCTATTTTACTATTTCATAATCAGTAATCTGATCTAGCTTATGTAACACTGCTCAATGGTACATCAAAGAATTCCAGGGTTCTACTATGTATTTAAAACACTTGGTGATTTTATTATTAGTGGAATTAAAAAGTATTTGGCAGTTTTTTTTATACGTATTTATCTTTATTTATTTTTATACTTTTGTACTTATTTAGTTGTATTACTCTAACTACAATTAAAAGGTTAGTTCGCTCAAAAATGAAAATTCTGTCATTAATTCCTCACCCTCATGTCGTTTCCAAACCTGTAAGACCATCGTTCATCTTCAGAACACAAATTAGGATATTTTTGATGAAATCGGAGAGCTCTCTGACCCCTCCATGGACAGCAATTTAATTAACACTTTCAAGGTCCAGAAAGGTAAAGACATCATTAAAATAGTCCAGTTCCGAAGATGAGCGAAGTTCTTACGGGTTTGAATGACATGAGGTGAGAATTTTCATTTTGGATGAACTAACCCTTTAATGAGGAGAGCATCCATCTTACTATGGCTACTACAAAACATTTCTATTTCAAATAAATGTTGTTCTTTTCTATTAATCAGTGAATACTGAAAAATGTGTCACAATTTCCACAAAAATATTAAGCTCGCTGCTGAAAATTCAGCTTTGCCATCACAAATGTAATCATAAATTACATTTTAAAATATATTAAAATACACTCACCTAAAGGATTATTAGGAACACCATACTAATACTGTGTTTGACCCCCTTTCGCCTTCAGAACTGCCTTAATTCTACGTGGCATTGATTCAACAAGGTGCTGAAAGCGTTCTTTAGAAATGTTGGCCCATATTGATAGGATAGAATCTTGCAGTTGATGAGATTTGTGGGATGCACATCCAGGGCACAGCTCCGTTCCACCACATCCCAAAGATGCTCTATTGGGTTGAGATCCGGTGACTGTGGGGGCCATTTTAGTACAGTGAACTCATTGTCATGTTCAAGAAACCAATTTGAAATGATTCGAGCTTTGTGACATGGTGTATTATCCTGCTGGAAGTAGCCATCAGAGAATGGGTACATGGTGGTCATAAAGGGATGGACATGATCAGAAACAATGCTCAAGTAGGCCGTGGCATTTAAACGATGCCCAATTGGCACTAAGGGGCCTGAAGTGAGCCAAGAAAACATCCCCCACACCATTACACCACCACCACCAGCCTGCACAGTGGTAACAAGGCATGATGGATCCATGTTCTCATTCTGTTTCGCCAAATTCTGACTCTACCATCTGAATGTCTCAGCAGAAATCGAGACTCATTTTCCAGTCTTCAACTGTCCAATTTTGGTGAGCTCGTGCAAATTGTAGCCTCTTTTTCCTATTTGTAGTGGAGATGAGTGGTACCGGTGGGGTCTTCTGCTGTTGTAGCCCATCCGCCTCAAGGTTGTGCGTGTTGTGGCTTCACAAATGCTTTGCTGCATACCTCGGTTGTAGCAGTGGTTATTTCAGTCAAAGTTGCTCTTCTATCAGCTTGAATCAATCGGCCCATTCTCCTCTGACCTCTAGCATCAACAAGGCATTTTTGCCCATAGGACTGCCACATACTGGATGTTTTTCCTTTTCACACCATTCTTTGTAAACCCTAGAAATGGTTGTGCGTGAAAATCCCAGTAACTGAGCAGATTGTGAAATACTCAGACCGGCCCGTCTGGCAGCAACAACCATGCCACGCTCAAAATTGCTTAAATCACCTTTCTTTCCCATTCTGACATTCAGTTTGGAGTTCAGGAGATTGTCTTGACCAGGACCACACCCCTAAATGCATTGAAGCAACTGCCATGTGATTGGTTGATTAGATAATTGTATTAATGAGAAATTAAACAGGTGTTCCTAATAATCCTTTAGGTGAGTGTAGAAATTGTTTTAAATTGGAATACTATTTTTACTGTATTATTTGAAATGCCTTGGCGAGAATAAGAGACTTCTTTTAAAACATTTAAAAAGCTTACCAACCTAAACTTAGTAGTGTCTTACTATAAAACTATAGTTCATTGTATTTCGTTTTTAAAGTGTTATTTATACATATATTTGGCTAATCTCATTGTAGTGTTTGTAGTGGAGTGTATAAATGAGCAGTAGTGCAGTCGTGGGTCTGAATGAGTACGATAGAGAGAGAGAGAGAGAGAGAGAGAGAGAGAGAGAGAGAGAGAGAGAGAGAGAGAGAGAGAGAGAGAGAGAGAGAGAGAGAGTTGAGAGAGCTGCTATTAATGAATCTCAGTTCACATAGAAAACACTGACAAGACTTCCTGCTCTGCCTGAAGAGATATGATTCCATCAATAGTGAGATCACATCTGGAGATTAACCACAACACACCTGCGCAGATAACACACATGCATAGACTACTGTCCATCCACTTCATATTACCCATTGTGTCATTATAAACCTACATTAAATGATATATGCATGTGCCAAATGAGTTTACACTAGCTCTTAGCAGAAGAGAGACAGTTGTGTGAGCTTTAAAGCGGTTGCCCATTGTTTTTGTGTGTGTACTGTATATTCGTCCAGGTGGTGATGGAGGATTTAACAGGTTAGAGAAGAATACCACACCAGATGGACCTGTCTACTGTCTGTAACCTAGATTCTACTTTACTAATCCACAGTCGCACACAATCTCTGACACTCTCTGAAAGAATGTTAAGCCGAAACATCGGAAATGTATAAAGTGCGACGGGACATTTTACAGTGTCACTGCGTGCTGTTATCTTTTGATTAAAGCCATTGCATTAGCGCAGGGGTGGTTGGAGATTAAAGGAGTTTGGTCATGTTTAGAACACAGTAGAAATCCAATCGTGAGAGCTTTAGGTTGTTAACATGGCATGTGTGAAAGCAGGTTATACAATATATTGCCAAATTTATTGGGACACCTCCAAATCATTTAAAAGGGTGGTTGATTACCCCTTTTACAAGCTGTGAAATAAGTCTCTGATGTCCCCAGAGTGTATGTGAAGTTTTAGCTCAAAATACACCACAGATATTTTTTTATAGCATGTTAAAATTGTCACTTTTTGTCACGTTTTTGTGTGTGCCTTTAAATGCAAATTAACTGCTGCTCACGGGGCAGAGCTTCAAGAGCTTGTGTTAGCAGCTCTGGTTACCTCATGCAGACAGGAAATGAAACTGTTCAACCTTTAATGTTCAAACTGGAGTCAGACAATGATGGAGAGACTCGAGAAGAAGTGAAAAACATGCAGAATGCAACAGGATGTTCCTGAATGGTTAGTTGATGAATTTATGTAGCTGATGTGGAGTTAGCTATCTTCAAGTCATTGATTAGCATATTCTGTCAGGATAATCTCACCCCCTTTGTTGCGTTTTTCCGGGGATGGGATTTATGTAAATTTCAGGGTTAGTGACGTCACTAACCCGGGAAGAAGCTTGTGTAGTCCCTAACAGCTGTTTGTTGTAGTTCTTAAAAGCAATTTCTTTAAAAGAAAATATCTCCATTTGCTTTGAACTTTGAGCATTGTAACTTATTGTTTAAGTAACTGCATTGTAACTGCAGATATTTTTATGCTCAAACAGCAACATTATACACTAACTAAAGTTTATAAAGTGAAATCATAATCAACCACCCCTTTAATTCAGGTGTTCCAATCACTTCCATGGCCACAAGTGTATAAAATCAAGCACCTAGGCATGCAGACTGCTTCTACAAACATTTGTGAAAGAATGGGTCGCTCTCAGGAGCTCAGTGAATTCAAGCGTGGTACCGTGATAGGTTGCCACCTGTGCAATAAGTCCATTTGTGAAATTTCCTCACTGCTAAATATTCCACAGTCAACTGTTAGTGGTATTATAATAACGTGGAAGCCATTGGGAACAACAGCAGCTCAGCCACGAAGTGGTAGGCCACGTAAAATCACAGAGCGGGGTCAGCGCATGTTAGGGCGTACAATGTGTAGAAGTGCCTGACCTCACAAACGCGTTTCTAGAAGAATGGTCAAAAATTCCCATAAACGCTCTCCTAAACCTTGTGGAAAGCCTTCCCAGAAGAGTTGAAGCTGTTATAGCTGCAAGCGGTGGACCAACTCCATATTAAACCCTACAGATTAAGAATGGAATGTCATTAAAGTTCATGTGCATGTGAAGGCAGGCGTCCCAAAACTTTTGGCAAAATAGTGTATCTTGTGTTATGCCTTGCCCATGAAAGGAGTTGATGGGTTTTGGATCAGCCTTTCAGAGGTAAATCAGTGCCTTTCAGAGAGATTAGTTAATTGAGAGAGATCCCTAATTACAGAGAGAGAGAGAGAGAGAGAGAGAGAGAGAGAGAGAGATTAAATTTGCAGGTCAAAACATTGCTGACCTTAAGTGTCGTATTCAGCCTTTAAGCTGAAATAAACAAAGTACAACAGAAACACACACACACACACACACACACACACACACACACACACACACACACACACACACACACACACACACACACACACACACACACACACACACAAACACATGTAATTTTCTTATGTACTAATCTTTAATTCAAATTTTTTTAATTACAATCTGTTTCTTTTTTCAGTTTTAGTTTTTATTCATTTCCAGTTAGTAATTTTATTGCTTCAACTTATCTTAGTTACAAGGCAACATTTCTAATTTTAATTTAATTTAAGTTTTTCATCTAATGTTTATATTTTATATTAGCTTTAGTTTAATTGACAACATTTTTATATTTCTAGTTAATGATAATAACCCTAGTTAACTCTTGTTCTCTCCTTTTTGTATTTCGCTTCTGCTCTAGTTTGTGTACTAATCTAGCTAATACTTAACCGTGGCCATCTGTATTACAAATATTATTGTCTCTTTTGCTTTATTACTCATTTGTAATAATAATAAATGTAAGTTCATAATTATACTTAAATTATACCAAAAATGTAAACAATTGATTCAATTGATTTCTTTGAGATCAGTTTTCTTTACTGATAGAGACTCCTAAGAGTCATTGCGAGGCTCATATTATATAATTATAGTAATTAAAATTATATAATTAGTTAAATTATATGCTCCTTGTTGTGATATGTTATTCCTGTTTATAATTATTGCTGCCCTTTGAGTTGAACGTAACTTAAAATGCAGAAAAAACTTTTCACTCTGTTGTTCATCTCTCTCTGTTATCTGGTGAGAATATGTTTCCAGCACACAGAAAACAAACAAGCAATAATTTCTCCTCTATTTAGTGAACTGTTGTCTGTCATGCATTAATGGTTTGCTTCCCACCAAACTTAACTGACCGTGTTAATGGATTACTAGGCATTGAGAATTAGACTGAGTCAGTCAGACAGGCTTTGGGGGTCTATCGTGCTGTATGAGTCCAAAAGGTCGTAGACTTGTCTCGTTCCTTTGAATGTCAAAATATGCTCTATATTGAATCTGATGGCTTAAGAACTCATGTTACCAGTATGCAAAAGTAGTCAAAATTCACTGCAAAAATGCCATGTTTTCTCCTTGTTTACTTTTAGGACGTGTAGAAATAGGTCATGGAAATGTCCTTTTTGTCCTTACAGTAGGGCTGTGTGTGATTGTATTCAAATTTTATTCTCAATATCAATTTTGGCTTCCAATGATTATGAAAACAAGATAATCGAGGTACAACTATTGTATTGTCCTTTTGTTTGTAATTAATTTCTTTGTTCTATTGTGTTCTTACTGTCTTCAATAATTGTTTGAGGACTTTTTACTTGCATTATTAGTTTTTGCCACCAATAATCACATTAAATGATTGTTATTTAAATATTGACCAAAATAACTGATTATGAATTTTGCCATAATTAAGCATCTGTCCTCTACAGAGAGCCAGTAGGTGTGGAAGTTTATTAACACACTTAATCCAGTGAATCAACCTGTAATTGTTTGTGTCTTTTATTAGATAATCTGATGTGAACGAGAGAGTGACATACAGAGTTTTGTGATGGGGAAACCTGATAAATCAATAAGTGAAAGAGAGGCTTTGTGGTTGGAGAAGACCCTGGAGCAGAGCTATTAGGGCATCTTCAAAGCACACAGCTAATAAGAACTTAGGAAAAAGATAACCAAGGCGACACACAGACCGCTCTACTTCTGTAATCTAACACCCTCACCTCCACACAGCAATTCATGTATCTGTGTTTGGAGGTCACACAGCCTGGCATCTATTGCCACACACTGTAGTAGAAATTCCTCACGCTTAATCCGTCTCTGTTTACTTCTTATCGTTAAAATAGCAGCACACACACATTGATTTTCTGATGCAGTCGAGGTGAAAAGGGGTTGAAGCTTCTCTTGTCTTTGTTTTCTGATGTGTCTGATTCTGACATTTGAAGGTCAAGGTCACTCAGCCCCTTTGTGCTCCGTGTCACACTGATTCTGAGAGCGCATACATGCCTGTCATAACACACTTTTATAGCTGTCACTTTCTCACACAGTAGGACACACTTACTCATTCACACAAAAACAAGGATGTGTGCAAAAAGGATTTGTTTAGATTGAAATTATAAAATTACAAGTGATTTCCAATGTAGGACTGGGTATCAATAACCTGATTCGATTCCGATTCATCAGGGTGTATTTTAGTTAGGTCCATTTGTCTACATATAAAAGAAATTCTCTCTGCTAATGCGTTAAGTTATGCAGAGCAGTTATGCTACCTTCCATGTTCAACTCACAAAAAAGCAGAACTTTTGACATTGAGCGTTGAGCGATGACATTGAGCGTGTTTTGAACTGCGAGAGGCGTTTAACTTTTTTGCAAGTTGAATACGGAAGCGGTCTGGCGGGAGCTAGATATTTTACTTTATAAAGTTTTAAATATCGATATGTTTCTTACACAAACCCATCGATTCACTTTAGAAGGATTTCATTAACCTCCTGGAGCTGTGTGGATTACTTTAATAATGGATGGATGCACTTTTTGGGCTGCCATTAGAATGCTTGGATTAGCCAGGACATTTTTAATATAACGCTGATTGTATTCGTCTGAAAGAAGACTGTCATATACACATAGGATGGCTTGAGGGTGAGTAAATCATTGGGTAATTTTCATTTTTGGGTGAACTATCCCTTTAAGAAATGAACTACATTGGTCATGCTGTGTGTTTTGATTTATATAGAGTCTATCATTGTGATTTTAAGAATCAGTATTGGGATTGTTCAAATGAATATTTGTGATTAATCCGAAAATCTATATGTTATTCATTCAGTCCTAACTGTTAAAGGTGTAGTATGTAATATTGGCAGCTAGTGGTTGAAATGGGTACTGCAGCCAAAATTAAAAATGTTTGCCCCACCCCTTCTCCTCAGACTCAATGCTCAGATGGGCAGCAGGAATGAGCGCAGTTGGTGAGTTGATTTATCCTTGTTTTAATCCGTGATTTATCTCTGGTCATAGAGCTTTTTAGATGGATGCTTTTTAGGTCAAGTACAATCTGTGATCTCTGACCCAGTTTGTTTGTTGGTCCCATGGCTGCAATGCACAATGTTTTCCACCAACTGGCAGCCCAGGGTGTGAAATACTATTGGTAAATTGGCAGTATCACGGGAACACACGGACAAAACAAAAACAGACATACCGTAGAAAGCCGTTTAGCATCCACAGAAGCACATTTCAAAGCAGAAATGCCTTACTACAGTCAAAAATAAAAAAATGCATACAGCACCTTTAAGATTATTAGAGAAATGATTGTGTTGCAAAAATAAGAAAAAAAGATGCAAGATGTATGTTTTACATTTCTATTCTTCTTATGTTGCAAAAAATATGTGCTAGAGACTTGAAAGACATGCATTAATAGATCACCAGAATGCCCAGTAGCAGAGACCCAGTTAAAACTGGGGCATACATCCAACATGTAATCTCTATGGGAAAGCTCACATGTATCAAAAATGGTCAGCGTGTGGCTAAATTTAGGACTGTGTGGTAAGTAGGTCTCATATGGTCTTATCTCACTTTCTCTCTCTCTCTCTTTCTCTCTGTTTGCTTCTGTTCTTCTTTTTGCGCCGTCGGGAGGGTCAATGTGCGTGGTTACTGTGGTAATCATTAGGTGAATAAATGTCAGGGAACATGGCCTGCAGTTAGAGGTTCCAGGGGATTGTGTGAAGGCCCAAATTGATCCAAGACTGGGTCAGGTGATTCCACAAATAATTAAACAGTAATGTAATGTAGCCGATACCAAATTTAAAGCAATTTCAGTTATTTGTCATTTTCATAACTATACTATAACACCATTATGTTGCTATAATTGCAGAAATCTATTTTCTCAATAGATTAAAGACTGAATGTCAGGAAAAAGTGAAGATTCAATGGTCCTACCTTGCTGGAAGTACTCACAGAAAGTTGCTGTGTAAGCGTTAACATGAACAATCATATGACCTTTTGGATATTTTCTATGCAGATATTTGGCAGAAAGCTGAGCTAAGCGTACTAGACACTTATTGATATCTAACAGCTTTATACAATTATTATTATTATTATTTGTTATGTTCAATTAAATAATACAAAAGGACCAGGAATGTGTTGTCATTTGTCATTTTCATTAATTTTAGTCAATTTTACTTTGACTAAAATACAATCTAATTGTTGACCAAAATAACATTTTAGTTGAAGAGAAAGTGCAACATTTTTATAAATTTATCAAACACAACATGTGACAACATGCCATTGTTGTGAAGAACTTACCTTCTGAAATTATAATGACGTCACTATTCTTATACAGTGCTGTGAATTCCTTAGGCTTTAGTTATTTATCGCTGTACTTTAGTGCTTTATTGTGGGAAGTGCGTATTCATAATGTGACATATGCATTGTATATATCTGACTAATCTCATACTGTATGTGTAGGATGCATTTATGTGAGTTATTTAAGGTTCAATCCCCAATGTTATTTCTTGTGATTAGATTATTTGAAACAATAATATTCATTGTTAGTGCTTTGTTAATATTTTTTCATTGTTGTGTGTCATAGTTTTGTATGGGTTAATTAAAATTATTGAATTATTGTCATGATGCCTATTTTCCATGTTGTCTTCATTATCATTGTTGCCTAAAAAATGTCTCTAGACCTTGCGCTTTTTTCCATTCAGCTGAACCGACTCTAGCGCTGCATCTTTGAAAGCGGCAGGCATGTTTACAAATGTGTATATTAGTCTTCGTCTCTCGAGTAAAGAGATCCCCAGGCTGGAGAGCAGAAAAAGGATGTTAAAAAGAAGAAAATAATGAGAAACAATTTAGAGACGGATAAGGAGCACTGGGTATTCCTAGAGGAATGAAGACAGAGATAGTAGCTAAACATATCAACTGAACATCCATCTACCTGAACCTGCCTAATAATGGTAGAAATGATTGAAGTGTTTGCACAGTGATTGACACTTTGTAGTTAGATGATTCCTCTGGGATGTGCAGATCAAAGCTGAAAGGATAAAAGCAAGACAGTTTCCTTCAGTCGTGTCAGTAATGGGAATGAGTTCCTCCAGGGGAAATTCAGGAGAAGCTAGATGCTAAAATCCTTTGGTGTAACACTTACATGAGCGGTGAATGCAGATGTTAAGCCACCTGAAGCCATTTATACTCACTAATGCTGGTGAACATGTGTCCAGTCACTGAGGCGTTTCTTTAAAGAGTTGTGTGACAGAAAAGTCAAAATAACGCAAAAGCCAAAATGATGTTTTAGAGCTAATGGACTAGTCTAATGGAGAGAGAAGTGAAAAGAATACTTCCCTTTTGTACAAGTTTATGTAGTTTAATATCTCACAATGTTAATATACACAACTGAGCAAATGATCAAGAATCAGGAACAAGAAATGAGATCAATACAAGACAATATGAGAGATGCTGATAGATAGAAGGTACATTTCCGTTTAAAAGTTTGGGGTTGGTAAGATTTTTAAATGTTTTTGAAAGAAGTCTCTTATGCTCACCAAGACTGCTTTTATTTGATCAAAAATACAGTAAAACACTAATATTGTGAAGTTTATTTACAAACCCGATTCAAAAAATTTGGGACACTGTACAAATTGTGAATAAAAACAGAATGCAATGATGTGGAAGTTTTATTCAGAATACAACACAACATAGATGACATATCAAATGTTTAAACTGAGAAAATGTATAATTTTAAGGGAAAAAGAAGTTGATTTTAAATTTCATGGCATCAACACATCTCTCAAAAAAGTTGGGACAAGGCCATGTTTCCCACTGTGTGGCATCCCCTCTTCTTTTTATAACAGTCTGCAAGCGTCTGAGGACTGAGAGACAAGTTGCTCAAGTTTAGGAATAGGAATGTTGTCCCATTCTTGTCTAATACAGGCTTCTAGTTGCTCAACTGTCTTGGAGGTCTTCTTGTCGCATCTTCCTCTTTATGATGCACTAAATGTTTTCTATGGATGAAAGATCTGGACTGCAGATGAAAATGCCTGCAGTCCAGATGAAAATCTGGACTGCACGGTGGATTGTGTTCACCGACAATGTTTTCTGGAAGTATTCCTGAGCCCATGTTGTGATTTCCATTACAGTAGCATTCCTGTATGTGATGCAGTGCCGTCTAAGGCCGAAGATCACAGGCATCCAGTATGGTTTTCGGCCTTGACCCTTACGCACAGAGATTGCTCCAGATTCTCTGAATCTTTGGATGATATTATGCACTGTAGATGAAGATAACTTCAAACTCTTTGCAATTTTCTCTCTGAAACTCCTTTCTGATATTGCTCCACTATTTTTGGCTGCAGCATTTGGGAAATTGGTGCTCCTCTGCCCATCTTGACTTCTGAGAGACACTGCCACTCTGAAAGGCTCTTTTATACCCAATCATGTTGCCAATTGACCTAATAAAGTTGCAAATTGGTCCTCAGCATTTCCTTATATGTACATTTAACTTTTCCGGCCTCTTGGCAACATTACAGGTCAGAAGTCATATTAGATCAATAGATATTCGTAAGATTATTTGAAAGATTGGAGTAAATCGCGCGGAGATGGGTTTAATGAGGATGTCGTGTCGATCACGGCATTTGCAGGGGAGTTTATTTGACACACTCTCTGCAGACATTTCAGGGATGCACTGGTCATGTCAGGCGCATGTCCACCATCTGGTCTGGATCGGCCCGGATCCGTCTGACTGCAATAAACCTCGGGATAAACAGAGAGACTAACATTAGCGTAGATGCCATTCTTCAGGTGTTATGGGAAGTGTTCCCGGTTCCGGCTGACCTAGTTAATGCAGCCTAACAATCATTTACTTATTTGAATAATAGAAATTGATAATGTTCTATGTGTATGCCATAGTAAAGAGATGTGTTTTTAGTCTAGATTTAAACTGACAGAGTGTGTCTGCTTCCCGAACAATGCTAGGAAGACTGTTCCAGAGTTTAGGTGCTAAATAGGAAAGGATCGAAACATGCCTGCAGTTGATTTTGATATTGTAGGGGATTATCAACTGGCCAGGAGTTTTGAGACACATAATAGACATGATGGAGTATAATGCGTTAAGGGATTCGCTCAAGTACTGGGAGCTAAACCATTTAGTGCTTTGTAAGTAATTAGCAAGATTTTAAAATGTATGCAATGTTTAATAGGGAGCCAGTGCAGTGTTGACAGAACCGGGCTAATATGGTCATACTTCCTGGTTCTAGTAAGAACTTGAGCTGCTGCGTTTTTGGACCAGCTGGAGTTTATTTATTAGCGAGCATCCTTTTGTGGATATAAATTTTTTCTGAATTCTTTGATTTGTAGAAAATTAAAAAAACAGCACTTAGCACAATATAAATATTCTATTTAATTTTAATCTTAAAATTATAAGTGCATTTACTGTCACGTTTGATTAATTAAATACATCTTTGCTTTTGAATGATAGTGTAGCACAGGGTAGAATTTGATGCCACCTTCTTTCCCTAATAGCTCATTATCTAGTATCCTTATATAAGTGTTAGCTTGGGAAGAACATTTATTCTTGATCGCACCCCTCCTGTGCTCTTTAAAATGTGTATAATCTTTTACCGAAACTTGGTCCTTTTCCGCCTCCACCCACAGTGCTTTGGGTGATTCAGTAAAGCTCAAGTGCAGACAGACAAGATATGATCTTGCATGAGGCAGGAATGAGGATGTTTAAGTTGTCCTGGCAGGGATGAGGAAAGGCTGATGCCAAGAGAAGTGTATTGTTTAGCTGCATCTTTTTTTTTTTATGATTAGGGATTTCACAGGGATTTTGGCAGAATTCCATGTGAAATATTGATTCGTATTAACATTAAACACTTTGTAGCTGCGCATCAAAAAAGACTGAAAGAACATTTGTAGCAGACAGAAAGATTGGTATTGCAAATTAGATGTAGATGTGCTCTGTAACTGGCACTTTAGACTTTTCATCTCACTTTAGTATGTATTTGTGTTTACACTTTGTTTGGTATCTTGCCAGTTGTTCTCTAACTGTTCTCAGTTTTTGTTCACACCAGGTAGAAGAGAATATGTTATTGCTCTCAGATATTGAAGAAATTACGAAGTTTCTTTTTTGTTTATTTATTTTATTTTTATAAAGTTTCTTATGATTGCCAAGGCCACATTTATTTGATCAAAAAGTACAGTAAAAGCAGTAATGTTAATACTTTGCTTTTTGGTTTTGGTATATCCTCTCTTTTATTAGCCTAGAAAGCTTTTGGATGGTTAGAAAGGTTTGAAATACATAGAAATAACTGCCTGGGGATGTTTCAAAGGTGGCGCCAAGTGAAATGAGCTTGCATAAAGGAACCATTTGCCATTTGACTTCATAATTGATTGACAGCTCTTCAACCACCTTTCCCTGGGGCAGACAGTGGTGATCTTGTGAATATTTAGAATGCGAATAAATTAACACATACCTTCACTAATTTTTTCAGTTTCGGTTTATTTCAAAGTAAGAACAATTGATCAAATCTTGTCCGTTTCAAAGAATAAATCCAAAACTAACACAATTTGCCCAATCAGTTGGTAAAAGTAGCCAAAACAGAAGCAGTCCTTTTTAATATCTTTGCACCAAAACAAGCCTAATGAGCTGGTCAGGGTGACCCTTGTTCAACATCTGGTGTTGTAATTGGATGCCCAGAACGGCCCCTCCATCCTTTGATTAAAATGGGCCTTGATTTTTCACGGGCCAAGCTAACAGAATCAGACCCCAGCACTCGACTCCCATCGTGGGTAGGAGCGGCAGGTTCCATAACGACATGCGGATTGGCACGCTATCAAGGGGTCAGCGTGGGTAATAATGACCCAGCAAGCCCCACACTACATTTTTGTCCAATTAGGCGCAGAGCGCACTTCAAAAGCCATACCTTCAGCACAGCAAGATGCACATGAGAGAGAAAGAATGGGATAGACAGGAGAAAAAAAAAAAGAAAACGTTTTTGAGTGTTAAGGACTCAGGAGGAGGGGGTCCATAGGGTCTTTATAATGGAGCCATGGCCTGAGTGTGTGTGAGGCTGGAGTTATTGTCAGAGCTCATATAGAGACTAATGGGGTTTTGAGGTCGGAATTTGTAGTTGGTAATAACTGAGGTCAGGAAAGGTCTGTCTGAAAGAAGTGAATGGGACAATGGAGACAAAGAATATGTTCCACAACTTCCATGATTTATCATATATGTTTTGTAGATGTACCAACAAGGAAAGAAATGTAGGAGCCAAGTTGCCAGCATAGGTCAACAGTAAGAATGGAAGAATTGTCTCCCTTTTAATTCATGAGTGTGAAATTTGAATTTAATTGGCCATACCTATCTATCCATTTATCCGTCTGTCAGTCTGTCTGTAATTGTAATTAAAATTCTAATTTATTTCCAATTTAGGCATTTTACTTCAGTTCTGAATAAGTGCACAATCCACAATGATGCTTTTTTTAATGTGTTGGCTGATTCATTTTGGTTCAGGGTTTACATCAAAATCTGCCGTACTCTTTAATCATCAGTTTTTCCAGTAATATGAAGTCACTCATTCACTCACCTGAAATCATCAGTATGCCTTCTGGGAATGAAGGCAATCCTGCAGCCCCTCACCCCTACAGCCGCTTCCAGCAGATTACTAAAGGATTTCAGTCTGTTTACTATGCAGGGGATCATCCCATTAGTACTTAATCTGAAGTTTTAAAGTGTTTTACAATTTCACCTACTTTGTTATGAAGTCATTTTTCATGAAAATGTGCAAATGAGCCACAGCTATATGCTTATTTGACCAACAGATGCGTGCATTTTCAATTGCTGATGTGTTTAAGTCCAGGAACCACTCTCCGTGGTGATGCTGGGTTTAACTGTGCTCTTCGAGAGGTCAGAGTTAAACTCTACCTTTGAGGTATAGTTATCCACAGATCTGGGGTCAGTTTGGGGTACTCTGCTATCTGCATTGAGGATTTGAGATGCGGGAGTTCATCTCCTCACAAGTCTGCATCTTGCTAAAAACCCCTTCAGGCTTAACTGTGCCTGTGTGTCACACACACACACACACACACACACACACACACACACACACACACACACACACACACACACACACACACACACACACACACACACACACACACACACTGCAGATGCTCTCAGGGCCGTCCATGCTTCAGTGTATCAGCCCCTAGGCGTTCTTACTGAACCCAGTGACAACACACATCTATTTCTTAATCCTCTGATAGGTCACCTATAGCCCCTGGTGTGCTTTGACACCAGTCCATCCATCCGTCTGTCTGTCTCTTCATCCATCCATCATAATTTGATATATGCATTGATTATATATTGCTTGATTAAACATATGGATTTAGATATAAATCCGCCTCTACCGAGTTGTGCACCATTCAGAATTTAATTGAGAATGCTTTTTAAATTCCTGAATTATGAATGAATTGAGTAGCAAACAGGTTGCAGAATTTCAATATGAATTTTAATTTTAAAAGTATAAATTCAAAGAAATTCACATTTTCAATTTTTAACTAGAAACCGAAGGTTCGTCAATACATGCTTAGTTTGATGAAACCTTGTCTGAAAGGTTTGACTTGTTTTATTTGTGATTAATTCAATTATATTTCTTATATTCAACAAATTTATAGATTTCAACTTTAAATTAATTCTTGAAATTCTTGAATTCTTTATTCTGAAATCACACTTTTTCAATTTTAGAATTATTTTTATTTTATTTTGAAATGGTTTTAAAAAAGGTAAAATTAGTTTGTGGCACAATTCAATTTGAATAAAATAAATGAAAGTAATGGACATGCAGAGCCACTCAAATTAGTCGTCCTGACTAAAGTGTGTGGAAATTTATGAAGTTATTTTTCTTTACATAAGCTTAGTAGTTCAAGTAATCCTACAGTTCTCAGTGAAAAGGCATAAATGTCAGAACTAGCCATACCACATTCCACTAATGTTAGAAGTGTTGAAACACATGCTAGAAATGCATGTGCTCATCAATAAAATCACAGACAACCCTGCATGTTATGTGCACACAAGAGCAGTCTGAAATCAAACAGTCCACACCAGTTCATTATGGGAGTAATTATCAGGTCATTTTCCTCCAAATTTTCTGCAAATAGCTGAGGTTTCAAAGGATGAGCCCCCATAATGCGCCTCTATGCGTTGCCATAGAGACGGATCATTTTAGAGTTTGACCTATGATCCTCACCTTTCACCCTCCTCAGCAGACCCCCATAATACCTTCCTGTCTCCATTAGGGCAGTGCCGGGGTCACAGGCGTTGGAGGTCAAAGAGGAAAGTTCATCCTGCCACTCAGGTCACATCACTAAATAGGTGCATTGTGATATTTTTCAGTCAACTTTTGAGATGTGGAAAAGAGGATAGAGCAGTGCGAGAGTGTGAGTTTGCGTAAACAGACAAATTTATTTTGCATTTGACAATAGTTACAATTAAATGACCATTCAATCCACTGCAATTGAGGATTTAAAACTTCCCTTCACAGATAACTTTGAGAAGAGAAAGTGTGTGAGGAGTTTAGTGAGACTGAGGTCGGACCTTTCTGGGGCCTTTGAAAGAGGGCTGAGGGCCGACGACAGCAGTTTATGTGTAATTCTCATTAGTCATTTACCTTGTCAGTGTAATGGAGGCGGTCTGACAGACAGGAGATTAGACTGGTGTGAATATACCTACATCCATTACAGGTGAACTCCTATATAGCACCTGCATTTACACATTCTTTAACAGCTTTCTATGAATCACACACACACACACACACACACACACACACACACACACACACACACACACACACACACACACACACACACACACACACACACACACACACTCTTGTATCTGTCTATCTTGATGAGATATTCATTGACACAATCCACAATCTCTTGTGCCTAACCCTACCCATCACTCCTAAGACCCTAACCTGAGCCCTTGCCTAAACCTATCCTTAACCTAATTATAACCTTATCCTTAAAACCAAGTCTTGACCTTCAAACAGGGCTCTCAGAAAGTGAGGACTGGCCAAAATGTCCTCTTTACTTTACTCTCTTTGTCCTCACTCCAGATGGTCTAAAACTCAAACCGGTCCTTAAAGTGATAGTAGTAAGCACACACACACACACACACACACACACACACACACACACACACACACACACACACACACACACACACACACACACACACACACACACACACAGACTTTTGTAGCTTTCTGTGTGGGGACATACCATGGACTTCCTTAGTTTTGTTCCATACTATGGAAGTCAATGGGAGCCCATCAACTCTTTGGTTACAGACATTCTTTAAAAATATCTTCTTTTGTGTTAGGCAGAAGAAAGAAATTCATACAGGTTGAGGTGAGTAAATGATGATTTTTTTTATTTTTAAAATTGCAGGACTTGCCCGATCAACAGTGAGATAAAAAGGGGTTGATACCACCAACCTTTTCACCCACCATTTGGCCACTATACAGAGAAGTAAGTTGCAATTATTTTGCTAGTCCTGAAATGAGAAATGTTACACATTAACTTGTTATTTTTGTGCTTGGATGAACATAAACATAGTGATTGTCAGATGTTTACTTCAAATATCTTTTAGAAACAGTATTTTCTTACCCAAATAGAGGCTAAACTCTCACATGTAATTTGTCTTATTCATACTTGGATGCCCTCATGCAGAAGAGTCCATAAGTGAGACTCATAGGAGTAATAAAGCGTGTATGACGTTCCAGGAAATGCCTAATATGGACAAAGACATCTAGCTAGCACTCAATTGTTGTCATTTGCAAAATGGCAATAACAAAACAAACAAACAAACAAAAAAACATTCAGCTATCACTAGCTGAATAAAATGTAGATAGAGGTTAAGCGGTTTTATCTGTTTTTGCAAGCCATCTTGTGTATTTTCATAAGGATAATGTATTTATAGTGCAATGCCAATGCGGCTGCCTGATATCCCCAGATGCCTCCCAAGTATAGCTGGGTATGCACACATATTTTCTTTTTTAAAATTTGTTGACTTAAAAGTTGACTTTTAAGGTTTACTCAAAGGTGTGAGTGTTACCACAAACCTTATATTATAAATAAAAATCTAATTAATAAAACTATTTCTAAAAACAAACTCTACAAAAAACACACAGCAAATCATATTTCCAGTTTGACCTAAAAATGACATCATGACTGAACAGCTCTAACTATCAATAAAACATAAGCTCTTCTATTATTTTCCAGCGAAACCGTTTACAATGCAAATGCATGACACTACCAACAAAGTTATGTCTGACCTGCAGATATGTCAGAATTTTGTAATTTAAAACAGGGCATTATTCTGCTGCTGTGTGGATGTAACCAGTGTGAAATAAGGCTTTTTGTGAACTTTCATGGGTTTGTTGCTTCACAGACAGAATGGGGATGTATTTCATTATCTCACACACAGCTACGTGGGTATGTATGGTTCTTACTCCATATAAAGGTAATATTTATCTTACTGTGGCCTTAACAGTCTCCCAACCACCCACAGACTGTATCCACATCCATACAATGAGAGGCACATAAGGACTGACTGTGTGTGTGTGTGTTGTCACCCCTATATCTGCTATACACTAACTCATTTTATCCCCACCATCTGTAATGTTGTGTTTCATCCTGTTCCTGTCCTCACGAAACACTTCAGAGATAAAAGCTCTTGCTCTTTCTGTGTATTATAAAAATGATTATTTAAAACTTGCCTGCAGTGCTGTCTGCCTCATAAAAGATTCCTGTGATGACATGGCAGAACAGACTTGTAATACACAGCCATCAGAGAGGGTGATTGATTGACCGGCGCTCACCCCAAACCAAGCTCTTACATGCTGGATCTGTAGCGACTTGCCAGGGCTGAAGAGGTATTGGGGTGTGTGTGAGAACCAGAGGAGAGAGAGACAGAGAAGTGGGGAGGAAAGGACTTTGAAGAGAGGGCGAAAAAATACCTGCAGCCAGATTGTAAAGAAGTGGAACCTCTGTCTCTTTTGTCTCTTTTTCTTTACTCATTCCTCATTTGGGCTAGTCTTTGGATTGTGCAGTCTTCTGAACACACATGCATACACCCCCTCTCCTGGGCTTCACACTTACCTAGTGTGATTTATGTGTTCTGCACAACAATACTTGTGAGGCTAGGAAATGGAAACAGAGCATATTTAATGTACTGTTAGACCAGTTAAGCTGTGACAGTTTGCCCAAGCACCATGGGTGGACAATCCTCTATCCTTCACCTAGTTATCCTGGGTTGGATCTTTCTGTTGGCATTGAACGAAGTGTCGGCATTAGGAGTGTAATGATATGTACGTTAATTAGGAATTACAAATAACATTTGACAAGAATTAAAGAAAGGAGACAGAGACATAAGCTTAAGAAAAGAAAAAAAGAAAGAGTGGAAAATAACACTTACAGAGAAGTAAAGAAAAGACAAAAGACAAAGGAAAGAATAAGTCAGTCAGACCAAGACAGGGGAGAGAAAGGAAGGAAGGAAGGAAGGAAGGAAGGAAGGAAGGAAGGAAAGGAAGGAAGGAAGGGAAGGAAGGAAGGAAGGAAGGGAAGGGAAGAAGTACGAGATAGGAGAAGACAGAGCAGACAGCATGGAAAAAAGGAAGGAGCAGACAAAAGAAAAAAAGGAAGGAATAAAAGATAGGTTTAGAGAGACAGAGGTTTTAGACAGAGGTTTAGAGAGTAGAAGTTAAGCAGTTAGAAAGGAAGGAAAGAAGTTACAAAAATAAATGGATGAAGGAAGTCAAACCAAAAGAAAGGAAGTTGGAAGTTAGACAGGGAAGGAAGATAGACCCAGACAGGAAGTAGAAGTTAGACACAGGTAAGAGATACATAGAGGTAGAACTACCCCTAGAGAGAGGAAGGAAAACAGATAAGCAGAAAAGGAAGGAATGAAGGAATTAAGTTAGAGAGGAAGGAAGAAAGACAGACAAACAGAATGGAAGAAGAAATGAAGACAAACAGATACAAGAGGATTGAAGAGGAAGTTGAACAGAAGCAGGTAGAAAAGGAAAGGAGGAAGGAGGAAGTTCAACAGCAACAGGAGAGAAGGCAAACAGAAAGAAAGCCAGACAAAAAAGGAAGGAGAGTCAGCAGCGGGCAAAAAGAAAGGAAGCTGGAAGTCAGAACTAGGAGATGGAGTTAGCATACAGATAGTATGCAGGAAGGAAAACATGCAAACAGAGAAGGAAGGAAGAGAAAAGAAGGAAGAGGAATTTAGAGAGGAAGACAGACAGACCAAACTAAATGGAAGAGAAGGAATGAAGACAAACAAGAGAGGATGGAAGTTCACTTAGAGAAAGGAAAGGAGAGATAGAAGGAAGAGAATGTAAGACTATATTATAGACTGGACATAGACAGAATAAAGAGACAAATAAAAGGAAGATGGATGGTAGGGCAGACACCAAGACCATAATTAAACAGAAGAGAAGGAAAAATGACAGACAAACAGGAAAGAAGAGAAATAAAATGTTGTTTCTGGCACAATTTAAAACCATTTCATTTTGCACTGGATTTTCTGTTTGGTTTTAAGTCTAGGTTTGTTGAGCATTTGTCCAGTGTCATGTGTGTGTGTGTGTGTGTGTGTGTGTGTGTGTGTGTGTGTGCGCACGCAAGTGAAGCTGGCACTATCATGTTTATGAGAATCTCTATATATCTGTGTGACTGATGATCTTGGTAACTGCTTCTCCTGCTTGTAAATGGCCTTGATTGAATGAAAATCAGAAAAGAGCCAAACGTTCAAATCATTCTTCAAATACAGGCCTGCTCACTAAACCCACAGACTCTGTTTAGAGCACTGGTGATCCTGTGTAAGGCACTCAGTGACGAAGTGTTCACAAATTTACAATTTAAAGAATTGTCTCCCTTTCATAAAAAGAGTTCACCAAAAGTGAATTTGAATTAAACTGGCCACAGCACACAGTAAGTTGAATTGAAATTTGAATGGCGAGAAGGGAATTACCGCAAAGAAAATGTAATGGAGTCATTACCACTTAATTCACTGTTGTTAGTTGAATTAGTTTAAAGGTGCACTGTGTGGCTTTTTCCCGTCTGCTAGAAGTCATATATTCAAAACAAAGGCATGAGCAGTGATGGCGGCAGTTTGAGCACAGAAGAATCTTGTGTGGAGTCCAGGGGATGTGTAGTGCTTCACCTCACAGCAGTGGAATAGAATCGGGATAGGACTCGGGCAGAAATCAGAAGTTCATGGATACGATTGTGCGTTGCTGCAGTATGAAGCAGAACAGGACCGGGTGTTGAGTGTTAAGATGAACACAAGCAGCCCGGGACTTTTATTATGTCACAGTGCGCCGGCGCCATTTCCGCTTTTCCACTTATTTGCACAGTGCGGTAGAGGTAAAAGCGTTTTCTGCTAAATAAAACCGGAAAAGCGAGGAGTACTTGCAGATATGACTATGAATTGACTCACTATTTACAAATAGTTGGAAACATTTGGGGATAATGTAAGTACTCAATTGAACCAAAATATAACACTGGCCTAGTGGTTTTTGGATATTGAAAAACAAAATAATGTTACATAAATTTTTAGCTAACATGACCAACTATTCAAAAAATGACAAAAACATACCTTCTCACTTGTCTGTTTAAAGTTTCCATTAAAAGCCTTATTCATGTTTCTAGCTCTGAACTGATAGTGTTTGGAGTTGCCTTAGAGCTCAAACTGCTCACATCCGTCTTTTCCACAATTATACGCAATACAGTATGTAACACAAATGCAATAGCATGTCATAAAAACAAGATGACAACATAAGTTATAACTGTTATTAAAGCTAAACTCATACACTGTTCTATCTTCATGCATATATTCTCTCTGGCTCTGTAGGCATTTTACAACGATTCCATGAGTGATTTTATAGATTATCATGACAGAATATGCTAGTAATGATTTGAAGAATGAATTATCATCGTAGCTAAAATAAATTCATCAACCACCACCATTCCCGAAACGTCCTGTTGAATTCTGCCTGTTGTCACTTCTTTTTAGTCTCTTCATCATTTATCCGACTCGGTTTGAACATTTAAAAGCTAAACAATTTTCCCAAGCATTTGCAGTGCGTGTCTGCATGAGAGGTAATCAGAGCTGCTAACACAAGCTCTTGAAGCGCCACCCTCTTCCCTGAAAAGGGGCAGGGGAGCAACAGCTCGACTTTGTATTTAAAGGGGATACAAAAACTACGCATTTTGTAAATGTGACAATTTAACATGCTGTAAATGATCTGACTGGTATTTGATCTAAAATATACATACACTCTAAGTTTATCAGAGACTTATTTCACATCTTGTAAAAGGGCATTATAGGACTATCCTTTAATATAACAAATTATATTGCTGCTTGAACTCCAGCTGCTTGTACTTGATATATTTCTATCATCTCTGTTTTGTAGAGCATGGTTGAGTCTATGCAGAAACAGTCAATACACAAAAAGCTTGGTACGACTGAATGAGTGCTAGGAGGCATGAATCACAAATCAGATTCCTCTGTGGATATTGAATAATAGTGCTGGCCATGTGCACAGTTCTGTGAGACTGGAGTCAGACAGCTTTGTTGTTCACACTGGCAGCCCCAAATCTAATTTATGTTTGCATTCAATTCAAATCAGATTATTTATAAGTTTGAACAGCGAAAAACACATGACATTTGATTCTTACCAGAGGCTTGGAGGGCAATGCTATTGATTCCACCAATTAATTTATATACTTGCATACTTGCATAAATTACACTATCCTTCAAATGTTCAATCTTTATTGGTAATGCAGGATTTGAAAATGTTTTGAAAAGAAGTCTCTTATATTCACCAATGCTGCATTTATTTGATCATATGTTACAATAAAAAAGTAATGTTGTTCGTTTTACTGTAACAAAAGATTGTTTTTTTTCATTTATATCATTATTTATATCAATATTATTTATTCCTCTGATGTCATTTTAGAAATCATTCTAATATGCTGATTGCTACTCAAGAAACATTTCTTATTATCAATGTTGAAAAGCTGCTTAATATATTTTGTGAAACTGACACTATTATGACAGCGTTTATTTGAAATAAAGAAATCTTTTGATTTCATTATAAATGTTTTTATTGTCCACTTTTTATCAGTTCAGTGTATTTTCTTTCTGAATAAAATAATAATTTTATAAAACATATTAATGACTACAAACCTTTTGAATGGTTTGTAAATTTAAGATAATTGAAAGGGTCATAAACTGCATTATTTTATTATTGTGTATAATGTTCACAGAATTGCACTTATAATGTTAGAATGATTTTTGTCATAATTTAGAAAATTGTCTTTCATTTAGAAATAAAAGGCATTTTTCTACCTGATTTTTACCCTCTGCTCACAGAACACTCTGTTTGAAGGCGTGTCTAACAATGAGACTTCAGTATGGCATACTGCTGTGATGTAGCTGACATCTTCAAAGCATGGAAATAGCTATTTGTAGTGCATTTTTGTTGTTATGGGAGTAAGAGTAAAGAACAATAGAAGCTTGCTAAAATATAAAAAACAAAAGTAAATTAAGTCCCTCACGGACTGACTGCGTACACACATAAACAAAACATAAACAAAAACACAACGTAAAAAGTACGGGCCACCAATTCTCTCTCGTCCTTCACTGTCATCGCTCACCTTTTATGCTACCCGGAGCTCCTCCTGTGAGAGAATGCAGGCGTCACAGCGCACAGCTGGCGCTCATTATCAATCACGCCTCCGGCCTCTCGCCCGTTCTCCACAGCCTTGAGTCCTGCGCCACAGTAATAATAACGATTTTGAGTCAAAAACACATCTGACTGTGAAGCCTACATGAATCATTACATAACAGAAATCACTGGTCAGAGGTGATTTTGAGTTGAACACATAATGTATCATAATTAGATACACAAATCCACATATCAGCGATATGTAATAAAGCAATAGTGACACAGTAAAAACTTTTTCTCACTGTAAATGTGTTGTGCCACGTTATAATAGGATCCAGTTTAGAAGGCACAGCATCGTTGTTTTATTCAGGCTCTCTGCAAATCCAGTACAGCTACTGTGTTTTCCACAATCTGGCACTGCACAATATTTTTGGAGTCTTCAAAGGCATATTTATCGATTTACTCGTCCAGTGTTGACGTCATGTCTGTTATTACTTCTACTAGGTACTTGTTGTTCTACTCCAAATTGATGGTGAGGCTACTGAACTAGTGTTTGTGATGTCACAAACCGAGGAAAAAGCTGCAGTCCCTACACAACCGTTTGTTGTATTCCTTAAGAAATTGATTTCTGTAAAGAAAATATCTCCCTTTGCATTGAAATTTGAGCATCATTAAGAAATGAATTGCTCTTAACTTGAAATATTTGAGTAAGACAATGTAATTTAAAATTATCATGTAATCTCAACCTAAATATTTTTGATAGTTGAGCATTCAGCTAGGTTTAACTAACTAATTCAATAAATGCTACCAATGCTTGCTGAATGAAGTCTGATAATATAAAACATTTAACATATATCTGTTCTCCAAACTAAACTCATGCGCCACCGTCACCATGATGGTAACCCTACAAAAACAGAAATACATCTTACTTAATTTGTGTTTCTTTCTTTTAGTGTCATGGCAAAGCATGGTGAAATAGAAATCCCAGTCAGTTTCAGTTCAATTAAGTTTGTCTAAATTAAAAGAAGCAGAAAAGTTATAAAACTCAAAACAATTCTGATTACTTAAAATTTGTCAGTTTTGTGAACTCAAAAGAAAAAAGAAAGTTCTAAATATACATAAAAGTTCATTTGTTTGAACTAATTTGTTTTGATTTGAGTTGGCTCACTTAAACCAGTGGTATTTTTGGCGTTAAGTTTACAGTGTAACTTTGCAGGTATTGTTTATGCTCAAACAACAGCATTACACACTAACTAAAGTTAAAAGTGAGAAATTATAATCAAGGACCTCTTTAAAATTAACAGGTATTTAAAATTCGGCAATGATGCACATTTCAAATTAAATTGCTATTAGTGTTTTCTAACTTCTAATGGATCTTTTTTTGAGTGCATAAGGGGTTTTTGAAGAAACACATTTAAGAAAATATCTAACTGTAGATGTAATAACTGAACATACAGATAAAGAGAGTGGAAGAAGGAATTCCAGTTGTTACTAGTTTGAAAATCATCTGCAGTGTGATCATAAATACCTAAATGAGAAGGACGGACATAGAAACAAGTGAGCAGAGTTAGGAAGTAACACATACGTAACTGCTTTTCACAGCCAACCACACCATTTATCCCCACCAGCATGCGCGGCTTGTGAAAACCGCCCACTGCATAAATCACACTCATTTTACAAGTTTCACTGATTATATAAGCTTAATAATAATCAGTAATTACTATATCTAAATCTTTGTTCTCTTGTGGCTACTATAGTTCAACAATAAATGAAACTGTTCATTTGCATTTATGTATTATTCAATCAAGACTCATATGCACTCATTTGAGCCATTGAGTCTGATGTGATGACCATTGACTGCTGGCCTCTTTGGCTGTCTGTACATATTGAATGGGTCTGCTGGACACTGAATGCATATATAATGGAGCTCTAGATGTGTGGACAAAAGACCTCTCTCATCTCCATTGCCTCTGTCTTTACAATTACAACATTACAGTAATGATCTTTAACGGCTATAGCGTGAAACACAATGGGAAACAGTTATAGGTTCTTGAATAGATTTAAATGCTCAACACTCCAGTAAAGATAGTGGGGAAATTCACTAAACAAAAAATGCACCGCTGATAACTGCACTGTTATTAGTATGCACTGCCTTTGTTGTTTTGTTAGCACCTAATGAATTGTCTCCTTAAAATGCCAGTGCCACACCGTTTGAAAAGTTTGAGTCGAATATATATATATATATCTTTTTTTACTTTTTTTTTTTTTTTAAAAATTAATGCTTATTCACCAGGATGCATTAAATTGACTAAAAGTAACGAACTTTTATATTATTACACAAGGTGCTATTTCATATACTTCCTGTCTGGCCTTTCATCAAAGAAACCTTAAAAAAAAAAAAAAAAAAGATAACTCATATAAAAAATAAAGCGAGAAAATGTACTGGTAATTTTCTGCAGGATATCCAGTAAAGCCACAGACATTTCTGTTAACCTTAAAACACAACCTAATGCAATGCATGATTAAAACCTATGTAAAACACCTGTAAAAAAACAAAAACTCTTATATTTATACAGTACATTTGTGCCCTATTTTATGAACTTTTTTATAGTACTGTTTCACAAAAAGCAACTCAGTCGTAGCCTGGCGATCGTCATGCTAATTCGATCAGAATATACTGCTCCATTGCGCTGTGATTATTGGGGCGTGTTTCAACGAACAGGAAAGAAAATACACCACTCAATTGGATAGACCTACAGCCAGTCAGAGCAGCGGGCAGAAGTGGCGTATGTTGGCGGCGCATAGTAGTGATGGGAAGTTCAGGTCATTTACGGACTGGATCTCTGAATCTCGTTAAGCAAAATGAACAAATCTCATTTTTGAAGTAATTTTGTTTCATTTCAGAGTATAATTAAAATATCGTTAAATTCCACAACACATCTAATACTTATACAAACGTTGATCACATTTGGAATAAAAAATAAATTATAAGCTAATGCAATATGGCCAAACTTTAGAAAAGAAATTATTCATAAATTGCTCAGCTGGGTCTTCAGCTATGCAGTCTGTTAAGTAAACCTCACCTCCGAATCGAGTCAAAGGAAGGAATCCAGGAGCTGTTGTCACTTCACATTTGAAATCGTCTGTTCCTGGAAAGATTAGTACACCTCTCCTGTCTTGATGCATTTAGTTCCGTCATCAGTGTCTGATCTGAGCAGCAGCCATATGCAATGCATGCAGTCCAAAAGCAAATTGATTAGTTCACCTCTCTGAGATAGCAGCGTGGTTCGGAATTCATATTAAAGATTAGTTCAAAAAGAATGAATCATTCATGAGCGACGCATCACTAATACATAGTTGTCAAAAGAACTCCAACTGCTGCTGTACGGCTGGAAGAAGTAGAGGAGTTGTAAAAAGAATTAGGATACGGCGCGTTAACCACCAAGCGCGATCATCATTTTGAGAGAAATAGTAAAAGTGAATGCATATCACGAACAAGTTCTCCGTTTAGGATTGAAGCGAATTCAGCGGCGCTCTTTGGTGGCGTGGCTGATTACGTTACTGTTGATCTCCTGTCAATCGCCGTATGAAGCCACGCCTGACAGTTGATTGGTTCAAACAGCTCTGGTTTCAACATAGTTGCTCACAACAGCTCCAGTCAGACCGACTTCCCGACCTCAAATGTTGTGGGTTAGGCTAAGATTCGGCTGGCATCCAGGCTAGCATAATCGTAGTGATTGAATGAAAATGAATAAAATTACATTTTAAAATATATAAATTAACATGAAAAGTTCATTTTAAGTATAATCACTATTTTTACAATATCACTATTTTACTGTATTGATCAAATAAATGCAACCTTGATGAGATTAAGCTTTAAAAACATAATAAAAATCTTCCTTTTGAACAGTGAGTGTACATTTGACTTTGAAGTGCTAACATTTCATCATTTATTTTGATGATTTACTGCAAATTTGTTGATTTACTGAAAATGTACATGAAGCTGCTGTTATTTAGCTGCAGAAAGTAATAGTTTTGTGATATGTTTATTATATCCCATACACATTTCATTTGTTTTTACTGAAAAGAATGACAGTGGGATAGTGCACATTCTGCACCTGGTTAAATTGCTGCAGTTATTTGCTATAGTGAATAACTGTTTTGGATCAATGATTGTGAGTAGTTTGTGTGTGTAAAGTGACATTGGTGTGGGCCACTAAGGAAAGGAGATGCATGGAAAATGTCGACACAGTGTTTTTTTTCACTCTGCTGATGGCGGAAGGCATAGGCTGACTATAGCAAAAGTGCAGAAACACACATACGAGCTCAATTCTTTGCTAACCCTTGGCTTTAGATGTTAGTTGCTCTGACAAAAAACCTGCACTGAGTAAACTACATCTAAACACACACACATACATGCACCGAATGACCTCTGACCTTGCTAGTTGGATATATCTATAAATCTCAATTCACACTTTCTTTCACATTTTATTCTTTAATGGCAACTTTGGAGATGATGTTAAAGAGAGAAAGTCTGTTGCAGCGTTGATTCCTCGCAGCATTTAAGGCGTCCTTGATTAAGACCTCAATTTTCCATTTAAAATATTTCAGGATCTTGTAAATTTGCGTAATGGAAAAGCAAGCCAACTAAGGAGGACTTGAGTGTGTTTATGTAGTGTGTGCGAGGTGACAGGGATTCAGGTGTGTTTTGTGTGCATGTTGAAGTCTGCAGGTGTGTCTGTGAGCTGTCTCTCTCAGAGGCAGAGGTAGAGGAAGGAGTTGAACTTTTCAGCGACTCAGGGATTGAACAAGAGTTTAATATATATATATATATATATATATATATATATATATATATATATATATATATATATATATATATATATATATATATCACTATATATATATATATATATATATATTCTACAAATAATCGAAAAGCATAATAATGAGACTTTAAAAACAAAAAGGGGTCAAATGCTTTTTGTCTCCATTTTACTTAAGTAAACATAATTTCTTGAAAAAGTTTAGTTTGTACCATCTAAAGCGTGACATTCAGCCATTATTACTGTCACAAATGCTTTTTTTGATGCCATCCTTTTAAATTTTTAATGTGTGTGCCTGAGTCTAGATAGAGGTTTTCAGACTTGTTTTTTTGCTTCTTAGTGTTTGGCATTGTTTATGAATGATAATTGAATTAATCAATGAAGTGGTGAAAACTCACTGCTTGTTTTGCATGCTTTAGGGCCTCTAAAGCAGGAGTCTATGAGTCAATCTCAATGTCAGCATGTCAGGAAGGGTGTGTCGTTCAATCCTTCCCCTCCGCCAGAGAAAAGAGGCTCATAATCTTGTGTGCGATTAGCCTATCCTCTGTTTGAACAGACACACTCACACATAAGCTAACCTGTATGTTTTGACAGATGGGTCCTGATATAGATCAAGGAGCATGTCTGACCCATGCCACCTAAATTCACAAGAGAAATTTAAGCCTAATCTCTTTCTGCAGAGCAAAGATTTGATCTGGAACCACACACAACAAGACACATTCAGTTGTCTCCTCAGACAGCATTCATTTG
>CM031962.1:23474553-23777823 GCA_018749465.1 Paracanthobrama guichenoti | reverse complement strand
AGATGTATGACACAGGCTGCACTGTAATTTAAACACAGCAAACTTAATGGACAGTAAAAGAAAGGCAGAATACCGTAACTCCAGGCCGACACAGTAACTTCTATACAACAACTAAACAATAGCAGAGTATGCTAACTCAATTTGAGCGTTCTAAAACAAAAGAAAAGAACAATAACTGGTGTTAAGGTGTTCTGCCTTGGTTTCTCCTGGGCCTACAACCCATTAGTTTCTCGATAAAACAACGGAATTGACTCAAGATACTTTTCCACATGATAAAGGAGGTCTTGAATGTCCCAAAAATATCAAAAACTCATTTTCAACCAAAAATTAAGTTACTGCCTTTGTAGGGCAGAATGTATATAGCTCAATGGTTCTCAAACTGTTTTAGTCACATTTGGACTGGTGCTCCCCACCCCACCTCTAACAAAAAATGATAAAACACCTGCAATTTCACTTTTTTTTTTTTTTTTTTTAATAATATGTTTATTCTATTTTCTTGAACACACAACAATGTACATCACATGAGCAATTTCACTTTTAATGCTGTTGAAACATTGGAAAATATAACAGCAGGAGAGAATAATAGACCAGAACATAACTTTAATTTAAATAAACAAAAAATTGTAAATATTTCAGTAATGCATTGTATGAACAATATAATCAGTGAGCTCTTTTAATTGCATCTCACAAGCTCAGCTTCTTGAATGTGTTCTTGCCGTGTTCTTACAATATCAGCTTGTGAAGACCAAAAATACTAGATGTCCAAATCCACATTTTGCCCAAAAGGTAGAGAAAAAATGAAACTCAAATGCTATCATTAATCATCTGGTTGGAAGTTGTTCAAAAATATGCATTGTCACAACTTATTAAGCACTGACTGAATCAGGGAAATACATTTAAATTGTATATAGAATTAAAATTTTGAAGAATGTGATGCATTTCAGAGTATTGGTTTGTTTTCCAAGCAAACAAAACATCAAAATACTAGAAAAAAAATTTACATCCGACTAAGAAAACCAGTCAAAAGTAAAAATACAAAACTATACACAAGTACTGTATATTTCTTAATACGTTCAATACATTTCCACTACATTTCAAAAAGTTAAATTATTTTCTGTCACCTTCTGTCATTTTTGGCACCAATAACACCCTTATAATTGCTTTTTCTAAGCATACATATACAGACAAATTAAAGTACTACTTATCACTAATAACTAATTATCTATTACATTCATTTATTACTAAATTCTGTTTATGTCTGATAATTACATGTAAACATTTATGGACTTTTTACACTATTAAGCAGTACATTTGTTTGTTTTATTTGTGCAAAAATGGACTCAGAATGTAAATGCCATTCTATAAATTTAGCTCAGTGCAAGTTCTGCAAACAGAAGTATATGATGTTCTAATGTCATTGTTCTCTCTGTACTGACTAAGATAACACTCATAAGCAAGCTTAAAATTCTTGCTCTCGTTCTTGATGATTTAGGAATTTGATCAACCTTGGAGGAACTGGAAGCTTGCAAATTTTCTTCAGTCTTTTGATCCCGAGCAGTTTGCGGATTTTCAGTCTGCAGAGCTGCATGAGTGGGCGTGGAGGCACTGCAATCAGAACCAGCAAACGAATACACAGGTGACTGAAATCATTTGCATATATGAATAATTTAAGCAAAGATATGAGTGCGCATACTTGATTTCTCTTTGATGCATTGCCACTCATGATAACTGTCCAGATGTTCAATGAGTCGTGCGCAGAGTTTCACATGCCCAACATAATCAAGCAGCACATCTATAATAGGTCCTGCCCAGTGGGAGTAGGTTTCAGTGGAGATCACCTCACAGAACTAGTAAAAAGTGTATAAAATTCAGAAAAACACAATTCAGAATAAAAAAAAATAAAAAAATACTGTATGTATTGAATTCAGGCCACTCACCTGAACACAGGTCTTTTCCATAGTTTCATCTGGATCATATCTTACATTACGCCTAATCTTTATAGGAGGATGAGGATTGCTGCCATAAACACAATTGAAACATGACCAGGCATCACAGCCATTATCCATCAGATACTTCAGTAAGGTCAGATACTTCAAACAGAACATAACAGTGGCTGGAAAGGTAGTTGGGTGAGTTGGGATGTAGGCATTGACATTAGCACCATGTTCCACCAGCAAAGTCACTGTCTGTATGCAACCCTGTCTCAGGGCCACCAGGAGCGGGTTGAACGTGTCCAGGTTCGGGTTAGCGCCAGCCTCCAGGAGCATTGTGGTAGCATCGATGTTGTTGTTCATGACGGCGAAGTAAAGAGCTGAGCTGCGTCGATCTTCATACATCATAGAACGGTCCTCAGACAATGTGGCATTGACATCAAAGCCGGCCTCGATCAGTACCTCGAGAATATCATTTCTGTTGCGCTCCGCTGCTAAATGGAGAGGGCTGATACCTGAACGTCTCACTCTGGCCTTACTTGTGGCTGGGATCAGCATGTACACAATGCTGAAAATGAGAAATTTGGTGCTCTTGAGTGTTACCGTGCACCAAAATACAATTGAATGTCATGTTGGCATTTGACAACATTAGGGTGAAATGACCATTATAAAATGGGAAAATTATTTAATGAGAAGACTATTAATACATGGAAACCTTTAAAAAAAAAAAGATTGTATGTAGTGATTAGCAATAATGACATTTTAGAGAAACAGTTCTAGGGTTGGGAACCGAGAATTTTGTGAACGGCATTCGGGTTTATTAGGGGAAGTTCACACAGTTTTTTTTGGCATTCCACTGCGCTGCATTTCCATAGTTTTTCTATGTAAACATGCATGCACAAGATGGACATGTTTGACTGTTGTACTCACTTTTGCAGCGTACCGCGCAGTCTAAAAACACAGCGTTCGAGTTCAAGTTTAGAAATTAAATTTAAGTTAAAGGTGCTGTATGTAACTTTTTCACTCTACTAAAGCATGCTAAGTTCACATACTTGTTTCTCTGAAAATCAATGCTACAGCCAGTTAAATAGAGGAGTGAGAATCCAAGCGCAGATGGCAGCCTCGTCCCTCACTGTTTCCAAAGACTCTTAATTTCTCAGTATCCTCTGCTCATTATTAGTTAACCTGTTTCACCTGTGTCTTGTTTTTTTTAAATTTCCCTGTCTATTTAAATGCCTTTTGCTCTGCATTCTTCATGAAATTTTGAATTACATTCTCCGCTGGCATTTTGAGCAGTTCTTGAGTTTCTTATGTTTGATTTCCTGGATTCCCTGTTCTTGTCTGCCCTCCTTGGAGTGTATGTTGTGTATTTGGACTGATTATATGTGCTTGACCCTCTGCCTGGTATGGACTATGACCTTGGATTATACTTGGATTATAAACTGCGTTTGGATTCTCACTCCTTCTGCTGTATGCTGTCATTACAACACCAAATCATTGCAGAAGACTTCATCATTATGGATCCAGCAGTTGAACTAGTCCGTATGCGCCAAGGTAACATCACACTTGAAGAACATGTTTCCTGGACATTGCAAATGCTTCTGATTTACCAGACTGTGCTCTCATTGACTTTTTCTGTCACGGGCTTAACCCTCATTTCAAGGACAAGTGATGTTTTATTAACAAATTTCGGGAGGAGCATGGTCAGATAATTAAACCGAATTAAACACGAGTGGAGCACATTAAATTAATCTATTTAATCAACGATAAAGAGTGTATGTGTATATTATTTATATATATATATATATATATATATATATATATATATATATATATATATACACTCACCTAAAGGATTATTAGGAACACCATACTAATACTGTGTTTGACCCCCTTTCGCCTTCAGAACCGCCTTAATTCCACGTGGCATTGATTCAGCAAGGTGCTGAAAGCATTCTTTAGAAATGTTGGCCCATATTGATAGGATAGCATCTTGCAGTTGATGGAGATTTGTGGGATGCACATCCAGGGCACAAAGCTCCCGTTCCACCACATCCCAAAGATGCTCTATTGGGTTGAGATCTGGTGACTGTGGGGGCCATTTTAGTACAGTGAACTCATTGTCATGTTCAAGAAACCAATTTGAAATGATTCGAGCTTTGTGACATGGTGCATTATCCTGCTGGGAAGTAGCCATCAGAGAATGGGTACATGGTGGTCATAAAGGGATGGACATGGTCAGAAACAATGCTCAGGTAGGCCGTGGCATTTAAACGATGCCCAATTGGCACTAAGGGGCCTAAAGTGTGCCAAGAAAACATCCCCCACACCATTACACCACCACCACCAGCCTGCACAGTGATAACAAGGCATGATGGATCCATGTTCTCATTCTGTTTACGCCAAATTCTGACTCTACCATCTGAGTGTCTCAACAGAAATCAAGACTCATCAGACCAGGCAACATTTTTCCAGTCTTCAACTGTCCAATTTTGGTGAGCTCGTGCAAATTGTAGCCTCTTTTTCCTATTTGTAGTGGAGATGAGTGGTACCCGGTGGGGTCTTCTGCTGTTGTAGCCCATCCGCCTCAAGGTTGTACATGTTGTGGCTTCACAAATGATTTGCTGCATACCTTGGTTCAAACGAGTGGTTATTTCAGTCAAAGTTGCTCTTCTATCAGCTTGAATCAGTCGGCTCATTCTCCTCTGACCTCTAGCATCAACAAGGCATTTTCGCCCACAGGACTGCCGCATACTGGATGTTTTTCCCTTTTCACACCATTCTTTGTAAACCCTAGAAATAGTTGTGCGTGAAAATCCCAGTAACTGGACAGATTGTGAAATACTCAGACCGGCCCATCTGGCACCAACAACCATGCCACGCTCAAAATTGCTTAAATCACCTTTCTTTCCCATTCTGACATTCAGTTTGGAGTTCAGGAGATTGTCTTGACCAGGACCACACCCCTAAATGCATTGAAGCAACTGCCATGTGTTTGGTTGATTAGAAAATTGCATTAATGAGAAATTGAACAGGTGTTCCTAATAATCCTTTAGGTGAGTGTATATATATATATATATATATATATATATATATATATATATATATATATATATATATATATATATATATATATTATACCTCCTTTCATTGACAGTTATTTTAGCATCCCTTCACCACCCCATCTCCTCACTTTGATGAACTCTTATTAGATGTCAACACAATTCATAATACAATGCAGTCTAGTTCTAGACTATTTCTATCACGTGGGGATACTCTGGGTTCGGGACAAAATTCCAAGCCCGCAGCACTCCCCTGGACAGCACTCCAAATACGAATAATCTTTACTCTATTTAATTTGATGTAAGTGTGAACTCCTGAAATTAATTCATGAAGCTCCTCGAAGTTCATTCAGTGAATTTCTGGACTATGTGTTGTGGTTAAGCAGGTCCCCGTTCACCGTGGGAGTGGCAGACGGGGAAGCTTTGCTTAAACTATTTTTGGGAGGGGGCTACGTGAGATAAGCTTTGATGGCCAAGGTCAGTGGCCAGCACTTTCCATCTGTGCCCACTCTAATGCTGACAACCCCAGTGCTTACAGTGTTTGCCAGTGCACTCACGTCAGAGCCGCCAGTCACCAATACAGTCAAGTCAGAGCCGCCAGCTGCCAGCGTAGTCCTGTCAGAACCATCAGTTGTCAGCACAGTCATGTCTGAGTCTTCGTGGATCACGATTATCAATTTAAAGCCTCCTGTTGTTAAGGATGAAACCTTTCAGTCTTCAGCCATCACGGACACCATCCCTGTGTTCCCGGTGTCGTTGACACAGATGGCAGTGGCACTATGGTGAACATTTGGCGAAATGGCTTTGAATACAACAGCTGCACATTATTTAGAGTCTATTCCTGAGCCAGAGTATGTTCCTGAGTCTGTTACAGTCTATGAGTTTGTTCCTGAGCTAGTCCTAGTCTGCAGATCTGTTCCTGAGTGTGATGCTGTGTACTCTCTACCTATGCCTGTTTACAAATCTGACACCAAGCCTACTCCTGGGGTCAGTTCAGATCTTGTATTTCCCGATGGAATACTGCCTTGTGTCTATGTTGGTTACTCTGCCACTCCAGTCACTAATGTGGATGTCAAGTCTGTATGCCATATTTGTTTTGTGAGGTTCGCCTGGCCTTGGTTCGGTGCTGATTCACCATGGGAGTTTCTGGTTCCATCTGCCTGGCTCTGGTGGTCGTTTGCTCCACCCCTCTGTCCAGCGTGTTCTACCCTGGAGACCCTCTGTCCATCCTGCGCTGACCTAGAGACCCTCTGTCCAGCGTGCAGCGCCCTGGAGACCCTCTGTTCAGCATGCGCCGCCCTGGAGACCTTCTGTCCAGCATGCTTTGGGAACTCTCTACATCCAGCTTTCTGGTCTCTGGCTCTCAGCTCTGTTTCTGCTCCTACTTCTGAGCCTACCTCTGCTCATTATTAGTAAACCTGTTTCATACCTGCCTGGTATGGACTATGACCTTGGATTATACTTAATAAACTATTTGGATTCTCACTCCTTCTGCTATATGCCGTCTTTACACCAAATCATTACACCATGAAATCAGAATGAACAATTTCTATTTATCCCAAATTATTTCCATACATATCTTTAAATCAAAATAACTTCTGCTCCCTCTTGCAACAATATCTCTTCTGTTTTCTGATGACATGTCTACTGGCACGAGGACGGGACAACTCGTTAGATCAATCAGATCATCCAGGGTAATTCCAGAGCGTACATTTCATTCTGTATACGGTCAGCCAACCCATGCAGGAACATGTCCCACTGTGCCTCCTCGTTCCAGATTGATTACCTTTATTGAAGCTCTGCCAACACCCATGCCGCTTCTCTGCTAGAGACAGCACGGTCAAACACCTTCTTCAGCTCATCTGCAAAGGACTGGAACAAGAAGCAGCACTGACATTTCTGTTCCCACACTGCTGTTCTCCATTAAGCTGCTGGGCCAGTCAGGTGTGATCACCAAAGCCACTTTAGATTCCTCTGACAGGAAGGCAGATGGCTGGAAAGCAAAAAACAGATAGCACTTAGCCGGAAATGAATGACACAATTGTGGCTCACCAGAATAGGCAGCTGGAGTTGGTAGTCAAGGCTCGCTGTGACGAGCAGTGAGATTTCCAATGGGGGGAACTAATGGGAGGAACTGATTGTTGGTTAAGCGCAATGGACAGGTTAGTTGTCTCTGTGTTCAATTGCTGGAATTGGGCAGACAACTCTGCAACCTGTGCTACCAAAGCCTGAACCTGCTCGACACATCGTCATGATCTGTTCCTTTCGGTGTTCCATACGAGCATTGATGCTGGCCAAAATGTCTCTCAGCTCAGAAACACTCGCTAGGTCCATCTTGGTTAGATCGTTATTTCAGGGGAAATAACAACTGGATCTGGTAGCAAATGCAATTAAATAAGGCATTTATTGAACATAAAATAAATACAGAAAACTGAACGTATATGGTCAGATGTTGTAGAGCAGCAATGATGAAGTAACAGGCTTTGTAAGTGCGGATCAAACTGCAATGGGCTGGAGAAGCAGATTGCCCACTAGTAGAGCCAAAGAGAACAGCGATGACAACAGGAAATCCAAACAAGAAACAAGAACACAGGAAAAGAACTGAGAACACTAGAGGGCAAAAGAAGTGGCAGGACATGAGCAACAACGATATGACAAAAGAATGACTGCAAACACAAGGGTAGATATAGGGGAGAATGAAATGAGTACCAGGTGTGGTTGATTAGCTTGTCAGTGCAAAGAGTTGTCTAGCAGCGCTGATAGCCAACTAGGCCAGAGACAGAAACGCGAGCCGCGACAATGTGATCACAGCAATAGCAAACCACAACGATCCAACGATTCAATTCACGATGGAAAAAAAGTCCCATCCCACATTTTTTTTGAAGATGTTTCACTCGGATATACATCACAAAAGGGAAGAATAGATTATCGCAACTTCCATTTCATGGTGACTTTAAAAACGCATGTCTCACACTAGATGCTGCAAAAGACACAAGATGCAAGTGCAACGGTCAAAGATGTCAGTCTAGCACATGTTTACATAAAAAACAATAGAAAAGCAGTGCAATTGAAATGCAAAAACGCATTATGTGTGTGAATGGTTAGCCGTTCACGCACATGCGTTTTTTAACTGAAATACCAATATAGGCTACTCAGAAAGAGTTTCCTGCACTATATATTCAGATTCCCATCCCTAAACATCTCATGCTATCAGGAATGGGTTGATTATGGGCTGGTAAAACTGTTAGGCGAGAAAATGACCCTACACATAATAAACTAGAAGAGTTAACAAGACATGACATTTATGTCAGAAGAAAGAGCACTTGTCTTAAAATGGTATATTGCAAATAAAACCATTTGCTCCTACTGAGTTAGCTTGAGTTTACAGGTTACAGGATTAGCACCCTCTTGCCACAGCATTGCTGTAAAGAACCCATTGAGACTTACTTAGTTTCGCTGGCATTTTTGCGGGTACACCCGTAAGTGATGAGGTCTTTGCTGAAAATTAATGCAAGATAATGAGATGTACTAAACCTAAACTCTTAAGAACCAACGGCCTTCGCATACAAATACGTTGTTTAGATAAACTGTGACCTGAGAACATTCCTCCCAAAGCAAATACATTCATTCATACAAATTCCTTATTAAGTGAATTCTTAATTCATACCCATCATTGCCACGCTGGGCAGCAATATGGATTGGCATCAGTCCTGTTTTGCCTGGCTTGTTGGCGTCTGCATTTTGAGATAGAAGGAACTCCACAACGTCCTCATGACCATTTTTACAGGCCTCATAGAGTGCTGTGGCTCCATCTGCAGCCTGGCTGTTGAGATCTGCACCTGATTGAAGTGAAATGCATTACATTTGAGATGCATTACATCACAAAGCAACAATGGAACAGAAAGGAAAATGACAAACAATGAAAGATGTTACCATTTTTTAAAAGCATGCGAAGTGCATCCACTTTTCCACTTTGGGCAGCGACAAAGATAGGAGTAATTCCGTACATGTTGGGCATGTTGACTTTGGCTCCAGCTTTCACTAGCATCTCACAGATTTCCACATTGTTCCTGCACACACTCTCATGGAGAGCGGTCCAGCCTTGAATACAGTTCTTATTCACAGAGGCGCCGTAATTCAGTAACATGGCAACCATTGCTGGATTCTCCTTCTCACAAGCTACATATATGTATAGAAATGATACAATTTCTATCACACAACTGAAGGTCATATTAAATGAAATACAAAAAATCTTTTTGTAGATCTGGGCTTCTAAGCTAGGCTTTTAAACCTTAAAATAATGTAATCTGAATGTAAGGAACTAGAATGAACAAGAATTAAAATATCTATTTTTAACAAAAAAGCAACATCAAGATGTTTTGGGGAGGAAAAAAAACTTTGATGGGTTTATAGGTCTTGTGTGGATGGATGGATGGATACCTTTATAAAGGGGAGTCTCCCTCTCCTCATTGGCAATATCAGGATCAGCCGCATTCTCCAGAAGACTCTCCACACATGCAAGCTGTTCCATGGACACAGCTACCATTAAAGCAGTCTTGCCTTTCAAAGTGCGCTGGTTAACCATGCCAGGTTGAGCTGTGAGAATAGTGTTCATGATAAAAGCCAGAACAATTTGTTAGAGCTCGGCTAAAAAGTTAAATTGAGTAATTGTCAAATGAGTGGACTCTACCTCTCAGAAGAATTTTAATGCATTGATGTTGTCCATAATATGCCGCCTCGTGCAAAGGAATCCATCCATCTTTATTTGGTTTAAGAAGGTTGCAACCAGGTTGCTTAACCAATAGTCTCACTGTTCCTACATCACCGTCCAAAATGGCCTTAGCAATAGGCTCAAGCTCCCTAGAGAGGACATTACTTTTATTTTGATGTTGCAGGTGAGATGATGTTAATTATGGCTCTTGTATATGTCAATATTAAAACATATATAACATATAAACTGTTCCAATTTTAAACTGTAATAATATTTCACAATATTAAGTCTACTGTTTTACTATATGTTTGATCAAATAAATGCAGCCTCAGTAAGCATAAAAGACTTCTTTCAAAAACATTTAAAAAAATATCATACTGACCCCAAACTTTTGAACGGTAGTGTACATTTTTGTACATTTGGATATACCATACACTGAAACATACAATTTGGACATTCTGACCACAATATAAAAGTTAAAACGTAAAAGTATTTATGTATGCATAGCTCTAGAAGCTTGAACTCTTTTATGATACCTTTCTATTTAATATCATAAATATTATATATCTGCTGCTGTGGCTGAACTGCTTCATGGTTCGAAGTGTTCTGCATACCTCAATTGTAACATGGTTTTTTTTTTTAGTTACTGTTGCCTTTATATCAGCTCAAACCAGTCTGGACATTCTCCCCTGACCTCTGGCATCAACAAAGCATTTTCGCCCACAGAACTGCCGCTCACTGGATATTTTCTCTTTTTCTGACCATTCTCTGTAAACCCTAGAGATGGTTGTTTATGAAAATCCCAGTAGATCAGCAGTTCCTGAAATTCTCAGACCAGCCTGTCTGGCACCAACAACCATGACACATTCAAAGTCACTTAAATCACCATTGTTCCTCATTCTGATGCTCAGTTTGAACTTCAGCAGATCGTCTTGACCGTGTCTACATGCCTAAATGCATTGAGTTGGCTGATATTTGCGTTAATGAGCAGGTGGACAGGTCTACCTAAAGTGGCCATATAATAGTCTATAATATATTTTTCATTTTTTATGAAAGCGTAGAAAAGTCACACTTTCACACACACAAACGTGATAATGAGATCATAGTGTCATGTGGGTAATTAGGTGATCACTCACTCTTCAGGCTCAGGTGCGACTTGCGTAGTTCCATCATATCTTCGATACGCCACCATTCGCTTGCCAGAACCAGTCACAAAGTGGCTTACCAAACACACGCCCTGTGGATCTATTGTTTCTCTTTTGGAGAAAAAAAAAGAATTGCATTCAGATGCCTTAAATCTCTACCTATTGCACACATTTTCAGAATTTGAATTAAACATGTTATCTTTGAAATTAAACCAAAATCCGCAACCGGAAGCCTAGAGGTGGATCCAAGCAAGTGGATTGGGGCACAGCAATGGGTAGTGTCTATTTTTATGCATGGTGGCATGTGAACTTGAACTAAGCTTGCACTTTTGAATGAAGATGAACAGGTGTGAAGCAGTTGGGTCAGCCATCGAAGAAGATGCAGTAGGGATCTGTAAGTGATATTGTGACCCTCAAGATGCATCATCAAAACATGACTAGAAATTTCATGAGGCAACATATTAATGGGTACGTTTTGATCCTATGTCTCTCTGTTTTACATTTAAATGTAGTCTTTTTGTTAAGTTCCTGTATTGCATAATTCACATATTGAATTATTTATTGTTAAAGAAAAAGTTTAGCTTGATGGCAGTTTGAAAACGACAACATGTTGAATATCTGTGCAGATATTCTATTAGCTTATGTACTCACTAAAGGTCAGTGTGAGTAAGGTTTACTAAGCACCGGTTATTTTTATACTCGCAGAGAGAGTTGATTTATGATGGTACCTCATTTCAACTTGAATGAAGCGCGTCACACTGTACCTGGGTGGATTGGCAGGACACGCAGCTGGTTCTAGTTGCTGCTGGGGACGATGTGATGGTGGAGCTTGGCGTGGTGCTGCTGGCATGTTCAGAGCAGCGGGGTTATTGGAGTTTTCTGACCTCGGCCCAGAGCTCTGGGCATCAGCAATGCTCCGCTCGATTGCCAGCTGCATGAGCTCATCATCAGACAGGTTGCTATAGAGACTGTAGTCAGCAAATTCCAGGTTGGTGCCTGTGGTACCTGGCATGGACACATGGGCGGCTGCCATGATGGATCCTAAGACAACCAAAACATTCATTATGTAATGAAACTGGACTATGTGTATTATTAAAAAATTAATTTGCTTGATTAAGAGATAAAACTAAATGTTTTAAATGTTTGTCAGATTTTAGATTTTTTTTGGTAACATTTTACAATGAGGTTTCACTTGTTAATATTTCCTAACAATGAACAATACTTCTACAGCATTTATTAATCTCAGTCAATGCTAATTTCAACATTTACTAATACATATTTTTAAATCTAAAGTTTTATTTGTTAACATTTGTTAATGCACTGTGAAGTAACAACAAACAATGAACAAATACAAAGTTCTAGATGGCGAAGGTTGATAGGTCCTTAACTCAGTCTGCTTCTTTTCTTGCTGTATCATTGTTGCTGTATCAGTAGCCAATGAGCTCGCTGCTCAACCTTCAAATACTTGGTTAGCATTTGCTGTAGCAGTGCTGAGTGCTTTCAAAATTCCTCTGAAATTCAACATTAACATCATTCTATATCACTATGCATTATTGCATGGTCTGCCTTATTAATTCCTCATGAAGTAACCATACACAAGGTTTAAAATCATGTGTCCTGTTTTATTGCTTAGAGTGAATTACTAAGCATATTAGAAGCTAGCATATATGCAGTATTGTGTTAATGTAGCAGAAGCAGCAAAGACTATATAAAGATGGTTCACTCCTATTACTTATGAATAGGAGAAACTGCAACCAGCAATATGGTGGAATATGTTCAACCTTATCAGTAAAAGAGCCAATCACTGATTGGTAGTCTTTGTGTCTGCAGCTGCGGTAAGAAGTTCCAGTTCCCATAGAAATCTGAGACATGTGCTTAGGCCGCATGTCCACTGTCCACCAAAGCATTTTTAGCCAGCTGAAAACAGTTGGGACACTTTTGAATTGGGACTCTTTGCTTGCTATGTTACTAGTATCTCATTTCACAGTTGGTTTCTGTATTGTTTCTATTTAAAAATGCAGATACAATGTACAGTATTTGTGCTGGCTCTTGTTTTAAAGGGTTAGTTCACCCAGAAATGAAAATTCTGTCATTAATTATTTATCCTCATGTCGTCCGACACCCTTAAGACCTTTGTTCATCTTCAGAACACAAATAAAGATATTTTTGTTGAAATCCGATGGCTCAGAAAGGCCTCCATTGGCAGCAATGACATTTCCTCTGTCAAGACCCGTAAAAGGTACTAAAGACGTTAAAAATTCAATCTCACTACAGTGGTTCTACAATAATTTTATGAAGCAACGAGAATAGTTTTTGTGCGCAAAAAACAACAACTGAATAACGACTTATATAGTGATGCCAATTTCAAAACACTGCTTCCTGAAGCTTCGGAGCGTTTAAGTCGTTATTTAGGTTTTTAGTTTTTTTTCGCACTATTCTATTCTCGTCGCTTCATAAAATTATTGTAGAACCACTGTAGTGAGATGGACTTTGTAATGACGTCTTTAGTACCTTTTATGGGTCTTGAGAGAGGAAATGCCATTGCTGCCAATGGAGGCCTTTCTGAGCCATCGGATTTCAACAAAAATATCTTCATTTGTGTTCCGAAGATGAACGAAGGTCTTACGGGTGTCGAACGACATGAGAGTAAGTAATTAATGACAGAATTTTAATTTTTGTGTGAACTAACCCTTTAAATGATTTTGTTCCGTTGTTATGCTTGTTGACATCAACACGCAGAATGTGGCGGTTGGTCATTGTTGTATTTTGTCCATCCTGCGCTGTGATTGGACGGCTGGGTAAAAAGTGACAGTGATGAGCGCTGCGCTTTGGATGGCCAAAATAGCTGCCTGGAGGCTTTGCAAATATGGCCACCGTGTGAACAGACTTTCACTTTGGCAGCAGCAAGCAGACAATGTAGTTTCTATGAGGATATAGTGCATTGCTGTGAACTCATTAAATTGAAATAGGCATTCAGTTTTGTATTCGCATATTTCAAGGGAGCTTACAGCAATTCTTAGTACTTTTGTTTTGTTTAGCAGCAGCATGTAGTTTATAGAAAATTCAGATTGCAATGTTAGCAAATATTATCAACAGCAACAGCACGCTAGCTGATGTTGCGGTGAAGTATAAAAACACTGTTATGTCTTGCATTATTGAGTTGAGCGAGTCATGTGTTGGCTAACGAGTTGATCATGCAATGTAAACATTTATCATTCAATATGCAAACAAATATATTCACTTTATGGAAGTATGCGATCAGCTGCATTTCTGGCAGAATTAGATTTTGGCCATACAATCTCACAACTACAGGACGAGCAGCCATTTAATCTAATGTCAGATACTTCCAACTGCAATATTTTAGTAGGCTAAAGGTAAGTAGATTATCCATCCACATAGCAAACAGTCTTGACCCGAATGCGGCCTCAAGCTGGCACTGCTCCTGACGGCAGCGGCATGCGTCCTGTCAGTCAAAGCTGGGCCATGTGTGGCAATGACGGTACAGCATGGGTGAAGACAAACAACATGAGGGCCGACTGTTGTTGGGAGGTGTGTGGCCCAGATCAGGCCAGTGATCATGTGGCCTAAATCAGGCTTGTGACCATAGGGCCACATTTTACATTTTAAATTATTTAATCATTAATTGTCATGCAATATTTATTCTGTTATTGTAGTATCATTTTGAATAAATAAGCTTTCCATTGATGTATGGTTTGTTAGGATATGACAATATTTAGCCGAAATACAACTATTTGAAAATCTGGAATCTAAGGGTGCAAAAAAAAATCTAAATATTGAGAAAATCGCCTTTAAAGATGTCCAAATGAAGTCCTTAGCAATGCATATGACTACTAATAATACATTTATGATATATTTGTGGAACATGATCTTTACTTAAAGGGGTAGTTCACCCAAAAATGAAAATTGTATGTTTATCTGCTTATCCCCAGGACATCCAAGATATAGGTGTCTTTGTTTCTTCAGTAGAACACAAATGAAGATTTTTAGCTCCAACCATTGCAGTCTGTCAGTCGTATAATGCATGTGAATGGTAACACATGAGAGTATGAGAACTATGAGAGCAACGCAATTACGTTGAAAAGGTCACGCTTGAAAATGTTCTTTTTGGCTTTCTAATATTTTAGAACACCCAGGATACGCACACAAAATGGGCATTTTAAACGATAAACTGACACAAAGACATTTGAATATGTGTATATGGTCCTCCTTTCGCATGTGTAAACACTGACTTGGTACTTCCGCCTACGTCAAGCATAACCTTTTCAACGTAATTACGTATTACGTGACGTCACGAACGCACATCACAGAACAGAACAAGACGAGCATTTGTGCTTATAAAACTTACACTTTTTTTTCCTTTTTTTTTATGAAAAGGTATCGTCTGGTATCGTTTAAAGCCCTTTGAAGCTGCACTGAAACTGGCATTTGGACCTTGAACCTTTTGGAGCCCATTGAAGTCCATTATATGGAGAAAAATCCTGGAATGTTTTAATCAAAAACCTTAATTTCTTTTTGACTGAAGAAAAGAAAGACATGGACATCTTGGATGGCATGGGGGTGAGTAAATTATCAGCAAAAGTTTATTTAAAAGTGAACTAATCCTTTAAGACACAAAATGATCGGTTTGTGCAAGAAACCTAAGGAGAAATCCTGTGCAAATTTTTTTTTACCTCTAATACGCCACTGTCCAACAGCCTTCAGCACGCGATCACTTCCGGGAAGTGAGGTCAATGTACACGATATGGCATAGAGATACACGCAAGAGATTACTTCCGGCGCTTGCGTAAACTACGCCAGATCGTGTACCGACCTCACTTACCAGAAGTGATCGTGCGCTGAAGGCTTTTGACCTTTTGATGTATTGTTGGCTATTGCCACAAATATACCTGTGCGACTTATGACTGTTTTTTTGGTCCATAGTCACATATAAGGAATTTTATGTATATGCTGTGGCTCAAAAATGTCCATAAATTATAGACTGCAAAATTTTATTTGTGCGCTATAATCCATATCTTCGGAATCCATGTGATTGCTTTGTTGGAAAAATTTGGGTCTGTTTCTCACACGATCTTTGTCTTCATCTTCAGTAGCGATCATAACAGTCAATTCCTATCACTAAAAATAAAACATTTGCTCCACTAATATAGTTCACTTCAGGGATTGAATGAAAATGATTGAGTTAATTCAGACACTGAGCCGGAAGGGCTGCCGCGTTTGCATAGCTTGTGCTTGCAGTTTAACAATAATTTGAAACTTAACAAAATGGCAACTCCAATAGTAAGATGAAAAGAACTCTTGAACTTGTCGTGGAAACTGTGTATAAACCTTAATTAAAGAATTTAATAATCAGTTCAAATGGAATTTATACCTGTATAATATTACATTGTAGCAAAGTCCTTTTCAAGTAAAGTCTGTTCACTCTGCAGCCATATTTGCCATGCCTACAGGCAGCTATTTTAGGCATCCAAGACCAAGGCCTATCTACAAACCGGATTCCCAAAAAAATTGGGACACTGTACAAATTGTGAATAAAAAAGGAATGCAATAATTTACAAATCTCATAAACGTATATTTTATTCACAATAGAATATAGATAACATATCAAATGTTGAAAGTGAGACATTTTGAAATGTCATGCCAAATATTGGCTCATTTTGGATTTCATGAGAGCTACACATTCCAAAAAAGTTGGGACAGGTAGCAATAAGAGGTTGGAAAAGTTAAATGTACATATAAGGAACAGCTTGAGGACCAATTTGCAACTTATTAGGTCAACTGGCAACATGATTGGGTATAAAAAGTAGAGACTTCTGTCTCTCAGAAGTCAAGATGGGCAGAGGATCACCAATTCCCCCAATGCTGCAGCCAAATATAGTGGAGCAATATCAGAAAGGAGTTTCTCAGAGAAAAACTGCAAAGAGTTTGAAGTTATCATCATCTACAGTGCATAATATCATCCAAAGATTCAGAGAATATGGAACAATCTCTGTGCGTAAGGGTCAAGGCCGGAAAACCATACTGGATGCCCGTGATCTTCAGCCCCTTAGATGGCACTACATCACATACAGGAATGCTACTGTAATGGAAATCACAACATGGGCTCAGGAATACTTCCAGAAAACATTGTCGTGAACACAATCCACCATGCCATTCGCCGATGCCGGCTAAAACTCTATAGGTCAAAAAAGAAGTCGTATCTAAACATGATCCAGAAGCGCAGGCGTTTTCTCTGGGCCAAGGCTCATTTAAAATGGACTGTGGCAAAGTGGAAAACTGTTCTGTGGTCAAATGAATCAAAATTTTAAGTTCTTTTTGGAAAACTGGGACGCCATGTCATCCGGACTAAAGAGGACAAGGACAACCCAAGTTGTTATCAGCGCTCAGTTCAGAAGCCTGCATCTCTGATGGGATGGGGTTGCATGAGTGCGTGTGGCATGGGCAGCTTACACATCTGGAAAGGCACCATCAATGCTGAAAGGTATATCCAAGTTCTAGAACAACATATGCTCCCAACCAGACGTCGTCTCTTTCAGGGAAGACCTTGCATTTTCCAACATGACAATGCCAGACTATATACTGCATCAATTACAACATCATGTCTGTGTAGAAGAATCCGGGTACTGAAATGGCCAGCCTGCAGTCCAGATCTTTCACCCATAGAAAACATTCGGCACATCATAAAGAGGAAGATGCGACAAAGAAGAACTAAGACAGTTGAGCAACTAGAAGCCTGTATTAGACAAGAATGGGACAACATTCCTATTCCTAAACTTGAACAACTTGTCTCCTCAGTCCCCAGACGTTTGCAGACTGTTATAAAAAGAAGAGGGGATGCCACACAGTGGGAAACATGGCCTTGTCCCAACTTTTTTGAGATGTGTTCATGCCATGAAATTTAAAATAAACGTATTTTTCCCTTAAACTGATACATTTTCTCAGTTTAAACATTTGATATGTCATCTTTGTTGTAGTCTGAATAAAATATTGAAATTTGAAACTTCCACATCATTGCATTCTGTTTTTATTCACAATTTGTAGAGTCCCAACTTTTTTGGAATCGGGTTTGTATTTGAATGGGGGAATCCTGAAATCTCAAAAACTGCTTGCTGAATTCTCAATTAAATAATATATTTCAAATCAGCAACAAAATCTGACATAAACCATCTCATAAATGTTTCTTATGCTCAAATATCATAAAAAAAAGAAAGAAAAAAAAAGTGTATTTTTAAGGCTAGACCAGCCAATGCGCATGTGCAGTCATAAGCGCAAGTCTTAAGGTGTGATCGACATCGGCTGTGGCTGGATGTAACCGATCGGCAAGAGTTGCCATTTGCATTCGGGGAGGAGCTGAGAAGACGGACACTTTCTGCTTCCCGTAGTGAAGCTCACGCTGTGTTTGCATACTTTGTCACAGCTGAATTGAAATAAAGGCAATATTTGGCAAATACAGATGTTTCAGAGACATTTTCATTCAATACTTTATGTACTGCTTAATACAGCATTTGTTTGTACAAGTATAAAGTTCAACATAAGCCTATACTATTTAAATATCAATGAAGTGGGGTCTATCAGTTTTATTTTTATAAATATGACAATATAACTGCACAGCTACATGAAAAGTTATACAAATACAGATTTGTGAGTATTAATGGCACTGAAGGTGTCAGAATAATCACAAAACACACATGATTGTTGTCATGCGGTAAATACGGCCAATCGTGGAACAGCGGTGTCATCATCCGAGCTTATGCAGCCGTCTGCTTTGATGCCATATTTCACAATATCATGGCTTCGGCACTGTCTCAAGTTGGACAAAATCTCTAGCTCAGTCGGTTTGAATGACGCAGATTGGTCTGTGCAGCGCTGTGTGAAGCCTTCAGATTTCTATGGGAACTGGAGCTTCTAACGGCAGCTACAGTGTAGCAATGACTTTACCAAATCAACGATTGGCTGTTTTATTTTATTTAGATAAAATTGTGCAGAAAAATTTGTGTAATTTTAACTGTAAAGTATTGTAAAAATAGATTTTTACAAAAAAATTGCCCGAGACTTGGGCAAGTAATGGCCAATGTGTGGCCCTTGTCTTTAACTGAGATCTGGGCCACCCAAGGGCTGTAATTCATTGCTGAGCGAAAGCTTGTTGTGTTAGGCCAGAGAAAAATTGCTGTGTGGGCACTATTATCACGTGAAGAACTATAATTAATCGTGCCAAGGCAGTTTTCCAGGCGTCCTCAAACAAAAGCCTCATTTAATACTGTAACAATATTATATTGGCAATGAGCAAATGATGAAAGAATTTTCATTTTTGGCTGAACTAACCCTTTTAAGTGTGTATATATATATATATATATATATATATATATATATATATATATATATATATATATATATATATATATATATATATATATATATATATATATATATATATATATATATATTCTAATCTCTGTACAATTACAGCTTTTGTAAAAGCCAGGTTATTGTGCATTAAATATTATGGCAAAAAATAAACAAATAAAAATCAGATAATTTTAATCAAATTAAAAGTGTGTATCAGTACCATTGCTGCATATGATGCAATATTAATGGACCAAAGTATACAACATTTTTATCCAAAACACTAACACAATTCAAAACAAACAAATAAATAAGCTACTTACCCCCTTAAAAATGTTTTCCCCCTTCCTTAACTCAGTCAGATTTCCAAACAGAGAAGTTTTGTTCTTGTTGTTTTTCCCCAGTGTCTAGTGCCACACTCGACGCTTGCACTGGGACTTGTTTAGCTCTCTGCAAAGAGAGGCCTTTGACTGTCACCCCACACCCGACTGTTTAGAGTAAGTTATGGAGAGGACATGTGATATGTAGTATGCCAAGATTATCAACCTCTTAGCTAATACTGTTCTTGAGGAGCAGCAGACCTGCAGTAGATTACAAAGAAGTCTGTGGGCTCTCCACTGACTACAGCGTAAATGTATTATATAAATACATTATCTGAAAATACCCAGTATAAGATTTCTTGATTGATGTGGATTTACAAACAAAATTTTCTCTAAGTAATTTACGACTGTATGATGTAGCTGTAAATAATGCTTGAACTTACCTTCATACAATGGCTTTGTTTAATGAAGCCTTTAGTGCCTAGCTGGGTTAAATTGTTAGGCTGTTTTTGCTGTGTTAGGTTACAAGTGTGTCAAGGCTACGAGACAAACAAGACATAGAATTGCATTGTGTGAATACCTTATTCCTTATTTATAGGTAAAGCTGTTATGTTAATGTCAAGGTTATAAACTTACGAGGTTATCATACTTTTGTTTGGGCTGATGCAATTTAACCCTTTTTAGTTGCCATTTTGGATAATTAATGAATAATTTGACAAACAAATAAACAAGAAGTTTGAGTTATATCCACTAGGTTAGCCTGAAGATTTGCACTTTTGCAGTTGTGTCCTTTTTTCTTCCATGGACCAGAAATGTCTCGGTTACTATTTTAATCTCTGTTCCCTGATGGAGGGAACAAGACGGGGTGTCGAATGCTAACACTAGGGGTCCCTATGAAAAATGACACTACTGAACTGCGTTACAATGTAACCAGATAGGAGAAAGAACAATACAGAGACTACAGCCTACCCAAAGGGGAGGTTAATAATGAAAAATACATCACACATTAAAACTAAAAAAACCTAGACTTTTATACATGGTAAAACTAGACTTTTATACATGGGGTGGTAAGGGGGTGGCCAAGGCTACTTTAGGGGGTCCATAGACCGTGAAAGAATATCATGTGTAATACTTGTTTTCATTGTTTTGACCCATGTACCATGGTATTCTAATAAAACGCTGCCAAAATTTAACAAATCTTACAATTCTTGATTCCAACTTACAATATACCAGAGCAAAAACTACAAACCTAATTAATATAAATTTAAAACATCATTGTAGAAAAGTTATCAGTCAGTAATACAAAGTCCTCTTTGGACTCTGGACAGGCGACAAAGTCCTCTTTAGACTCTGGACAGGCAACAAAGTCCTCTCTGGACACTGGACAGGCGACGGAGTCCTTTCTGGACTCTAGACAGGCGCTGGCACCGATGTGTGTGCTGCCCACACATGCCACAATGGTCAGCACTGCACACTCTGAAGACTCTGGCTAGGGCATGGCAGCCATCTTGGACAAGGGCTCTGGTGTGGCAGGTACTGTGAGATTGTGGGGCTCCGTGCCCACAAAATCCACAGTGATTGAGCTACTCAACAGAAGGGCATAGTCAATGTACTGACCAAGGTAGAAATGAATTTTCCCCCTAAGCAGTCGAGAGCACAAGGGTTAATTTTAACCCATTTCTAAAAATGTCTTTGAGGGCAACATCATTGAAGCCCACCTAGTAACAAATTTCAAGGAAGTCCTGGACATAATCCTCTAGGGGACGATTCCCCTTGCATAAATACAGGAGGTGAAAAACTGCTGGGTTCATTTGGGAGGTCAAGTATTCTGTAACAGTCCACTGTAGGCAAGTTGTGATGAACCCAAATTTATTTAACATAAACTTAAACAAAATGCAAACGAACAAACAGACCTGGCTTGGTGTCACGGTTTTGTGTTTTGTTTGTGTTCATGCCTTTGTAACCACTGTTTGGTGAGTCCATGTCTAGTCCAGGCTTATGTTCAAGTTATGTTTATGTTCATGGTCTCTGCTTGTAAACAAAGTTCCTCGCTTCCGGGTCATGTGTCATATTCTCAGGCATGCATCGTGGTGCTTCGTGAGTTCACGTCAGAGGCCCAGATGGAAGACAAGAACTTGTTGAATAATGTCGTTTCAACAAAAACTATTCTCGTCGCTTCAGAAAATTATTGTAGAACCACTGTAGTGAGATGGACGTTTTAACAACGTCTTTAGTACCTTTCTGAGCCCTTTCGGAGTCCTTTCTGAGCCATCGGATTTCAACAAAAATATATTTATTTGTGTTCTGAAGATGAACAAAGGTCTTACGGGTGTCGAATGACATGAGGGTAAGTAATTAATGACAGAATCTTTGGGTGAACTAACCCTTTAATGACGTGGCACTAAAGGAAATTTTTAGAAATGGGTTAAACAAGCCTTTGCGCTCTGGACTACCAGGGGGTATACCCAATATATCGATCATGCCCTTCTGTTGAGTGGTTCCTCATTTACCGTGGAAGCTGTGGAGGAGCCCCACAGTCCCACAGTGCCACATTTTGGGTTTTGTTTGTGTTCATGCCTTTGTAACTTCTGTTTGTTTAGTCCATGTCTAGTCCAGGCTTATGTTCAAGTTATGTTTATGTTCATGGTCTAGTTAAGTTTTGCTCTGCCAAGTCTTTTGTTTATTAAATGTTTGGTATTTGAATATGCACTGTAAATAATCTGCACTCCCATCCAGTGGACTTTCATTACAGAATACTAGAACATGGAACTCACCAACAACAGTTACACAAACTGTGTCTCACTGGGGGTGCTGCACTGTGGCGACCAGTAGAAGCAGCAACGTCGGTGTCGGTAGCAACACTATTTGTACTTTGTTTTTGTATTTGAAGTATCTAAAAAGTTCCTAAAAGTTTTCTACTCTGAAGCTTTCTTCACTCATTGTCGACATTGAACCATCATGATGATATATGATGCACGTTTATGAACTATTTGATTGTTTGGCTATTCCTTGGATATTTTGTGAGAGGACAATGTGGGAATGGAGATTGGCTTCATTATAGTCATGACTTTATCATGGAGTGCCGTGCTTTCAACTTTGGCGTGCTGGATCATCAAATCCACGACTGGCGATCAGAAATTTTAAGGACTGATCTTTCTCATGTGGGCACAGAGGAGACTGCTAGACAGAAGGTGAGGAAACAGGGATAAAAGGGTGGACTGCGTCAGAGATTGTGTAAACAGCGACTGAATCACATTCCATTGCCTTCTATAATTCTAGCTAATGCCCAGTCCCTCCGAAACAAATTGGATGAATTACAAGCAAACGTTCGGTTTCTCTCGGATTATAGGAATGCCTGTGTTATTTCATTGACTGAGACTTGGCTCAAAGAACACGATCTAGACTCTGATATGGAAATATATGGCTTTGGTGTCCCGCTGTGGTTGGACAGGGATGCCGATGTGACAGGAAAATCTCTGGGTGGAGGTGTATGTATCTACGTAAACCAACGTTGGTGCAAGTCTGTGATTGTGAGGGAATCTGTGTGCAGTCCTGACATTGAACTCTTGACGGTATCACTTCGCCCATTTTACTTACCCCAGGAGTTTCCACAAATATTTATCTGTTATATACATTTATCCAAAAGCTAATGTGAAAAACACATCTGATATTTTATGTAAAAAGGTGCATCGGTTGCAGAGCATCTCTCCTGACGCACTTAACATCGTGATGGGAGACTTTAACCATTGTAAAATGGAGAAATCACTTAGCCATTTTGACCAATATGTGGATTCTCCTACTAGATGTGGTAAATGTCTGGATCTTTGTTATGGGTCTATTAAAGGGGCATATAAGTTGTCATTGAGAGCCCCTTTAGGCCTGTCTGACCATCATGTCATCATCTGGCCCCAGTTAACAAATCTGTCCTCAAAAGGGAAAAGACTGAGATAAGAGTAGTACCTGTGTGGTCTGAGGACTCAATTCAAGAGCTGAGGGGATGCTTTGATTGTACAGACTGGGATTTGTTTAAACAAGTCTGTACTGATCTAGACGATCTCACAGAGACTGTGACAAATTATATTGTATTTTGTGAAGACTTGATAGTTCAAAAGAAAAGGTGTATAGTATTTCCAAATAACAGGCCTTGGATCACTAAACAGGTTAGGAATGCAGTCATGGTAAGGAATAGTAAATTTTAAACAAGGTGACTATTCGATACAGAGAAGCCCACAAACTTGTGAAAAAATAAGTAAAATTAGCAAAATTGCGGTATAAGGGAAAGATAGAAACTATGTTTACTAACGGGAGATCTCATGTAGCCTGGGATGGAGTGAAGTCTATAATTGGAACTAAACAGAAGACAAAAAGTATTACTTTACAAGGGAAACTCGATTATGAACTAGCAGAGAATTTTAACTCATTTTTTACATGTTTTGATACACATGATTTTACCTCTGACCTGTATGATCATTGTAGAAATCCAGAGACTGTAGATAATGTTACATTTCAAATTAGTGAAGCTGACGTACGTAGATGTTTTGGCCAGGTTAAGGTTAAGAAGAGTTCCCCGGCTCGATTTTATTTTTTTGTGATTTTAATATGCAAATGACACATTTGTCATAAGGTACATTTGGCATGTCCTGCCTTATCTACTTTTTTAAAACAATGAAAGTGCGCAACTCCCTTCACTTCCTGCTTCACTTCCACCTTGAGCCATGCCCACCTCACCTTGCACCTGCTGAGTCTAGCTGTGCTATATATGAGTCCTCCTCATTAAGCTCCCTCACTCTGAAATGGAAAATCACGATAAGTTAACCAATCTCATCGGTCCAAGGACGGATCGGTGTTGAGATACACGGCTACTCGAATTCTGAGCTACAATACAATGTAAAGATTTCAAATGATAGACTTGGATGCAAAATGTAGCCCTTTATTATACAGAAATTTGCTGTTGGTGTATTAGCTTAAAACAACATACTCGCCAGATTGCTTATCTAAATAGCCCTATGTTGTTGCATGAGATGCATTTCTAACAAGATCAACACGGTTGCCAAATTGCTTCATGTTACACTTACTCTCACATCAGCTATTGTGTAAACAGTCACATTTAACTTCTTACCCACATCATGAATGGCAGTCATTCATGATGTGGGTAAAAAGTTAAATGTGACTGTATTAGCTAAAGCCTTGTTTATACTTTCGCCTGGCACCGCAGTGCGAGCCTCCGCTGACTGCGAGCGCATCTCCCCAAACTGATGAAAACCAGATCATACCACCGATTTAGACGCGATGATGTCATTTTTGCCGCGCGCACCTTCGCGCTCATTTGGACGCACGACAACCTAATATTCAGGGTAGCTCAGAATTCGAGCAGTAGCCGTATATCTCGGAACTCAGGGCAGAGCACCCGGCTAACGATAAGCCTAGCTAATGTCATGGGTATGACGAGAATACAATATTATTGTAAATTATATCACATAAAAAAGCGGTAGCTAACGTTAATTGAATCAAGCAAACAAATAGCTGTTATTTTTGCTAAGTTACAAGTGCTAAGATTCCGATTGGCCCAGAGAAATGTCAATTATAAGAATTATCCAATAATGTTTCGCAATTCTAGCCTGCAGATGAAGGGCAGCCTAGCTTTAAGTAGTTTCAAGCTTGTTTTTGTTTTTTAAGCTTACCTCAAATAGATAGTTGTGGTAAACAGGATTAAACAAGTGTTTAGAGATTTTTAAATGTTTAGAACAGTACTTTACTGTCAAGGCAAGAAACATTACACAAATAATTTTCATTCATTTAACTGGTGTAAGAGTGCAATGACACTGTGAATGTGTTGGCATAGCAACGTGATACTTCCTGTTTCCTTTTCCGCCTGTGCGTCCTATGAAGGACATCTTGTTTAATTCTGATTGAGGACACTCCATATACCGCAGCCTTCACAGGATGTGTCCTCCGGAGTGCGCCGCCTTCGAAATTAAATGAAACTACTGATAATACTTGACAAAGAAACATAGCAAACACGAGGGCTCAAATACACAGACTACTAATGATTAGACAAGACACACCTGTGAACATAATCAAGACAATTAACCAATGAAAACATAACACATGAACAGGGTAGCACAAGACATGATCACATGATGGCAAGGGAACAATCACATGACAAGAACCAGGAACAGAACTTCAAAAAAGATATGAAACAAATTCTTCACTGTATAAATTAAATATAGATTAATCTTTGTTAAAACCACAAAAGTTATTCAGTCAAGATCAGTGAGTGATTTCTTTTTCTTTTTTCTTTCATTAACTTTAATGACACAGATGACAGCAGGTAGGCTATATTAGGTTGCTGTCACTTTAAGACCGAATGCAATATATTGCATCCAGTATATTGACACACATTCAATTTCTTTCTCAACTGTTTACATTTGGTTAAGGCATAACTACTGTGTTTACAATTATACAGGTACTTGCCAAGACAGCTATTTTGCCATACTTTTATGTGTATTTGACCGTTCAAGCGCAAGAAGAGTATTAGTGCGCTGTCTGTGTGCACACTATGGATTAATGGCCATATGCCTTACACCAGAGGTATCGCGGTCTCAAGTTCACAGCGGCAAGGCAAAACAATGAGTCAGTTCACTTCAAGAATTAAAGTAGCATTGATGTGTTTTGTTGTAAAAACTGCACAAACTGAAACAGAAAGGACAATCTATATTATATCGCTCCAAAAGCACAGACTTTAATAAATAAACTGAAAGAAAAATATTGAAAAATGTCTGTACACACTCTTCCAGCCTAGGGTGAAGTCATTATGTTTGGTGGCATAGTGCCAACGCAAGATGTGTTTAATCACCTCAGCCTGCTTATTTACTGCCGAGAACTGCTGGGCAAAGTCCTTGACAGTGTTGCTGAAGAGGCCACCCTGCGAGACGGGGCAGTTGAGAAAGTGCACTTTGTCGACCTTTCTGATCTCTGCAAGGTTTAGCCAGAGATGCCATTCCTGGACCACCAGTGTGGACATCGTTGGCTGAGTACCTGCACCATGACTTTCATTACTCTGAGAGCCAAGTCAGTCACCAAATGCAGTTCCTGCATCATTCCTGGCTCAGAACTACCCTTGTGCAGTTCTTTGAGTGTCTTGGCCTGATAGACTTTTAGGATGGCCATGGCATGCAGGGTGGAGACGACCTGTCCAGCAGTACTGTAAGCCTTCACCATCAAAGTGACAAAGTGAACTTACAGGCCCTAGACGGGTACTTAGGATTTCATGTTGTTGAGAGCATGTTAGTTACATAACCCCTTTTTGGTTTGAGAGCAACTTTTGGGTCAAATTCCATGCAGGACTCAATAAATGATAGACCAACTCTCTTAATTGACACAAGCACCAACAAAGGTGCTGTATGAATACTTCCATGTACCCATCTTTCCGTGTCACAGGAAGTTCCTGATGTTCGCTTTCGGGGGCGAAGCGTACCAATATTGAGTTCTTCCATTCTGCCTGGCTCTTTCCCCTTGCACCTTCACCAAGTGCATGGATGTGGTTCTGGCTCCACTGAGACTCCAGGGCATACGTGTACTGAACTACATCGACGACTGGCTCATATTGGCTAAGTCACGAGAGGTGGCAGTTTGGCATCAAGATGTCGTCCTTGGCCACATTCAGTGCTTGGGGTTGAGACTCAACACGAAAAAGAGCATGTTGACGCCTCTCAGAGAACCACGTTCCTGGGAGTCATATGGGATTCAACCACGATGCGGGCACAACTGTCTCCCGCACATATTGAGTCCATACGGGCAGTGGTCTCCCAAATGAATCTCCCAAATGAATCTGAGGCTCACTGTGAAGCAGTTTCAAAGACTGCTGGGGCTCATGGCAGCATCAATATAATAACTTTTGGCCTGCTGCACAAGACCCCTACAGTGGTGACTGAAAACCAAGGGGTTTTCCTCGAGGGGAAATCCGTTCCGTATGATCAGGGTAACGCCCAGATGCCTTTGTTCCCTCACCATATGGAAGAAACCTTGGTTTCTGTCACAGGGGCTAGTGCTGGGAGCGTCATGTTGCCGGAAGACCGTTTCAACAGGCACCTCCCTCACTGGTTGGGGCACGGTCATGGGCGGGAGCAGACGTCCTGTTGAGGAAGGGACTGAGGCCCAGGGAATGGAGACTTCACCCAGAGGTGGTGAAGGCCATCTGCAAGAGGGTCGGCCCAGTGGAAGTGGATCTATCGAGAGAGACATCCCACTGTCCCGCTGGGGTTGGATGCCATGGTGCAGACGTGGCCGAGGCTGCATCTGTATGCATTTCCCCTGATTGCTCTGCTCCCAGGAGTCTTGGAGCAGATCCGCCGAGAAGGGATAAGCCTACTTCTAGTAGCACCCTATTGGCTGACCCGAGTATGGTTCTCAGACATCGTAGCAATGCTAGCAGGCCTCCCATGGTAGATCCCTCTGAGGAAGGAACTGCTGTCTCAGGCAGGGGGCACAATATTACACCCTCAGCTAGAGCTGTGGAGCCTCTAGGTCTGGCCCCTAAGGGGGCCCGGTACCCAGAGGCTGGTGCAGTCGAGATCTTACTTAGCTCCAGGGCTCCTTCCATGAGGAGATTGTACAGCCTGAAGTGGAATGTGTTTTCTACTTGGTGTAGAGAGCGTGAGGTGGACCCAGTTAACTCCAAGATCGTTTTTCTGCTGGTCTTACCCCGTCCACACTTAAGGTGTACGTGGCTGCCATTGTGGCTTTCCACTCTCCTGTAAGTGATGGGCCTCTGTGGAACTCGGAGGATGAGGCCTGTGACTCATTCCAGAGTCCCAACCTGGGATCTGGCAGTGGTTCTCGAAGGGCTGTCTGCAGCATTCCTTTGAACCGCTCGATTCGGCTGAGGCAAAGAACCTGATTTTTTTTAAGGTGGCCTTTCTCCTTACTATCAATTCTTTGAGGAGAGTGGGGGACCTCCAGGCCTTGGCGATAATGTAGTTAAGATCATCCCTCATCCTAGACCAGGCTATGTGCCTAAGGTGCCATTGAGTGTGGCATGGTCAGTGGTTCTTCAGGCCTTCCATCCTCCACCACGTGTCTGCGGAAGAAGGGTGACTTCATCTGCTCAGGATAAGGAGATTGTACAGCCTGAAGTGGAATGTGTTTTCCACTTGGTGTAGAGAGGTGGACCCAGTTAACTGGTGGACCAGTGGACCCAGTCAGGGCATTGAGAATTTATTTGGAGAAGTCTTTGCAGTGGAGAAAGTCAGACAAGTTGTTGGTGTGCTGCCAAGAAAGCCACAGCCTATCAGGTGCGCAATTTGCTTTCACTTGTGGCTGTGAGGGCTCATTCCACCAGAGGCATGGCCCTCCTTTCTGGAGTCTTGCTTCAGGAGATCTGCAAGGCGGCTGGGTGGGCCTCCCCCCACATCTTCATCAGGTTTTACAGTCTGCAACTCCCTGCGATGCCTGATGCCAGGTTGCTCGCGTCCTAAGTGTGCCTGGTCTCCAGCTTCACACTAGGGCAGGTGTGAGCCTCGGTGTGGCATAGTGGGTATTCATTTCCCAAAGTGTCATTAGACGGAGTGCAAGTTCCCTCGAAAAGGGAACGTCTCGGGTTACGACTGTAACCCTTGTTCCCTGAGATGGGAACGAGACACTACGTCTCACCGCCACACCTAGTCACGCCTGGAGCGCTTGCTTCACCGCAAAGAGCTGTGTGTACTATGTGCCGGCATCCCTTTGTAGCTTCTGTGTGTGCCGTCACATACTACGTCATGATGCAACACCAATCAGGATTGGAGTGACATTTCATTCATGCTTCAGACTCGCTACGCTTAAGGAGCGTCCTCAAAGTGTCATTATACGCAGTGTCTTGTTCCCTTACAGTCGTAACCCGAGACATTTTTAATAGTTCCTTGTTGCCACCTGGTGGTGTAATAATGCAATTGATGTACTCATTATTTGAAGTGTCAAGTTACATGCAAAAAGTGATTTACTCTAGTTTGATCATTACATCAGTGTTTATATCCAAACTATAAACTTTTATCAAAGTACTTCTTTGATATTTTGAAAACACAGAATGATACTGTGTGGTTGAAAAGAGTTTGTGAAACTGTTTCATATACATGACAACTGCTCTATCTGTGTCAACGGCAGCGCATACACAGATTTGAATCTTCCAATGCCTGCAACATGATCATACTTGTCAAAGGTTTAATAGTCTATTACCGATTAATTGTTCTGCTGGTAGACATAGGGCCCTATCATACACCTTGTGCAATGCGGCGCCAGGCACGATGCACATGTTTTTTGCTAGTTTCAGCCTGACGCAGTTATCATTTTTACATCTAGCGCCATGTTGTTTAAATAGCAAATGCATTTGCACCCATTTGTATGCCCATGTATGCACACCCGAGGTGTGTTCAGGCGCATTGTTGGCGTGTTGCTATTTTAACTGACTGCGCCATTGACTGACAAAAACCTGGTCTAAAGTCAATAGCGCAGTATGTTTTGTAATTTAAAAGGGCACGTTAGTAATATGTGCCTATAGGGGTTCAACAATGTACACTCTGCTTATTACTCCTGGATCTCGGCCTGAATTCTTCTCTCTGCCACTGGATTGAAGACTTCCTCACTGGCAGGCCTCAGGTGGTGAGAGTAGGCCAGTTCACCTCCACCTCCATCACCCTGAGTGTGGGAGCTCCACAGGGCTGTGTCCTGAGTCCCCTGTTCTACTCTCTCTACACGCATGACTGTTTGTCCACACACAGCTCCACCTCTATCATCAAATTTGCTGATGATACTGTTGTCCTGGGCCTCATTTCCAACAACAATGAGATGGCATACTTGGACGAGGTGGAGCATCTAACATCATGGTGCCAGGACAACTGTCTCTCTCTGAATGTTGGCAAGACCAAAGAAATGATTGTGGACTTCAGGAAGAGACAGCAATGGACATACTCCCCTCTCATGATCAGTGGGTCACCAGTGGAGAGAGTGAGCAGCTTCAAGTACCTGGGTGTAAACATCTCCGAGGACCTGACCTGGACTGCTCACATTCAGACACAGGTGAAAAAAGCCAGGCAAAGACTGTACCACCTGCGCCAGCTGAGGAAATTCAGGGTTTCACCAGCTATCCTGAAAACTTTATGTTTAGGGCGATAGAAAGTGTATTAGCTCAGTGCATCACAGCGTGGTATGGGAACAGCACCAGTCATGACTGCAAAGCCCTGCAAAGAGTTGTACGCTTATCCGAGCGTATCTCAGGGTCAGCTCTCCCGTCTCTGCAGGACGTCTACACCAAATGCTGCAAAGGTAGAGCTACTAAGATCATCAAGGACTCTAATCACCCTGCAAACCCTCATTTCACGCTGCTGCCATCTGGTAAGCGCTTCCGAAGCCTGATGGCCAAAACTGAGAGACTCAGGAGGAGCTTCTTCCCAAAGGCCATCAGACTCCTGAACTCAGTCACTTAACATCACGTGACCATCGATATACTGACATTGCACTGCACTTTCTGTTCTCGTTGTTACTGTGTAATAACCTGTTATAAACCTGTTTGCACATTATACTTCTTTGTACATTTCTGTTAACCACATATAGTGACATAAGTCTACAGTTTACTCACTGCACAGTTTATTTCACTTATTTTATTCCACTTCTTTATTTATTTTTATTTTTTATTTTTTTCTACTTGATTTATTTATAATTCTACAGATATATATATATATATATATATATATATATATATATATAGTATTTTTTATTCTATTTCTATTATAATTTCCTCGTGTTTTTAACTGTGAATTTGCACTGTCCATGGAGTGGACCTGTTTACATTTCACTGCCGGTTGTATACTCTGTATATAACTGTGTATGTGACAAATAAAACTCTTGAATCTTGAATCTCTTGAACACACAGGGATAGGGCCCTATGCAGCTGTCACAGTGTGTTTTGGGTTATGTTTCATGTTTTTAAGTTTGCCATGTTCACTGTCTTGTTTCTTAGTAGTTCATGTTCATGTTTTTGAGTTTATCATGTTCACTGTCATGTTTTCTGTCAAGCTTCCTGGTTGTTACATAATTCCCATGCCCTCATGTGTTCTTGTGTCATGTCATTGGTTCATTGTGTAATCAGTGTTCACAGGTGTTCCTTGTCTTGTCATTAGTCTCAGTGTATGTAAGCCCTCATGTTTGCCATGTGTCCTTGTCTCGTATTGGATGTTGTAACCCACTGTGTGGTGAGAGTCAAGTCAAGTCAAGTCAAGTCAAGTCAAGTCAAGTCAAGTCAAGTCAAGTCAAGTCAAGTCAAGTCAAGTCAAGTCAAGTCAAGTCAAGTCAAGTCAAGTCAAGCCAAGCCAAGCCAAGCCAAGCCAAGCCAAGTTAAAGCCAAGTATTTGTTTAGGGATCTTTTGTTAATAAAGGTTCTTCAAACTTGCCCTCAGTGGAAATTATTTTACAGCATCAGCACACAAACATTTTTAAATATGAAAAATTCAAGGATTAAAATGTAAAAGATTATTATTGTGTACATAAATTTAAATATGCCTACAGGTCATAATGGATAGTCATTGCATGTATCAGAATTAGCCTACCTATTTGCAGTAATGATGAGCCAGCAAGCATCAATGGACGAGCAGATCTGTTTCCTTGATAGCTAGAGAAGCATTCAGTTTTTCCGCTTGCAAATTCCGCCATGTAAATAGCAAACGCCTCTGTCATGTGAAGGTGAAAGATTCCAAGGAGATGTTATTCAGCACCACCTTATATAGGGAGCGATCCCGCCCCTAATTTGTGCTCTTGAACACCATTGGCAATTGCAATGCAACAGTGTCATTCCACTCAGGCTTCAGTATTTCTAGGAGAAATGTGTTTCCCCATAGCACCAGTTCTGACGCATTGTTGAGACCAATATTGATTGGGAACACTACAAACTTACAGGAATACTGGCAAATTACACAAAGCTCTATAATATGACAGGTTACTTCATGGTTAACTAATTTACAAAACAAATTTACAATAGCTACACTGTGTACAGTACATCTTCATGATTTTAAAGCAGAATAAGAAAACATCACATAATATTTCATTGTGTTTACAGCAGATTAAAGAAATATCGCCTAACCAATATCCACAGCCTTAGGGTACAAGTAAATTTGGTTATGCACCCATATAAATAAAATTACACATTACTAAAAAAGCCAGCCCTTCATATATTGCCTTTGCTTGTGTGCTAGTTCTGACTTTTTATACTTTATTTATACTATGTATACTATGTACATTTTAATATTATTCTATTTACATATACAAACATGTATTGAGAATTCGTACAAACAGAAAGTAATTATGCTAAATAATGTATATTTAGATCTCAAGCTTTTAAATCTGTGATTATGCATGTTCTGTAAACAATTAAGATTGGCACGACGTTCATCACAGGATATCCTCAAATGATTCTTATTCATAACTCAAAAACTTGATTAGACTGCCTGGTAGAGGAAGAGCATTGATTCGCCTCAGTTTGTTGATTCCCAGTCGCTGACGAATCTTGAGTCTGCACAGATGCATCAGTGTGCAAGGAAGAGCTGAAATAGAGGTTTCAGTTTTTCATTTTTAGTTCCATTTATTTGAAAAATGTATTCAGTTTCACGTCAATAATTTAAGAGAACTGAAAGAATTTCTTACCTGATTTTTCTTTAATATGGGCCCAATCTTTGTAGTTGTCTAGGTGCTCAGTTATTCTAGAGCAGAGTTTAACATGACCCACATAGTCAAGTAATGTGTCTATGATGGGTCCCACCATTTCGCTGGCTGAGGAGTAGAGATTATCTCACAAAACTGTAAAAACACACAAAAAAACAATAAAAGTACACAATTGAAAACACAGTGTAATAAATATAATAATATTAAATTATATATTTTATTTACTGTATTTTTATTTATATTTTATTTTATAAAATATTATGAAACAATTATTTAAAATGTAGTTTTATTCTAAATGTTTTCACTGGAAAACAAAGAGACAATTTATTTTAATACAGCGAAATCATCTCATAAAAAAATCTATACCTGTACACAGTATTCTGATGGTTCATCGTTTAAATAATAAATTGTTTCTCGTCCATTTCGTCTTAGTTTTATGGGGGGATGAGAATTACTGCCATATTGACAGTTAAAACATGATACTGCATCACAACCATTGCCCAGTAGATACTTCATCATCAACATGTCCTTCACACAAAAAACCAAAGCCGCTGGGAAGCTGGTAGGATGAGTTGGCAGCAGGGCATTGACATTAGCACCATGCTTTACCAGCAAGGCCACCATTTCCATACTTCCTTTCCTCACAGCCACTAGCAGGGTGTTGAAAATGTCCAGGTTGGGGTCAGCACCTGCTTCTAACAGCATAGTAGCCGCCTCAATGTTCCTGTTTACCACAGCCGAGTACAGAGCTGTGCTGCGGCGATCTTCATACATTTTTGACCAATCATCTGACATCATGGCGTTGACGTCATATCCAGCCTCAATCAGCGTTTCTAGAACATCATCTCTGTTACGCTCTGCAGTAAAATGAAGAGGACTGATGCCGGAGCATTTCACTTTGGCCACGTTTGTTCTAGGGATTAGCATGGCAACAATGCTGAGGAAGATGAAAAAGAGAGATATTTATTTCTTTATGAAAAAATCAGTCCTTGCAATTAGCCTGAAATATCTATAAGAGTCACATATGTAAGGGGTATATTTTGTAATAATGAACATCATCAGTGTACATCATCCCAATTATTGCATGGCTACTCGTCAAATAAATAAATACTTGGAATATAAAATCATCAATATGAAATACTGATTCGAAAACATTATAATTGTAACTATACACTCTAAAAAAATGGGTTGGGTTAAAAATGGACTAACCCAGCAATTGGGTTGTTTTAAGCAAACATTTAACCCAACTGCTGGGTTAAAACAACCCATTTACTGGGTTAAAACAACCCAATCGCTGAGTTAGTCCATTTTCAACCCAACTTGGCAGCATTTTTTAGAGTGTAGGCTATATTATGATTCAGCTTACCCTAAGAAAACTTAATCACTTGCAATCTACACAAAAATCATCCCAGCAACAAAGAAAACACTGCAATATTAATCACAGTAATATTAAAACAGAATTTCTTCAAGGTCATTTTCAATATAATCAATAACTGAGATGCCAGTTACATTTGTATGACATGAGCATAAGTCTGTGAGATGATAGGAGAGACATGAAAGTAGAGCCAGTTACCAATGAGTGGAATATTAGACTATGGCGAGTATATAGAATGCAACAGTCGAGTTCCAGAAGTAAAATCCCATTACTTTCTCCATATAGGGGAATTTGGATTGTTAATGAAGAATTATACATTTAAAAAAAGACCTATGAGTTCCAAGGCAATCAATGGTATGTGCTTTTATTGAAGTCATCAGTTTGCATTATTTCAGGTTTTTTTTTTTTTTTTTTTCTTGGGAATTCTTGTGTGAAAAACTACATTACCCATGATTCTGCAAAGAAAGCTCCACCAATCAGATCTCAATCAGATTTGGAGCTTTCAATCAGAACCAATCAAATTCACGTAATCTCAAGAGCTGTGTAATAAAGATAAATATGGAATGAACTTGTATAGTGTTGTAGGCCTACTAACCTCTCATGACCATTTTTTGCTGCAATATGAATAGGAAGTAATCCTGATTTGTTGGTTTTGTTAACATCAACTCTTTTCGTCAAGAGGATCTCAACAACTTCATCATGACCATTCTTAGAAGCCTCAAACAATGCGGATGCATTATCGTTTGCCTGGGTATTAATATTGCCTCCTAAAGAACAGGGAACTAGATTAATGCTACTAGATTAAAGTAAATAATACATTTTTTCTCTTGTTTTACCTTACAAAAATTCTTACCTTTAAATATTAGGAAGTTAAGCACATCGACTGCATCACACTGAGCAGCCGTAAACAGAGCATCAATGCCATAAACATTTTTGGTCGACAGCTTTGCCCCTGCTTGTAATAATATCTTACAAATCTTTACATTTTTGTTCCTCACTGCTTCATGTAGTGGAGTCCCACCTTGAATACAGGCTTTGGTTGGTGAAGCTCCAAATCTCAAAAGAAGCTCCACAATCTCTTCATGAGGTTTCTCGCATGCTGTAAAAATCAACAGTGATGGTTCAGACCTCTTTCTGGTCATTTGTTCAGTTGTTGAGAGATATCATACTAAAAAAGATGTTTACCTTTGTGCAGTGGTGTCTCCCATTGGTTATTTGAAATGTTAGGATCAGCTCCTTGCTCCAAGAGGTGCTTGACACAAGAAACATGTTTGCAACTCACAGCCAGAATGAGCGGTGTCTGACTTAAATGTGTTCGTTTGTTGATTGTATCTGGTCTGGCTGTGGGAGAGATGGGATACAGCTGTGATTTTTAAGAATGCGATTCTAGACTGGACATAATTAAACTGATTCATTCATCACCTCTGAGCAAAATTTTAAGGCAGTCGATATGGCCATAGTATGCAGTCTCATGAAGCGGTATCCAGCCGTCTTTATTGGGTTCATCAAGATTTTTAGACTCGGAATGAATGATGGCTTGTAGAACCTTTGCATCTCCTCTCCAAATGGCTGAGAGAAAAGGGTCCATATCACTGAAAGAACAAATTACTTTCAGTGATATGACTCAATCACTTCTCTCAGTAGATGAGATCAATCAATGAGCATTAAATAGCTTTTCACTATTGACCTATTTTTGTAAGTTACACTGTTACGCCAGTAGGTGGCGACATGTCATGAGACATGAGTGAATCATTCATTCAAACAATTTGTACAAAAACAATGATTCATTCATTTAGAAAGCAATTAATTCAGAAATGCATTTTGGAAACAGGGCAAACGGACCAGATTAAGAATTCAGACGCCCCAGGGCACAATGTCTTGTAGGCTCCCCCTTGTAGGCAGCCAAAATGTAGTTTGTCAAAGGACATTTTAAGTTGGCATTAACTGTTTTACTGACTTAAAATGAACTTTTGTTGTACTATGCTGGAGTAAAGTTCATAAATAATCAGTGTTTCCTATAGGATTTTGTAAAACTATGTTGGGTGGACATCTGTCCCTAGGGGTATCTAGGGGCATGCTCCCCCGCAAGAAAATTTTGTACATTTCAAGGTTAAATGCATCAATCTGGTGCACTTTGAGAGCTCAGAATTAAGAGCTTCAACCGGCTTCAACCCATGAACTGTGCAAATTGAACAAAAAGCATTGACTGTACCTGGACATTAAAGAGGGCTCAAACATCTTTTTAGTAATGATATAGAGCAGGGGTGGGGAACGTTGATCCAGAAGGGCCACTCTTTTGCAGAATTTAGCTCCAACCCTGAAAAAAAACCACTCACGTGCCTGTAACGTCAGTAATCCTGAAGACCTTGATTAGCTTCAGGTGTGTTTGATAAGGGTTGGAGCTGAACTCTGCAAGAGAGTGGCCCTTCTGGATCAACGTTCCTCACCCCTGATATAGAGTCTCAGTCTACATTACATTATCATTGGTGTTTTAGGATGCCAAACAATTATTATAATAATATAACAATGATTTATATAATTATTCCTATGATGTAATATCCATATAGTCTATTGTAAAACAAATGTACTTTATAAATTAAAATGAATATTGCATAAGTATATTTTACATTACACTACAATATAGGAAAATTACAATACTTTTGTCCTAATTTCTTCACTTGCAAGAAATAAACTCTTGAGCTTTTATTTTGGAGAAAACACCAGCTCACCAGCTGATTGTGTGAGCAAAATGCACACTTCTCTTTAAATCCCGCAGCACAAACAGACTGCCTATATAAACTACTTAAAGTCTTTTGCTTTTTTTATAAAGGCACAAAGCCATTTGAGTTTGTTGGCAAAATATTACGTTAGAGACCTTTATGTTAGGCTATAAGTTTTATATCTCATATGTGTTGGGAAAAGGGTGGAGAGCGAACTCGGGTCGAACACATCAAAAGCTACTTTCAAGCACCACACGCCCTACAACCCTATAGATATTTAGTGGCGGGTGGCTTTTTGCCAAAAAGACAGGTACTTAGTGCAAATATACACTCCGTTATCGGAAACATAAAAAAAAAATACCTAATGGATAATCCAGCCCTAGGTGCCCCCCATTGGCTGGTGCCCCAGGGCACTCGCCCAAACCTGTCTATGGATAATCTGCCCTGGGAGCAAAGATTAACAAATTAACAGGAAATATTGTTTCTGAAAAGTAAGTTACTCAATATTAACCTGCTAATTGAAATATACAAAAGGAGCATCACACTCGCAATTGTCTTAATATCAGTAACAGGTCGCTGCTAATCGGAACAACAGCACACACACACACATGTTGAATGAGATCTTTCCTGCCACTCACTTTACAGGCTCCACTGTGACCTGCAGGTTTCCATTGTACCTTGTCCAGGCAATCACCATGTTTTTGTCACTACAGAAGAAATTATCTTGAACATCTCTGTTGATTTGTGACTTAATCTCACTGAAAGGAGTTTCATTACAAACTTTCAAAATATAGAGAAGATTTTTGTGATTTTTTTTTTGTATGTGATTGTTTACTTGAAGCATATTTGTGTATGACAAGAGGAAAAAAATCACCTGGGTGGGTTTGCCGAGTTAGGGTTGAATGGTGGTTGTTGTGTAGGGGCAGCTGCCTCTGTGTGGGCATGCAGTTGTCGATTCTGCCATGGAGATAAATTTGCATCAGCTAGACTTCGCTCAATAGCTAACTGCAGGAGCTGTCCTTCAGACATGTGTGCATAAGCACTGTAGTCCTCTAGGTCTTCATTTGTTGTCCTTGAAGCAGCCATTGACACCCTGGCTGCTGCCATTTTGCACCTGTGATAGTAAAATGCTCAGAAATTTTAACATAAAAAATACTTTCTAATAACGGATTAAATTCTAATCAATCACACAAACTGTCAAGACAAATTAGCTTTAAAAATCCCTTAAATCTTAGGCTTCATAAATCCTAACATCAACATTATAATCCATTACTATTATCAATAAGAATTCCACTTACCTTTCTGCAGGATATCAATAATTATTAGGTTGGATGTGTGCATGTGGTGCTGCTCCTTCCTCTGTACGGCAGTTGCTGCTGCTTGCTTTATGAAGAGTCTGATTTTACGTCATGATGTAAACAAACTGATAATCTTATAAATATATCTGCCTGGCTTGCATGTGATTCATTATAGCTTGTCTGGCCTAGATGTGACATGATCTTCTTTGCTTATGGGCCAAGAAACTGGAAGAGCAGCAGAACTAGTATTGGATTGGTTTACCTTTTTTTGAAACTGGTAAAAATCACCTTTTCCCTGAACTAGGAAACAACATTTAACCCTGAATTTCCATAAATTTGCTATAAATGATAATCAATGTAACCTTGCAGCACTGGACTTCATTCAGTAGATAAATATGCAAAAACAGTAATATAATATAAATAATTATATATATATATATATATATATATATATATATTTCCTGCTTCTGTGAAAAAAATGGCTGTTTTTATTTGTACTTTGTATTTGAACATTATACTTTCATTATACATTATTGAAAACTGTGTCCTATGATGACCACTATACTGCCTTCTACATGCATTATTTACAATATTTCTTCATACGTGCACGTATCATTATGTGCTCTATGCTTGAGTGAGACAGCCCTATTTTCAGAGACAGCTGTCTCTGAACGCTTGTGTGTGCTGGAAACCTCTCTGTGACTCTGTAAACATCTGAGATGGACACTCGCCTCCTGTCCTATTACATGATATGTTTTAATCCGTAGTGGTGTGGCAATGAAGGTTTGAGCTTCAAAACAGTGCAAGTAATGAAATCTAATGTTGTTGATATACCATATTTCTGATCATCTTTTTATCCAAACATGTAGTTCTGTCTGTATATTGGTGGAATTCAAAATGATATGGATGTTAAGCTATATGACTTAAAGCAGCTAGGAATAGTCTGCATGTATTCAAGTGCTTTTTGGTTGGATTACTGTCTATGTTTTATCCATTAACACACTAGAGCTGTAAGATTAACACATTCTGTATTTGTTTACTGTTATGTTTCCTGTGCAACCTTGTACTCCAGTTATATCAGATCAAATGCACATGATCATCTTTGCTTAATGTTATGAACAGCAGCTACATTCAGTGTTTTTCATTTGCTTTTCTGTTTTATCTCAGGATGCCCATCCGAGGTAACTGGAGTATGTCAGCTCCAGTTTGGATCCAGCCTCTTACGAAGACTTCAGATGACCCAACACCTGCGAAGAGATGACTCCAACTCCTGCGAAGAGATGACTCCTGCGAAGAGATGACACCAACTTCTTCGAGGAATTCAGATGACTCCAACTCCGAATCAACATGCACCAGTACTACATTTTCCATATATTGTAATCATTATGTTGCCAGTTGCCGGAAAACAAATTGGGTCAGAGTTTGCAGATTTTAAACGACCCTAAAAAGCCTCGGCACCCGTCTAAAAATCTCTATGAATGAGAAATTATTAAAATGAGGATAAATCAACTCATCAACTTGAATTAACTAGTGGTAAATAATGGAGCCTTATTGTAAAGTGTGTGACTGAACAATAAAGAATCAGAACATATTCAAACAATATCTAGGGCATGTAGCACAGATTAAAATATAAAAATGTTTAAGTTTGAAAATAAATAGCCTTAAGTCTTTAAGTATTAAGTATTTGGTTATGTGATGAGCACTGTAGCGAATACAGAAATCTGAATTTATTTATAAATCTAAAAAAACTTTTAAATGAACATACTTTTTAACCTAAATTGCTCATCTTGCGCTGTTCTGCGACGTGACAATGATTGTGCAATCACGTTTTAAAGGTCACACTATATGTAGGCAGAAGTTCCACCCCCGTGTTAACGAAGCGTGTTTACAAAAAAAAGGTAAAACAACGATGTTGGATGATTTTGAAGTTGAAACTGAAGAGTTTTTCATAAAGGGCGTTTGTATTAGTCCTCGCACGTTCGCTTGGGGCGGTACTTCTTTTCGACGTGATTGCGCAATCCATGACCATTTCACTTCATAAGACCCTATTCCTCGTCTGGGATCGCGCAGAGCCTCTGAAGCCTTTCAAAGCGCTTTGAAACTGCATTGGTTTGGACCGTCAGCATTTTGGTTGCCATGGAAGGCTATGATGGGGAGAAAAATCCTGAAATGTTTTCCTCAAAAAACTTTTTCTTTTTCGACTGAAGAAAGTAAAATGATTGTAGAACCACTGTAGTGAGATGGACTTTGTAATGACTTCTTTAGTACCTTTTATGGGACTTCAGAGAGGAAATGTCATTGCTGCCAGTGGAGGCCTTTCTGAGTCATCGGATTTCGACAAAAATATCTTAATTTGTGTTTTCCGAAGATGAACGAAGGTCTTATGGATGTCGAACGACATGAGGGTGAGTAATTAATGACAGAATTTTCATTTTTGGGTGAACTGACCCTTTAAGGTCGTCAATGTGTTTTGCTGTAAAAACTGCACAAACGGAAAGAGAAAGGGCAATCTATATTAGCCTATATCTTTCCATAAGCACAGACTTTACACAGAAAGAAAAATACAGAAAAATGTCTATACACACTTTTCCAGATTAGAGTCAAGTCATCATACAGTAATGTTTTGAGACAAATTGTGTCGCTTAATGGAAAACATTATGAATGGTGCGGCAGGATTTTGAACAACTCTGCGCTTATGCGCAACCCCATTTATTCTTAATCATCTGTTTGACGTTAATATTCTTTTAATATTCATGATACATGAACAATGTGCCGTGCCGCCACGTCAAAATAAATGCTTCTTTCAATAAGAGGTGAAATGGAAGTAGCAATCTAAATTTTGGGGTGGCCAGTCAGATGTCACCCTGGACACCCCTCTGGCGGGGAAACAACGATCTCCAATATTTTGAATTTCAACTATTTCAACCATTAGCTGTCAGTCCTGCATACCACACCTTTAAGTCAACTCACCTTTATTTATATAGCGCTTTTTGCAATACAAATTGTTTCAAAGCAGCTTTACAGTGATAACAGGAAATTAATGCAACAAAGATTGTTTTGGCTGTACAGCAGCTCTAGAAGAAAGTCATTGTCCAGTTTAAGTAAGTTCTGTTGTAAAAATCATTAGTTATTCATTTAAACACCATTTTCAACTGAAAACAGAAAACTTATGCCTTCTGGCCATTCATTTACAGGACAAACGCAAACTTTGAAACAGGTTTCAAAGCGCAAGTTTTTCTAAAAACGATACCGTTATCATCTCCGTGTAAACTTCAAAAATGAGAATTAGAGAAAACGTGACATGCGTATTACATGTTTAGTCTATAGGCATGCGCATAGTCTTTCTTTACAAAGTGACATTGCCAACTACGTTTCTGGCATGCATAATACAGCATTTTTTGTCGTTTCTGCAGATCTGTGTGAACGGGGATCATTTTGACAACATTGTCATCTGTACAGAGGGAAAAAAACATTTCCATTTTTAGTACATCATTGTTGTGTAAACGTACACTTAGTTCATATCGATACAACAACTGGAGAAAACAGTGATGACATCCTCCAGCTCAATTCAGTTCTCATACAAATTACAATAATCAATAATATTAAGAATAATAAGTGTCCTTAAATTATACGTTGTTAGCTAACTGCGTGATTTACAATTTAAGCTTCAATGCATGAAATGAATTGTACAAACTCCAGCTGGTTTCTCATGTATGAAATCAGCACCACCATGTGGTTAAAATACGCCAAACGCCCAAATCTTTACCTGTAAGGTACTTTTTCCTACTTAGGAAGTCGATGGCTACCGTCAACTATCTGGTTATAGTTACCCAACATTCTTCATGACAACCACCAACTGGTTACCAACATTCTTCAAAATATCTTCTTTTCTCTTCAACAGAGGAAAGAAAGTCATACAGGTTTGGAACAACATGAGGGTGAGTAAATTATGAATTTTCATTTTTGGGTGAACTATCCCTTTAAGGTATATATATATATATATATATAGAGATTTTTTATTTTTTTATTCACACTTAAAAAAAAAAAAAAAAAAAGTAGTAGTACAAATAAGAACTACTCATATAATGAGCAAGCTTTTACATACTTAAACTAAACAAAATAAATTGGCTTTATTGAGATAAAAAATATATTTAAAAGACAAACCTGAGAGAATCAACCCACTAAAGTAATTCAGGTAACAACTCCACATGTACACTTTTTACAATATAGGTTATGCAGTAAAATAATGTTTGCCATGGAGATTTTCAGATAGTGATATTTTATTAATGTTGGATAAATAATTCGAGTCAGACTGTCAGTGAGGACCTTCCTTTGCTAGAAGTAGACTAAGAGAAACTCAGACATCATGTGAAGTCATGACTGGACATTTAGTTTGAAATACTCAGAGAGACATTCAGATATCTGAGACTGCACATGTTGAGAAAAATATGTACAGTTGACCTGTCAGTCTAGCAGTGATATGAGAAACTTGGTTCAGGGGGAGGATGCATGGATTCTTTCAGATCTCAGTGGTAGGAAAACTTGACCTTTCCATCTGACCTGATATGACCCGTTATCCAAGAGGTATATTAAGGATAGTGAAGATCACTGGAGGTCAAAGTAACATTTAGTTCTTTCACATGTGCTTGTAGCAACATGTGCTTATAAATAGGTCTGATGAATAAGCAGACTCCTGCATGATAACGCACACACTTTACTGACTTAATTTTGGATGCTGAAGATTTACACTTTACCACTTAGAACTTATGCCAATTCATTTGTATCATCACTTGGAAGAGCCCAATTGGGGCTGTTGTACAGCAATACATAAACAACATTGAATCTGATGAGCCTGACAGCCATCCTGATGAGTCCATCCTTTACGAAAATGAATCGCAATGATATTGCATTACTTTAATCCATACGGTTAAATGTGTAGTTTAGTGTAGTAATATAATGCTGTGCCACACAATAAAAATTGCTAAAATGCTTTGGTACTGTAGTACTAATGCTGTAGTACAACTATTAAAAAATGTCAAGTCCATTGTAGTGTAACTGTAGAACAGTTGCAGTTCAGATTTGACTTCCCCATAATTTTATTGCATTCACTGCAGTGCAAATATAGCTCAGTGTGGTGCAACTGCAGTTTAGGACACTACGGCCTGGTTTCACAGACAGAGTTTAGATTAAGCCAGGATTAGGCCTTAGTTCAATTAGGGCATTTAAGTAGCTTTTATAAATGTGCCTTAGAAAAAACAAACAAACAAACAAACAAAAAAACATTACTGGTGTGCATTTTGAGACAAAACAACATATTTGACATATTTTAAGATATGTAAGTGCAAATTGCTTTTAGTTAAAACAGCTCAAACATTCATTTTAGTCTGGGACTGGCCTTAAGCCTTGTCTGTGAAACCAGAAGTAAATGTTATAGTTCGGTGAAATACATGTTTAGATTGATACATTATAACTACAGTTCATTCAAATGCTGCAATTGATTTTTATAATACACATGCTGTTTAATAGGTGCACTGATAGTCTTTTCTTCCCTACTGAGTAAAACGGCTTCTCGAACAAGAAAAAACAAAACAACTTAGGGCAGGACTTGATTTTGTGCATTGTGAAATGATTGGATAGTTGTGGTTTGCTATTGCTGTGATCTCTTGTGATTGACTGGTTGTCTTACCCTTGCGCCAGTAAACACGTCATCAGAAAAGAGTTGTTCCCAAAGTGCGGGAAGTTGATTAAAGGTGCACTATGTAACTTTTCCATCTGCTAGAGGTCGCCTATTCAAAACAAAGACGTAGTTTGATGACGCCAAGCTTGAGCGCAGAATCTTGGGACATGTGGTCTTCACCTCATAGCCAGTGGGAAAGAATCGGGATAGGACTCGGGCAGAAATCATGTTCATGGATGTGATTATTAACGTTACTGTAGTATGAAGCAGAGCACTACCGAGTGTTGAGGAGCTGAGCAAGGCCGCTGGAGCGATTGTTAATAAGATGAACGCAACACGCGCCTAGTGAGAAGACTTTTATTATGCCACAGTCGCCGGCACCATTTCCGCTTTTCCGGTCATGAGTATGAGGTAACGCAGCTCTGTTTATCATATTAGATACATCTGAGTGTGTTGAAAATTATGTTATGACATTAGTCTGTGCGTTCGCTTGGCGGCTGCTATGACACTTGTTGCACACTGCAGTAAGAGTAAAGCATTTCGGTAGAATAAAACCGGAAACCGAGGGTAATGCAGATATGATGCCATTGACAGGCAACTCCCTCACACGTCCCGGTTCCTTGGTTAAAGTCCCAGTGAACTGGAAGTAGCAAGTGAGTTTTCTTCAGTGCTGTGACATATTTCCAAGTGAAACGGAATATTGAATAGAGGACAGGGTTTTACTTCAGCAGTCCTCCTCTCCATCTCTCCTCATAGCAGACTAACGGCTGGAGGGGAGTGGTTACGCATTTTCAAACCAAAGCCGTCAAACTGACATCATCTGAGAAGGAACGCCGTTTATAGACCGGAAGTTTAAAGATTGATTAAAACAATTTTTTTTCTTTGTATTAAGTTGCACAGATTAATTGTTCACCCTAAGACCTGTAATGTGTGCTAACAAAGTAAATAGGGTCAAATAGGGACTTTAAAATAGCAATTTTCTCACGATTTACAAATAGATGGAAACATCTGGTATATTCTAAGTACTCAACTGAACAAAATATATAACACTGGCCTAGTGGTTTTTGGATATTTTACTGAAAATGTTTTACATAGTGCACCTTTAAAGATTATGAGGACTTTAATGCCTGCGATAACTGCAGTTGTGGGCAAGGTAAATGTAGAAATTTCCATGTGCCAACTTTAAATAAAATGTACAAAAGGGTGGCAAATGTAACATTACCTTTCTTTTTAGTAATGTGGTAATTTGAACACAGTATATTAGGCTACTGCAGCTTTAATTTTTACAATGTAAGTGTGATCATTTAGAAGTAGTATTAATGCAATTTTCACTTTTTCAATGTTTCATAGTGGTTAAAAAATGCAGAGCCCAAGTTACCACACTGTGCTAAATGCGTTAGCCTCAGTGGTACAGTGGTAGGCACTGGTTTACTTCTAAGCCGAAGGTTTACCCGGAATTAGCCATATTTAGAATATTATGCCGTAAGTAAACGTAATCAATTACAACACGACAGTCAAAACCATTCAGTAGTTGTTCTGTTCTGAATCCATTTCGATGACGAACTTCGACTCAACGCTCTGACGTTTAACCGCTCAGAGCTGCTGTGGCATGCTGTCTCCATGGAAACCTGTTTAGTTGGTGCAGTGCGTTTGCGTGGTTTGAATATTCTTGCTTGCTAGCACATCCACAATATAAAAGACGTAGCTTTTATGAAATGATCCTTTTACCATTTGATATAGATTTACAGTGGATTACTTGAGATGAGTATTAAATAGGATTAATGCACGGCTTTCTGGAGAGGAGCTTTTTCGACAGGCCTTTTTTTTTCCTCCAACTTTGTTGTCGTATCATTAGCGAGCTAACGTCAACCGAGGCAGGTTGAACAGGTATGTGCGACCTGGTTAAACTGCAAATGTAGTTCATGCTATATCTGCTGATGTTAGTGCGATCTCACATTTAGCACCCATCAGGAATATCGGGGATCTCTTCTTCATACGACAACAGCCATATCTGAATTGTTTTCCCATCGGCGGGGGAAGGATTTTTGTTATTGATCACCAGCACGCGCTGACCACAAGCATTCGACATCTCGAGCTGCTCCAGTGGGAAAACGCACACCAAATCCATCGTTTTCTCGGAAAGTTAGCAACACTTTTATCGCAGGAATCCCTTACAATGTGCCGTCAGCACACGCGCGTCAACTAAAAGCGCGTGTAAAAACTGCACAAACAATTGAACACCACGCAAATAAATTAGTGTTAGATCGAGCTTTGCAAGCAGTGGGACGCGTTTGTCGTGGGAGGACCATCCTCTCTTCATCAAAGACATCACATCAGTCATTCACTGTCAAGGAGTCACAATTATGACAGGACTTTGACACCCGCGTCTGACACATTGACGAAGACACTTAGGACAGATGTTTGTCAGGAAAATGACACCGAGTCAGTCCAGTTTGTTTGGAGAAATAGATGACCTGCAGGACCTTACTTTCATCGAGAGACCCATACGCAGGAGCCTGAAGGTATGTATAGTAGCCTAGCATTTTCTTCTGTCAATAAATGACTACATTCGAAACTGTTTTGTATAATATTCATTGGTTGCTTACCGTACAATACTGATAATAATACATTTAATAATTCAACACTTCTGTCTAAGAGTGGAGGGATTTTTAACACTGCAGATGATTTCTTTAGGGAAAAACTAAAATGGAAAACATTCGCTCTTTGACGTTTTCGCTTATTTTGTTGCGCGCGCCACGACCTTTCGACATTTTCGCGTCATACGCTCTATTATCTTTATTTGAAGTAGTAACTGTACTAGCATCCTTAGGGAAGGACGGGGGTTGCCCACTTCAGTCTGCTGAGTGACGCAGTTTCTGTCAGCTGTCCGCATCACTGCTTCGCCTCCTCGTTCTCGCCACTGCGGAATAGAGGATTTCCACTTCAAACCATAACGTTATTCCCATTAATACCGCGAATTCCTTCATGTACAGCAGTAGCAGCGTATAGTTGTGTGAACGTCGTGTTCATGTGCTATCATGTAGCTGGCAGCAGTGAAGTTAAGCAAGGAGGACACTCTCTCATCTCTCAGCATCACGTATGCGGGAATAATGCAACGCCTACAGAGGGGGCGGGTGTTTTCTGTCCCTTATCTTTTTTTAATGGGGAGGTTCCAAAGAAAAGCACCGTGGCTCCGAGAGCCCTAAAGTAATAGACTAGGCACCTACACATGGCTCCCGTCCCCCACACTATCTCTTCCCACGCAGTCCCTCTTGCCTCGCATCCTGCCTCCCTGCAGCCTCCTCACATATTTGGCTGAGTCATCTGTAATGGAATCTTGCCCAATTACTGGCCATTCTTTATTTAAGATGCACTACTTTTGTACTCTTGAATTTTCTCCTTTGCTATAGAAACTCTCAACATTTTGTGCTAATAACTTTAGCTTCCTTCTTTATTTATTTTAAAGCACTGTGTTTGGTAAAGTGCAGATAGCAAGGCCAGGTTTTAAAGTTGTCATCTTGTTTCCCCCATATGCAGACTGCAGAAGAGATTGACAAGCTCACTGTGGATGAAGATCTGAATGACATAGAGCGAGCAGTCTACCTTCTCAGGTAAAATAGGTTTTGCTAGTTTTGAAATTGCTAAAGTAGCAGTCAGGACCCCTAACAATTTGTGATTACGCTTCCACATAACCATTTTACATCATTAAAATTGTTTTAAAGTTGTGCTGTAACGGAAATAGCGCCAGTTAATTTCTTCCATATTTTGACGTACATCTGAGTAAAAAGATGATCAATTACATATCAATATTGACTGGATGGAGGCAGATCTGAATGTGATCTTGCAGTTGATTGTATGAAAGAGTTGGGGTTTAATTAAAAATATTAAACATTTTATTTGTGTTCACAATACAATCATTAAGAATTTTCATTTCATACCAACTTTAAAAGGGTCATGAACTGCATTGTTTCATTGTTTTATAATGTTTCCTGGGATGCACTTGTAATGTTAGTATGATTTTTACATCAAAATTGTCATAATTTAGAAATAAAAGGCATTTTCCTACCCTGATTTTAGCCCTCTGATTTGAAAGCTCTGTTTTAAGGGGCGTGTCTACTGTTTGTCTCATCTTTGCATATAAATAGCCTCTCTCAAAAACTTTTAGCACGTTTTTACTATTATTAACTAATCATGAAAAGTGTTAGCATTATATTTAGATAGCATTATATTTAGTTCATGGCATAAAAGGTTGCAGTGATGAACATTGTAGCCGATCACAGACATGTTGAGCGCATGAAAGCAGTGATCTCGTCATTGCTACACGATTTCTGCACACTCATGAATGCTTTCATCATAACTAACAGTGCGAATACAATGTAAATAAGATTTTTTTTTATTATAACCAAAGTCCCTTTACGACAAGTCTTTTCACTCGACAGCCATCTTTGAAATGCCTGTCGGGCATGCATGTGCCCCTCCTATCTCCTTGAATGGAGAAACATCAAATTCTCCAAAACTGTTCGCCAAGCTTACGATTAAATTTCATATTTAAAATCACCAATGAAATCTGACAACAACTGTCTCATAAATTTTGTTTCTAAATGCTTGAAGCATAACAAAACAAACAGCATTTTTTTTTTTTTCATTTTTAAGCGTGCATCTCAGAACACTGACTGTTTCGATAGGAACGGAATTTAAACTTGCACTGTTTAATCCAGCGATTGTAAAGGGAGCGTTCTTTGATCGTTTTCTATATATAATTTGGTAACACTTTACAATTAGTTTCATTAGTTAACATTAGTTAACTACATTAGTTAACATGAACTAATAATGAACTGCACTTTGTTCATCTTTGTTAATGTTAATTTCAACATTTACTAATACTTTATTAAAATCTTGTTAACTTTAGTTAATGCACTGTGAACTAACATGAACAAACCATGAACAGCTGTATTTTTATTAATTAACGTTAACAAAGATTAATAAATACAGTAACAAATGTACTGCTCATGGTTAGTTCATGTTAGTTAATACATTAACTCATGTTAACTAATGAAACCTTATTGTAAAGTGTTACCGTCACTGGTTTGATTTACTGACACATAGACAAAGAACATCTGGCTGTACATGTGTCATTACATATCAGAAATCACTGGTCACAGATTAGGCATTAGAATGAACACATTTACTTACATGTTGTGTGGCATTACTGTCGAGTCCATATCATAAAAGTCTGTTTGCAAAGCCTGCGCCATAACATTTGCGACTGCTTTACCAAAAGATTAATAAATGCTCAACTGAGACAATCACATTTTTGAAAATAAATAACCACTTTCCTAGCATTAGGTTATTTTGGAAGGTAATGTTATTTTTAGTCCAGTGATCCTGTATCGGTTTTCTCTCCTTGTCATCTCACTAACACACTAGTGGGTGGGGCCAATGTTGCAATGATGAAGTAGGCATTGATTTTCTTCTGCGGAGGCGGTCTTTTACCCATCTATGTCATAGATAAGCACATTCCACAACGAGTCGTTCTCTGGGCTTGCTTTCAGTAAAAGCTGTTTTTGGACGTTTTCCGTTCTGAAACTTACAAGATATTCTTATAGTATGATGACCTCTTATATTTCAGAAGCTCAAGGAAAAGTTGATTTCTCAATTCATGACCCCTTTCATTATTATCCATCCTTCTAGTCAGTCTCTGTTTCAGTGATTAAAAAAAAAAATACAACCAAGTATATCCCTATTATTACTGGCTGATATACATTTACTGACAACCAGTTGCAATTTTTATTTATTTACAAAAAAAGTTCACTTGAGAAAGAATCAAACTCGCAACCTCTCGAGCCACATCATCTCATGCTCAGGTAGGGAGCTGAGGCCTCTATGGTTGACAGTTTTATTCACTATACCATGTTTTGCATCATTAGTCAAGTCTCTAGATCCCAGATTGTCTAAATCAGTTGTGCTCAGTGCTCTTTCTTTCCACTTGACACTTGGTTGGAAACTGTTTACCCGTGCCAGCATTGTTGGCTACAACTGTTTAGCCAAATGTTTATCTGGGGTAAGCTGACCGCACAACTACTTCTCAATGCTTGCTGACTGGCACAGAACATTCAGCTCAGTGGGTCAGGGCAGGTGGTGTCATCGCCGCTGTACTAGTCTTATGAATAATGGATCCCTGAATGGTCTCTCATTGATATCTAGGTAGAGCTAGCTAACTGCATGCTCATCTCGAAGGACTTTGGGGAGTCACTACTCTTAAGTTTCCATGTTACTGTCGCTCAGATGCAGGTTTAGCAGTGATATGGTGTTATCTGATCATTAAAGTTGAATGGATCTGGTGCTGATTACTGGGGAGACGGAGTTAAAATTTGATCAGATTTCCCCAGAATCTGCACATCCAGGCACATCTAGATCATAAATATATCATGAATTTATAGTTAGCAAATGCACATGCTTGGTCAAACTTTGTCTTGTGATGTTCTAGTCAAGACAGTTATAAGAATATTACAAGCTGTTTACAAAACACTAAATTATGTTTTATTAACATAGTTCGGGAGGAACATGTCAAAATAAGATACTCAAGTGTCATCAGCTGTCTACAATCAGTAATCAACATATCTACCCTATCAGCATGAAGGCAAGCCATATATAATCACAGCCAAACTCACCTAAGGATTCTCTACAGTCTTCAGAATCCCTCCACAACCCTGTCTCCTCTCACTCACCAGGTTACATCCTATACCTAACGGGGGGGGATACTCTGCGTTCGGGCCAAATTACCAAGCTTAGACCCCTCTCCCCGGACAGCACGCCAAATACGTTTACCAACTTAATCTATCCGATTTATTTGTATGTGTGAACTCGTGAAACAAATATTATATGAGAGGAGACCATTTTAATGACCTGATTGTATTTGTCTGTTTGTGTTGCTCTTGTTTATCAGCTTTACGAGAACCTAAATTAATACTAAAAGGCATATCTTATTTTAAAAGAGGTTATATCATGTTTACCTGTTACATTTTTATTACCTCATGCCAAAATATATAACAAAAAATTTCTCATCCTGGACCCATCACACAGGAGCTCAGTAATCTGATGACAGCTTAGGACATGGCAACAGTCAAAGTATTTTAGGCTTAAAAATCCACCAAAAAACAAGTAAATATATTTATATATCAATAGACACTATAAAATTAAAAGACAGCTACGCAGCTTTTTAATTAGGCAACAAATGATAGATAGATAGGACAGAACAAGATAGACTATTAATATTCTTTAATTGCAAAAGTATTATACTATAAAAGGCTCCAATACAAGGAAAAAAGATATTGATGTGTGGTGTATTAGACCTATGCAACAGTTTATTGAGTTTATAGTGCTCTTTACTCCAGTATTGTGATCTAACAGACACCGAGAGAAAGTAACAAGATTTAGAAACAGCAATAAACTCTAGCAAGAAGTCATTTTACGCAAAATCATAGACCTTTATTTATTGAAGCACAAAAATAAGTAAAAGAAGACTCAATTCAGTGGCCTGTTTGTGCGCTGTCTGCGATGGGGCATTCTGTCTGTGTGCGCCTCTCTTTCATGTTATTTCTGTTATTAAGGCTTCAAACATGAGCAACAGATAACACAAGCAACTGTCCCGTCTCCACGGGTCTTTCACAAGCTCTAAAAGTTATGAGAATGCATGCATTGGCAATGATGCATAAACTGACATTGCGTGAAAATGTAGAGAGTGTGAAAACAAAGGTCTTACATTTATAAATCGTATCGATTTTTTGGACATTGCATTGATACATCGATACACTTTTGCACAATGAAAGAATATTAATAGTCTATCTTGTTCTGTCCTATCTATCATTTGTTGTTGCCTAATTAAAAAGCGGCAGTATACATTTTAAAGTCTTTTAATTTTATAGTATCTATTTATATATAAATATATTTACTTGTTTTTCGGTAGATTTTTGTCATTGCACACAGAAGCCTAAAATACTTTGACTGTTTTCATGTCCTAAACTGTCATCAGATTACGAGATTGGTACTAGAACAACGTAGCAGTTGACTTGTAATCTGGTTACATAATGCATGCCTCCATTCTATACAGAGATGAAAACGCTTGGACCAAATATCTAAAACTTTCATGCTTTTTGACCCAAAACTCAGACATTTCCCTTTTTTGGAAGATCTGATATTGTCCCTCTTTAACCTATAAAACTCTATGTTGCTCCTTGCCTGTGCTAATTAAATACCAGAGTCGGTCCACAACCCGACTCCCTCGGGTGGGAAACTAGTTCTGAGAACAATTTAATTGCCCCTGTTCGCTGTCATTTGGCACGTAAAAGCAGGCTGCCAGAGCATCTGTAAGATGACAGGAAAGAGAGCGCTTGTTAAGAATTGGATGAATGGTTAAAGGAAGAGGTGTTTTTGATGTGCAGACACCTCATATATTATGGTTACACAAACGTGGTGCCATGTTAGTGAGGCATTTTTAGCATTTTGCACTTAAGATATTTATTTTGTATCATATTAACCAAAATTATATTTCAGTCTAACAACACAAGATGTACTTATTTCATTAATAGTGTCTAGTTTGTCTTCTGTCACAACAGTGTAATTGTTCTGAATTTAAAAACTTGAATAATCCACCTTGATATCATCCTGCGTAAACTTTCAGGCTAACATGAGGACTAATATCATGATATTGTTATAAATCTCACTGTCAAATACAATGTTTTTTTGTTTTGTTTTAAATGCCTTGCATACTGTCAGGTTAACTTCAGTAGTATAAAATATTACATTACTTAATTTTTGTATTTAATTTTAATTTTAGTTTGGATCAAAGTACATTTTAAGCATTAGGGTACAGTCACATTAACAATATTTCAGTGATTTTTTTGCGGTTGAGAAAAATCCATTGTCACATAGGACACACTTTCAAACTAAGCAGCTCTTGTTGTTCAGTGCTGCAAATTTGCATGACCAACTTGAACACGAGTGAAATCTGCATGGGGCACTTTTTCACCCTCAAGCAAAACTTCTAAACTAAAGGTGAACTGAAATAACTTGATCATTTACAAGAGGCACATTTGGAAAAATGCTATTTAGTTTCCTTTAACAGTGATTCTCCTCCAGTCTCCAGTGATATTTAGTTGAAGTTCGCATATCATTGGTCACATACTGTATGTATACTCTATGCTACAACAATATGAGATATTATAAAACTTTGGAATAGTGCATTTCACCCAGCAAGCAATTTTGCTTTTAAAAGATGTCTAATACCTGTCCAAACACAGCCCTGGACATCTAGGCTAAAACAAGGCAAATTTGGGCTGTCAGTGAAAATTTAATAGACGTCTAAACATAGCCCAAGAATAGACATCAATTTCAAAGAAATGAAACCAAACACCTTGTAATAGCTGTTGACTTTGCTTAAATGATGGCATATCGTACATCTCATAAGTTATTATGGCAAAAACGACGTAACCAAATTCAAGGTTATTTTGGATAGATGTGGGTTACTCATAGCCAGACTATATCAGGTCTATAGTTAACATAGACCGTGAAGTGATTGCTTGCTGGGCAGTGACAGTTTGAGTAATGGGTAAACACTGGGAATTTTAGGTGCTGCTGACCAGCTTTAATGTACAGTGAGTGAGAGATCTTTTCATTCTGGTGTGCTGATGTCATGAGCAGCATTGAATGCATCACTGCTCTGTCTGAGAGTCATGCTGATGAGGCTGCAGGGTTTTAGGACATGATTTTTTGTTGTCTGGTTTCTTTAAAGGAGTCTCTTAGGGCAAAGTTGGTTAGCATTGCCCTGTTAGAACTGCTGGTAGAACTGCACTATCTGGTTCTGAAAAGCACTGTCTACATTAATGGTTATTAAAAATTGCCTTTTTTTTTTGTGCGTGTATGTAGTGTACATTAATCAATCTTCAAAACATTAATACTCCTTCAAGAGTGTTATGGAATAAAGGATGTGCACAATTAAACAGAAAGTGTCACATTGGAAATGTAGGGCATGAAATGTTTGTTCACAGACAGACTGCACACAGACTGCACTTCACTTTCTTCCCAGCATCATCATTGGGGCTGGAAGGATTAGAGAGGCTGCTGTAAACTAATTGCTAAGTGGGCTTTGTTTAGGTTTCATTACAGTCCTGCTGGCACAATAATCAACTGCAGACTCGTTTCTTTTGGAGGGGGAGAAATCAAACAGTGTGTCACTTTCTGCTACTGTTTTGTCTCCTTCAGCTCTTTCGCTCCTCCCAACTATGTGTTGAAAGTTTCTAAACACAAGGTAAAGTGTTTCCAAAATTAAGATTGTAGGAAGATCATTCAAATGTTTCTCCTAGACAGCAAAGAAATTAAATTGAGCAAATTGAGCAAATGAGTCTTTTGGTTGTCGTATATTTTCTTCTTAGAAATGTAACAATGTAATCAATAAGAATTCATTCATCATTCCTCACCAGATTCTTCCTAAATCAAATTCAAATTGTTATTTTTTTGCCCCATTGAGTATGTTAACAATTATCAAATTTTTCTATTCATTTTAGAAGAAACATATCAGAGATCTCCATTAACTCTCTTGAGCTAGGAAAAGGAACTTCTAAATGCAATTAAATGTTCTTCTGGGTTGAGGCCATTGGCTATCGTTCACTCACCAGGGAAATCTAATTACAAATGCGAGCGTAGCTCTTTTTACTTTCTGACCACTTTCCAGCTAGGACCTGGCTGGAGCAATCAGAGACTCAAGGCTCACAGCAGTGGGATTGTGTTTCCAAACCATTCAGCACCTGGTCTGTAGCTGGTTATCTCTTTCATCCTCCTATAGATGCCACCTGCTCTTCTCTCTGCATGGTACCTCTGTCATTTAGTGTATAAACACAGGCATTGCTAAGGTGCTGCACATTACTAGTGCACAAAGCATGACCACATTACTACCTTCTTAGACAAACTTGGCAACAGGTCAGGCTGTTTCTTGGTTATTAAATAACCCTCTGCCAACAAAGGACAAAGGAGGACAACCTATCCCTGAAAAAGTAATGAATACCTGTTTATAGTTCATTATTTAGAACAACAGCACACATGAGAGACTGATAGACATGAGATTGTTCAGAGAAAGGATGACGTCTGGGAGGTTCAGCTGCATTAAGCTTCAGAAGGTTTTGCTTCAGTGGTAGAAACAACCAGAGCACAATGGTTCTATAAATAACCAGAGCATGTAGCCATTTCCTTCACCTTTATGGCTACAACATTTAAACATTTCATCCAAAATAAAATGGCTAAATTGTTTAGAAAGAAAATTGAAGGTGCACTAAAAACGGTTATGTTCATGGTTATGTTGTGCTCTCTTGACTTCCTTATCAACCAAATATTCTTGAACTGAACATAAGGTTATTTTTAAGCAACTGATATGGTTAGAGAAATCTTTTGAAGAACATTTAAAGAAGCTCTTCGTATTGACTACTGGTTATTGTTTGTGAATGCAGACTAGACATAGGCACACATTTAGACATTGAGGTGATAAGGGAAACCATCTGTCTCCTAGAAACAAGATAATGGACCCACAAAGAAAAATCATAAGTTTCATAAGTTTAAAAAAAAATCATCAGTCAGTGCAGCATCAATGCTGGGCACAGCAGTAGTTCACTGGCATTTAAAGCATTTACATAGAAGGCATTTAGAAGACACTCCAGTGCAGAGCAACATACAAAACGTGCTTTGGTTTCACACAGAGACCATTGTGATCAACAGATGGAAAGCATGATTTTTTCAGAGCATCATTTTCAATGGAAAGACAGAAACGTCTTAGGTTTCTTAAAGAAATCATGTTTTGAAGTTTAGAATGACATTGGGCGAGTAAATGATGACAGAATTTTCATTTTTGCTATAGCTTTAAAGATGACAAAAAAATGTGGTGCAGGTATAACGTCAAGTTGTAGGCCAATCAGCAGTTAGCATCCTCTTATGAAAAAGAAGTATACTTCAAGTTCATTTTATGAAGTATACTTAAAGGGATACTTGAGCGATTAGCATTAAGCGTTGTATCAGTAGAAATCCAGTAGTGTGGTGAATTTGTGATCACCACAGATCTTATTTCAGCCATTTAACCAAAATCCCATTCAAAAAACCCATTGACTTGATGGAACCAGAAGTGCTAAAATGCTCATACTCAGTTCTGCTTTTTGGCCTACAAAGTGATGTCATACCTGCACCACTCTTGAGCATCAATACTGTGGAATCTCACACCTGAACAAGTACATGTCTGACTTTGCTTTGCATATTTTTAATAAATGTAGTACATAAAATAAAGTAAATGTCATAAAATAACTTCTGTTATACAGCAGAACTACAACATTTTATCTTTTGTTTTGGTATGTGATATAGCTGGTAGCTTTAGGTCATTGTTGTTATTTATATCGCCAGCCATATTTCTATGTTATTCAGTTCTGGTGAGGATGTCCAACGGGCCAGTGTGATCATTAATCTGCCAATCCTGGTGCGTCAGAACCCAGCAGAGACCTTCCGCAGGGTGGTGCCAAAAGTCAGGGTAGGCCAAACCATGTTTGTTTTATTGCTTTTTGGTTTTGAGATCCTTCTATGACTTGTTGATATGTGCTGTTTGTAAGTGATCAATCAGAGCTCCCTCTTCTACCCCCAACAGGAAGTGCTTCATGTAGCTGGGGCGGATATGCAGCTTGCCGCAGCAGGATCTTTCCTGACCATCCTCCAAGATGACATTGTCCTCATCCAGACGCACACCCACTCAATCTTGCAGATAGTTCTCCTAAATCTTGACCACAGGGACACAGGTTGCCATTTTTTAAAAAGCTTATAAAGCTCCTGTAGAAAGTATATACTGTACATTTGATTAAGTTTGGAATGACTGCTTGAATGCATTAATCCTTATAATTTGCAGTGTTATGACTGAAAGATGATTTGACGTACAATAGAGTTCAAAAAATGGGGTCAGCAAGAATTCTTTTTTAAAAGAAATTAATACTTTTATTCAACAAGAATGCATTAAATTGACCAAATGTAATGTTACAAAAGATTCAATAAATGTGAATGCACAACTGTTCATTTAGCATTATAATAATAAGAGTTAATCAGCATGTTAGAATGATTTCTGAGAAATCATGTGACACTGAAGACTGGAGTAATGGCTGGTGAAAATTCAGCTTTGCTGTCACAGGAATAAATGACATTTCAAAATCAAATAGAAAATCGTTATTTTAAATTATTTTTGCTCAAATAAATGCAACCTTGCTGAGAAAAAGTTAAAGTTAGTTAACCACTTTCAAAACCCTGAAAAATTATTACCGACCCCAAACTTTTGAATGGTAGGGTATGCCAGAGTGGAATATGCACATTTCTGAACATCATGGACACAAATAGATACTTTATCTTTATTTTTAATAGTGGTCAGCAATGCTTGGTTGGAGACGTTGCTGTCAGCAATCGATGCTTTACCAAAGGAAACTATCAGGCAAGAGGTAATGACAAATGCATTATTTCTCCTGCCTATCATTTCTAAACCTATGGGATATGTCTTAGGAAACAGCTATAAGAGTGAATTAAAATTAAGTTTGCTTTGGTTGACTGTTTGCACAGATTCTGAGCCCTCTATTGTCAAAACATCAGCTCTCCCAGTCTGTCCCGGCACGTCTGGCCAGCTGTCGCATTTTAGGAAAAGTTGTTGGCAAGTTTGAGTCATCAATGTGAGTTCTACATTTGAAACACCACTTGACCGATCGAATAAGAGGACAGGAACAAACTGTTTCATGAAACTCCCAATATAGAATCATTTTCTTCATAAAGTAAAGTTTAAATGACACACAAGTTGAAATACACTTTGTTGCTTATTTGCTGACTTAAAGGGATAGTTCTCCCAAAAAGGAAAATTCTGTCATCATTTACTTACCCTCAAGTTGTTCAAAACCTGCCCCCATTGACTTACATAGGAGGAAAAAAAATACTATGGTAGTCAATGGGGGCTGAGATCTGCTTGGTTACAAACATTCTCCCAAATATCTTCCTTTGTGTATAGCAGAACAAAGAAATGTATACAGGTTTGGAACAACTTGAGGGTGAGTAAATGATGACATAATTTTCATTTTTGGGTAAACTATCCCTTTAAAATGTCTACCGTGGTTTCTGTCTGCAGAGTGAAGAAGGACCTTTTGCCATTGATCAGGTCGTTATGCCAGGACGTAGAGTATGAGGTCCGCGCCTGCATGTGTCGCCAGCTGGAGAACATCACCAGGGGAATTGGGTAAAAAGATATAAAGCAGAGAGACATTTCATTATTTGAATAATACATTTAAATGCTGCTTAGTCTAAATGGCTTACTCCTGTATGGATTAGATAGAACACAGAAAAACACAGTATATTGTATCATGCATTATAAATATCAAGTATAGTGTATATGATTTTAGGTAAGTTAAAGAAATTCTTCATTTCCTTTCCATTTTATTAACAACTTTATTGTTTTTGCCACTTCTTCCAAATGTGAGACATTATCACTGACATATTTAAACCTAGTGATGCAAGTCTTTCACACTGTGTCAGACTGATGCTTGAACTTAAGCACTTCTTTTGTTACAATAAAGTTGAGGAAGAAGTCTAAGGTCTTGTGCAAGCTTCACTAATTTGTTCTGATAGAAATAACATCTGAGATAGGGCTGGGTATTGTTAACATTTTTTCGATAGTGATACGATACCTTGACTTCGATACCGGTTCCTGGATGATACTTTTTTCAAAACCAAATGTATTTTTCTGTTTTAACAAGATTACATTACCTAAAAAAAATATTTTGGTTTTATTTTTTCAGTTTGTTGACTTAAAGACTTGTATATAGGGCACTGGGGGGCGGAATATATGCCTCGTGCTCAAGCGCACACATAAAGCTTGCCGCAAAGCACTGGCAAAAGTAGTCTAATGTTTATAAATGTAAAAATAGCAAGGAGACATTAATTTTAATTGTTTATTAATAAACTAGTTATGTTATGCTCGTCCGTGTTGGGCTGCAAAGATGAAGTTGACGATGCTGACTTGTCATCTCCTCAGTAGTGAACGTGCGCACCTATAGAGGGAAATGCACCTTTCATTTGGATTACATAATCAAAGTGTTTGTTTTTGATTTGAATTGGTTTGTTTAAACATAGATATTCCAAGCTTTCTATTGGCCTATTTCTCATGTCTGTGAGGAAAGTATATGCTGAGTTTCGGTTAATTTATGTGACGCAGTTCTTCTTGCAGTCGAATACGGAGAAACGTTCTGCTCTTTAGTTTATTCCGTGCACTGTCAAGTGCTTCAGATTTGTCGTGTTGTCGGTCTTAGTAGCAATTATCTTGCTGTGAATATTACATTGCACCTGGTGAAATGTAGCCACAATTTTTTATCTTTTCCACATCTTTTACATCTATGTGGGTTGGGACGCTTACCCCCTATTTACACTGCACACGTCTGTGGTGCATCACGGCTTTGGCGAGGTTTTGTTCGGTCCTTGTGCTGCGGCGCGGCCGGTATAAACAGTAAAATTGACTAGAGTGGACGCGATCAGCTCCGGTGGCCGTCTCAGAGCCATAGCGCCACAGACAGGGTTACACTACAGCCTCATGTGCGAGCCGCGTCCCTGGGCGTAACCACCGTAAACTAATGTTTTTTCCACCACAGCCAATCATGCTGCATGCTTATTGGCTCACTGATATTGACAAGATCATCGAAAAGGTATCGAAATTTGGTATCGAACGACAAGACCTTTTACGACACTCAGTAGTATCGAGGCTATTCGGTCAGTACCTAAAAAGTATCAAACTCGATACCCAGCCCTAATCAGCGATTAAACATTTACACTCACCTAAAGGATTATTAGGAACACCATACTAATACTGTGTTTGACCCCCTTTCGCCTTCAGAACTGCCTTAATTCTACGTGGCATTTATTCAACAAGCTGCTGAAAGCATTCTTTAGAAATGTTGGCCCATATTGATAGGATAGCATCTTGCAGTTGATGGAGATTTGTGGGATGCACATCCAGGGCACGAAGCTTCCGTTCCACCACATCCCAAAGATGCTCTACTGGGTTGAGATCTGGTGACTGTGGGGGCCATTTTAGTACAGTGAACTCATTGTCATGTTCAAGAAACCAATTTGAAATGATTTGAGCTTTGTGACATGGTGCATTATCCTGCTGGAAGCACCCATCAGAGAATGGGTACATGGTGGTCATAAAGGGATGGACATGGTCAGAAACAATGCTCAGGTAGGCCGTGGCATTTAAACAATGCCCAATTGGCACTAAGGGGCCTAAAGTGTGCCAAGAAAACATCCCCCACACCATTACACCACCACCAGCCTGCACAGTGGTGCACAAGGCATGATGGATCCATGTTCTCATTCTGTTTATGCCAAATTCTGACTCTACCATCTGAATGTCTCAACAGAAATCGAGACTCATCAGACCAGGCAACATTTTCCCAGTCTTCAACTGTCCAATTTTGGTGAGCTTGTGCAGATTGTAGCCTCTTTTTCCTATTTGTAGTGGAGATGAGTGGTACCCGGTGGGGTCTTCTGCTGTTGTAGCCCATCCGCCTCAAGGTTGTGCGTGTTGTGGCTTCACAAATGCTTTGCTGCATACCTGGGTTGTAACGAGTGGTTATTTCAGTCAAAGTTGCTCTTCTATCAGCTTGAATCAGTCGGCCCATTCTCCTCTGACCTCTAGCATCAACAAGGCATTTTCGCCCACAGGACTGCCGCATACTGGATGTTTTTCCCTTTTCACACCATTCTTTGTAAACCCTAGAAATAGTTGTCGCTGAAAATCCCAGTAACTGAGCAGATTATGAAATACTCAGACCGGCCCGTCTGGCACCAACAACCATGCCACGCTCAAAATTGCTTAAATCACCTTTCTTTCCCATTCTGACATTCAGTTTGGAGTTCAGGAGATTGACCAGGACCACACCCCTAAATGCACTGAAGCAACTGCCATATGATTGGTTGATTAGATAATTGCATTAATGAGAAATTGAACAGGTGTTCCTAATAATCCTTTCGGTGAGTGTATGTGTTTATTTTTATCAAAATGAACATTATCAGTATGATAAGATATCTGTATTTGCTCTGTCCCAGACTGGACCACACTAAGGTTGAAGTGCTCCCTGAGCTGGTTGAGCTGGCCCAAGACGAAGCCAGTACTGTGAGACTGGCAGCTTTCGACACCATCATCAACCTCTTAGAGATGTTTGACAGTGGTAAGCCACTCGCAGCCCTTCTTGAATTAGTTTGATTCTTATGTTAGGTGTTTTATCATGACAATTCTTTAATTGATATTTTAATACAAATGTACTCTTCATATGCGGATAAATATATTGGTGATTATTGTTTGTTTGAATATATTAAACTAACAAAATGTAGCTCGTTCTTTAAAGGATATTATCAATATATCAATTATATCAGCTTTTCTACTGTGGAAGTCAGACAATCTGAAACACAGTTAAATTACAGAGAAACGGAGAGGTGTCACACTTGGGTGAAAGCATTTGCACTTCCTGTTGTTTCACAGAGTACTGTTTGAAACACATGCTGTGTACCTGCTCATATCATCAGACACAGCTCCTTTTATTTTCTGTATGTTAAGAACTTTGTTTTGCATGCTGGGACATCAGATTCAGATACTGGCAAGTGGCTCTTTTGTGTTGAAACATGTCTTGCGCTCTTTCTCTGTCACCATCTCACCCTCCCTTCTTTTCTGTTACCGTCTTTCTCAGATGACAGGACTTGTGTCATATTTCCCTTGGTGAAGGCATTCTGTGAAAAATGCTTCAAAGGGGATGAGGCAGTGCTGGCCTCCTTGTCTTTCCAGTATGGAAAGCTTTGTCATGGGCTCTCAGGTCAGTGGCAGTTTTCTTTTTTTTTTTTCTGAAATATTTTAGGATTACAGTCATGTATTTCTGTACCTTTTGTTTGAACAGAGTCTTTTACTGATGAGCAGCACCTCTGGTTTCTGGAGTTTTATAAGAAGCTGTGCTGTCTGGGACTCCAGCATGAAAATGGGCATTGTGAGAGCCAGCCCTATCCACTGGAGCTAGAGAACAAATACGCCCTAGTGCGCAGGAATTGTGCCTACAACTTTCCTGTGAGTTTTCCTGCCTTACATCCATAACTGTTTCAGTCTGAAGTCTTTAAAGGTGAAATGTGTTTAAAGTTTGTAGTATCCCAAGTATATTTGCAGAGCCATTTCAAGAGTGTAAACACTGTTGCCCTGTGGTGCTTTTAAAACATTACACTAAGTATGCACTTTAACCTCCTGGGTGCCACTGTCCACGTACAAGGACATTATACTGTAGTGTTTCTCTGACACCATACATGTCACAGTTTAAGAGTCTGAATGTCCTGTAAAGAGCACGTTGAGGGCTGTTTTTAGGTTTCACCAAGGTAACTTCTCCTTGGTCTTTAAAAATGACTGATGATCAAATTTAGCACTTTTACGGAACATCATTTTCAAATAGTTTGTTATAAATCAACATCTGAGGAAAATGTTATGGGGTTTCTAATCAAAATATGACTTTCTGTTACAAAACAGGGCATTGATTTCATACTTGTCCTCAGTAGAGGACACCAGGACTTAAATCATGTTTATCAGGCATTTTAGGAGACATAAGTGAATAGGGAAAGAAATTACATATCAATATACCTATAAAATATTAGATATTATTATGAAAATCTTGCCAACTATCACTCCCATTATTATACTTCTTTTTTTCATTACATGTTGCTCCAAGATCACATTAATATGCAAATTAGAGACAGTGTAACGATACATTGCATTGAATGGAAAAACCCATGTATGTCCATTTTACCCACACATTGCATAAAGTATAATGGTATATCAATTCATTCTGTTATATCTTTCATAACATAGTTGAGAATCATCTTTAAACAAAGTTTGGAACCTAAAAATTGATTGGTGAATGAAAAAAAAATCCCATTGTTTTTGCATATACATGTCATTTCATGTCATTTTATTTTTTAAACAACTGAGTCCTGGTGTCCACTTATGTGGACATAGCATAACATATTAATAAAATATCATTGTGGCAAGCAGCGAGGTAGCCTAGAAATCTAGACGCACCCTAGCGGCAGCAAATCTAATTTGCAGCCAGGGCATCGAGCAACTCTCCGTTGGCTTCCGAGCTGGAAAAACCAAACTCTAGTCAGGCCAATCACATCGTGTATAGAGTCGGTGGGCGGGCTTAATATAATGACGGCAGAGTTGTGACAGTTCCGCGTTCTACTTGAAAACAAAGAAGCTGATGAACGGCGGTCTTTCCAATCAGGTTTGGCTGCGACTCTGGAAGACTTGGAGTTAAGCTTTTCCTTGAGAAAAGAACAAAGAACGGCACTGAAGGCATTCTTAAAAAAGGAAGATGTGTTCAGAGTTTTGCTGAACGGATACGGCAAAAGTTGAATCTATCAACTAGCTCTGCTTCACCTTCTTTGTTGCTAGCAATGAGGCAGAGGGACAGTGAGAACGGGGCGAGGCCAAGGGCGTGATGATAATGAGACATGAAAAACGATTTTTCCTGGGTCTAAGGAACTTAAAAATTGTATTTCATTCAGACTAAAGCAATACATTGTATTTTTAAAATGTCCTGTAGGCACTCAAATCACACTAATCTGATTTTTGCAATGTCGGATTAATATACCTGGTGTAGATAATCCAATCATAGCTCGGCTTCATCCAGCATTTAAACATAATTCAGAATACGGGTGGATTCGGCATCGAGCACTTTTTCTTCGAAATACCAAATATCCAGTCCAGGAGATGTACTGCAGTTTATTGTAGGTCTTAATGAATGCGTTTTAAAAGTTCTAAGGACGCTTGGTTTTTAAAATGTTTTCAGAATAATTTTTAATGATTTGAAAACCTTTTGACAAACCAATATTTTCAGGCACAATGATCTATTTTTAACTTCTGTCAGTGGAGGCAAAGACTTCTGGAATAGCTCATTTGAGAAAATTAGACCTCTGACAGCTCCATCATCAACGTCTGAAGTGCTCTTTTGTTGTTAGTGTTGTTTTTTTATATAGCAGCAGTCACTCAGAATATGTTTGCAGTCTAAGATGAAGGTGACTGAAAGTTATGTCTATGAAACTCATATTAAATGAGTCATACAGATCATACATTCTGCTCATTTTTCAGAGTGGTTATCATTAAAAGACCAGTTCACCCTTTTTAAGAGGGGCACAAAAGCATGATAAAAATGTCATAAAAGAAGTCTTTATGACTTGTACATTATATATAAGTTATTCACTGATGATATTTCCTTCCAGTGGGCTGTAACTGGATAATTGATTCATTGAATTCAACTCAAAAGAACAATTTGGTCACCAATCATTATAGCTACTTCTATCATTAACTTTCAAGAATTTAAATATATTTTAAAGCAAAGATGAATTTTCAGCATCATTACTCCAGTCTTCAGTGTCACATTCTAATCATTCTAATGTTGATTTGGTGCATGAGAAGCATTTCTTATTATTGTCTATTTTGAAAACAGTTGTTCTGCTTTATTTTTTGTGTAAACCATGATTTTTTTCAGGATTCTTTGATAAACAGTAAGTTTAAAAAAACTTTTATTTTAAATATTTAAAATATTTTTTTGTAACAATATAAAAGTCATTATTAATGTATTTGCTGAATAAAAGTTTACTTAAAAAAAAAAAATCATAATGACCCCAAACCTTTGAACGTTAGTTTTTAAGGTTACTATCTTCAATAATTCATGAGCATATTGTTGTGTGACTGGACTTTACTCTGTAGATTTCTTCTCTGTATTTATTTGCAGGCCATAGTGTTATTTGCAGATCCAAACCATTTCCTGTCTGAATTATACCGTACCTTCTCAAGTCTCTGTCATGATCCTGAGATTTCAGTACGAAGGACGGCAGCTGGTGGTTTCCATGAGGTACAGATTTCCTCTCATTTTTGTCATGGGATACAATGAGACTCACATTTTGACAGGCAGCAATGCCTCTTTTCAGAATGCACAGTACCATCTTCTCTAATTCCTCTACATTAGGTGGTCAAATTGCTGGGCCCAAATGTGCATTATGTACACAAAGAGCTAATCACTTTGCTGCAGGATGATTCATTAGAGGTGAGTCCTGAAAAAAGGTTTGTGTGTATGTGTGTGTTTGTTTATTAAAAAAGCTTTCAGCTGTATGTGACGGCTTCAGTCATGTCATTTCCTTGGCACACTGTGCTGTGCAAGATGTGGCAACTTTCTTCACGGAAAGATTCAATCTTTCTCAAGAGCTTTTTCTCATTCAGAGCGTTTCTCTACTTACTGGAGTTCACGTACAAATAGCCATCTGACCATCCAAAACATCCTTCTCGCAAGGCCAGATGTGCTTATGTAACCTCTTTATTTTGATGCCCATTAGTTAGAAGAGAAATGCCCTTCTGGAGTGTGTAAAGCAGATTATTTGGTTTCATCTGTGTAACGTATTAACAAAAATGAACTACTTGTAGACCTTAAAGGTGAAGTGTGTCATTTCTGCACCACTAGCGTCACTAAATGGAATTGCAAAAATAACTACAGGTTTCACAAACACATCTGCAATTGGTCACACCATTGACTGCTCAAACAAATAGAGCAATGTTTTGATTTTGCTCAATTTAATTATTTGATATTTGAAAAAGATTTCAGCGTCGAAAGTTACACGCATCTCTTTTAACACCAGACTACCAGATATTCATGATATGCGCCAGACATACAATGCCTACGTGTGTGTTTGTTTGGGGGCGCATGCACAAGTGCGTGAGCCTTTTGCGGAGGTTGCATGCAACTGTGTAGGATGAATGAATGCATGGCACCTCCCTAGCTGAGGCTAGGAGTGTGGTATTGTTTATTCTGTCATGATTCTCTGAGCGGTGTTAGTCACACACTGCATTAGCATCCACTATGGTGCAAAGCTCCCTGAGCCATCAGACGTACAGTAGTGATTTTCATGATTAATGATGATGGAAACCAAGCATTATAGACTATCTATTATAGTCAGTGATCTCACACCAGCTCTTCTCTAATTTTAGAATCGCTTCCTGGGGTTGCTAGAGATGTGTTTCTAAAACATCTGATGATGAGAAGGCTTTGTTGATCTAAAGGACTTAGATCAACATTAGCTCAATGCTTTTGAATCTGCAGGTTCTGGATGCACTGTTGAACAATCTTCAGGAGACTTTAGAGCTGGCCACTTCCAGAGGGGAGGGAGCAGGACCTGAGAGCAAGGTACCAGCTAAATGTGCTTTACATTTTTATGCTTTAAGGTAGCATTATCTGTTAGATTTGTAACTTGACCAGCACTGTTTATGGTTCTAGCATTAGTAAATCAATTAAAAATGTAAAAATAAACAAAACAAATTTTGTTTAACGTAAAGTTATGTCGGAGCTGCCCCGAGTTCCAGTCCTGGCTCATGGTCTTTTCCTTATCCCATCTCCCTCTCTCATAAACTTAACTTCCTGTTACATGACAGTTCATGCACACTGGGTATGCGCGTACAAGTGTAAACAGTTGCCTCTTGTGCATGTAGACAGCTGCAGTATTATAAAATACAGCGTTTAACTGCACAACGGCTGCTAAAAAGGACCACAAAGTCAGCAAAGCATGCAGTTCCGTCTCTGTGTTATTGTTTACACGGTTGTCGAGGCTGGTATGTTACAGTGCCGTTGTGAGAGACGGCTCTGGGTTGCGTTTCCCAAAAGCATTGTGACTATAGCCACCAGTGGTCTCTATAATCAACGTATAATACTTTTGGGAAATGCAGACCTGGTCTGTTATTGTTGTGTTCAGGTAGCGTAATGTGGGTAGCCATGCCATAATTTAAAAAAATGTCTGTTTTGGTCTGTTTACACTGAAACACAACCCCAGAGTTTTCAAACATAACGGGGTCTGCAGCATTTTCGCAGTTTGAAAACGACGGAATAGTGTAGGCGGCAGGTGTAAACCGTTTTAAAAATAAAATGCACTAGTGTAAACGGGACGTCCACTGGAGGCGAGTACAGTGAGAACCCAATAATAATAAATTATTGTCATTGTAGTGCCCAAGTGCAGTTTTATTAAATTCAAACATGACCAAAATTAGGGATGATAGCAGGGCTCTGATAAAAATTTTGCTTTGACGCAGATTTTAAAGCACTATTGTATCACACACTGTGCCGATTCTTGTATCGAAATGATAATACCACGTGATTGATGACGTTTGAAGCTTTGAACATCATGCAGTATTAGAAGGTTGGGACAGCTGGTTTGAAAAAATTGGCGCTTCGCGACCCCACTTGATGCATAAAAAGGAAATGCATTTAATCGTGTTTATAGCTGGGGTCTCAGAGACCCTAAACAGAACATTAAGGGTTAAACAGCTCACCCAAAATATTTATTAACACATAAATTATTAATTAGGATCACATACTTGTATGTTTTATATTATTGATCAATATGTGAATCCGTTGACCAGGCTACACATGGCATGAGTTGATTCCACTCTTGTATGTCAAGCTCTGTTTGGTCACATGCTTTTTCAAACTGTATATCCTCTGCTCCGTGATGATTTGTTAGATATGGTGGAGAAAACAAGTCTGGCCACCAGATGTCGTGAATGTGCATTGTGTTAAAAGCTTTGAGTAATGCACCATTTTTCTGCACAATTTTCAGAAAACCTTGGATTCCCATCACTAAACAAAATACTAAATAAAGACTTGATTTGGCTTGACTAAACTAAACTAAGAAATAAATAATTATTATAATTATGTTAAATATTATTATTTTTAAATTAAAAATATTTGTAAGTTATTGTATTCATTTACTTTTTCCCTTTTTTGATTAAATGGCAAATCACGATTAACACACATAATCAGTATACCACTAATTTCAGGTTCATTCCACTTCAACAAACATCTGCAGTCAAACTAAAATTATTCAGGGTTTTGTGAAGGTCTTTTTGCTCTTTCTTACCCTATTCATTCTACCCTTCTTTCTCTTGCTTTTCCTCACTCTTTTTTTCCAACATCTCATCAATAATTACAGGGAGCGTGGGCTGCTATGGCATGTCTTAAAATGAATTGTCATAAAACACATTTTAATACAGAGATAAGATAACTGATGTGAAGCTCCAACCCTCTGTTTAAAAGTTTGGGTTTGGAAAGATATTTTAATTAAGTCTGTTATGTTTACCAGGTAAAACAGTAATATTGTGAAATATTATTACAATGGAAAATAGCTGTTTTCTACTTTAATATACACCGATCAAGCATAACATCATGACTACTGACAGGTGAAGTGAATAACACTGATTATCTCTTCATCACGGCACCTGTTAGTGGGTGGGATATATTAGGCAGCAAGTGAACATTTTGTCCTCAAAGTTGATGTGTTAGAAGCAGGAAAAATGAGTAAGCGTAAGGATTTGAGCGAGTTTGACAAGGGCCAAATTGTGATGACTAGACGACTGGGTCAGAGCATCTCCAAAACTGCAGCTCTTGTGGGGTGTTCCCGGTCTGCAGTGGTCAGTATCTATCAAAAGTGATCAAAGGAAGGAACCGTGATGAACTGGCGACAGGGTCATGGGTGGCCAAGACACATTGATGCATGTGGTGAGCGAAGGCTGGCCCATGTGGTCTGATCAAAGAGACGAGCTACTGTTGCTCAAATTGCTCAAGAAGTTAATGCTGGATCTGATAGAAAGTGCATTGCGGTTTGTTGCGCATAGGGCTGCAAAGCCACAGACCAGTCAGGGTGCCCATGCTGACCCCTGTCCACCGCTGAAAGTGTCAACAGTGGGCACGTGAGCATCAGAACTGGACCACGGAGCAATAGAAGAAGGTGGCCTAGTCTGATGAATCACGTTTTCTTTTACATCACATGGAGGTTTTCTGGGAAACCTTGGGACCTGCTATCCATGTGGATGTTACTTTGACACGTACCACGTACCACCTACCTAAGCTTTGTTGCAGACCATGTACACCCTTTCATGGAAATGGTATTCCCTGGTGGCTGTGGCCTCTTTCAGCAGGATAATGCGCCCTGCCACAAAGTAAAAACGGTTCAGGAATGGTTTGAGGAGCACAACAACGATGTTGACTTGGCTTCCAAATTCCTCAAATCTCAATCCTATCAAGCATCTGTGGGATGTGCTGAACAGACAAGTCCGATCCATGGAGGCCCCACCTCACTACATACAGGATTTAAAGGATATGCTGCTAACATCTTGGTGCCAGATACCACAGCACACCTTCAGGGGTCTAGTGGAGTCCATGTCTCGACGGGTCAGGACTGTTTTGGCAGCAAAAGGGGGACCAACACAATATTAGGAAGATGGTCATAATGTTATGCCTGATCAGTGTGTATTTAGGGGTGTAAATCGGACGGTTCATTACAATACAGTATGATATAGATTCTCATAGCCAGCGATAGGATACTTGCCGATACCTCAGAAAATTCTGCAATTTGTTCTGCGACCAACACAAATTAGGTCATAATGTTATGCCTGATCGGTTTATTTTACAATGTAATTTATTCCTGTGATGGCAAAGCTGAATTTTTAGCAGCCGTTACTCCAGTCTTCAGTGTCACATGATCCTTCAGAAATCATTCTAATATGCTGATTTGGTGCTCAAGTAACATTACTTACTATTATCAATGTTAAAAATAGTTGAGCTGTGTAATGTTTTTGTGGAAACTGTGATACTGTGGAAAAAAAAAGACCTTACTGACCCCAAACTTTTGAACGGTGGTGTATGTCTCACTCTCGCCCTTAAAGCAGGTGAACATACCAGACTTGGTGCCTGCTTTGGTGACGGCGGAACAGAAAGCGGCATCCTCGCTGCACTGGCGCGGTCATGAGAAACTCCTGCAGTGCTACTCCTGTCTGCCCCGTGTCATCTCTGGAGACCAGATCTACTTCCGCTTCTTGCAGAGAATGTTCAACATCATCACTACGACTGTAAACTTCTTATATGCACACTCCTGCCTGTACATCCTGTCAATTGTAATTGTGTTTCATCTGTCCTTCTGTTTATGCTGTTCTAGAATGTTCTGCCAGTCCAGCGAGAAGCTGTCAGGACATTATGTGTGTTCTTGCGCTATAACCGCAAACAGGAACAGCGGCAAGAGATAATCAGCAAAATAAAGCAAGGTAAAAAATAAACAAGATCTGCTTATTTTTGTGAATGAGATTCAGTAATTGTAGTTGGTCAGGACTGTTTTTTTTCTTCTGATCTTAAGAGCTTGCTCAAGGTAGAAGCTACTGGAACAGGCTTCGCTATCTGGACCTGTGTGAGATTACAATAGACCTCTTCTCCAAGTCGTATTTTTGCAAACATTTCCTTATTCCAGCGCTTGAGTTGGTCAGTGACCCCGTCGCCAATGTCAGGTGAACAGCTCTCTTTTTTCTGTTATTGCGTCCTTTTTTACTGTGCCATGAATTTTAATTGCTTAACTTAATGTTTTAAAGTATTGCTACTTATTGTTTGTTTTATTCAACACAAAAAAAAACACATTCTGGCAGGTACAAACTCTGTTATATGTTACCCAAACTGAGATCCACCATCAGACCAACAGACAAACATCTACTTCAGCAGCTGGAGTTCTGTGTGCGGAAATTGTTGTGCCGTGAGAAGGATAAAGATGTAGTGGTAACTTTGCGTAAGGTGAGGCTCTCATTACTAAGGTGCAAAGTTTCTGCAAAATTTAATGGGCAATAAAGGTCTATTATCAATAGTGCAGTGACATTAAGCACCGCTCACTGAGAAGTCACTTTCAAGCCAAGCAGCTTTCTGTTGGTCAACATTCATTTGATCAACTTGAATCCATCGCAAAATCTTTTGCACTCGTGCGAAATTTTAGATTGTGTGGATTCCGAGCGAAATGACAGGATTCAACCCACGAAAGTTTACTGAATAACAGTAAATGTGACTGCACCTTTAGTCTTTTGTAAGGATTTTTAATATATTAAATATAATTTCATTAATTAGACGCAATTACATTTTTAAAACTGTATTATTATGTTTTTTTAGACAGTTCTGGAGTTGGACAAAATGGACATTACAGAGCCGGTATGAAAGATCTGTGACTTTCCATTAAGTTAGCATTTTTTTATATACCACAGCAGTCTTCTTTTTTTGAACACTAGTGTTTTCATATTTATAGTATCATAAAAGGCATGAAAGAGAGCTCTTGGACCAAAAAAAGGAGAAGGAGGAGAATCTTTTACTTGAAATGGTGAGAGATTTACCCTTTTATGAAGACAAGTTATGCTAGTTATCGTTTCTTCAGTATGGTTTTGTCAGTTTTAACTCTTGACTGATCCGGCCTGAAAAGCCCATGTAAATATGCAGTCAAGTATATTTAACTTTCTGAGGTCAGAATAAAGACAAAAATGAGATTTTAAATGTTGCTACTGTGTGATTTTGTAACACATAGGAACTGCTAGAAAGACAGCAGAGTGAGGCAAAACTAACTGGAGATAAACAGTCTGAGAAGAAACGTGAGTGACGTTCATTCATGCTCCTTCTCTTGTAAACATCGGATGTTTTTCTAGCATACCAATGTAAATCTATGAATGCTCACTTTTTGGTTTGTAATGCAGAACGAGACAGCAAGTCAGGACTGTCCGGTAGTAAAGGAATGTCAGTATCTTCATCAGGAGCAACATCATCCACTTCTACTGGTTAGCATCCTCTGATGTACAATAATAATAATGGAGTTATGAAAATAAATTGTTTTATCATATACACTATTTTTAAAAGTCTGGTCTCAGTAAGATTTAAAAAAAAGAAAATAATACTTCTGTTCAGAAGTTACAGTAAACAAAATTACAAATAAATGCTGTTCTTTTAACTTTCTATTAATCAAAGAATCCTGAAAAAAAAGTAAAACTTTTAGACATTGATAAGAAATGTTTCTTGAGCACCAAAACTGCATATTAGAATCATTTTTGAACGATGTAACCCTGAAGACTGGAGTGACTGAAAATTCAGCTTTGCCATCACAGAAATAAATAAAGTTTTACAATATTAATACAAGACAGTTGTTTTTAAATTGTGATACTATTTCACTGTTATCACTATTTTTTATGATCAAATAAAAGCAGCCTTTGTGAACATGAGACAAAAACATAAAAAACATCAAAACATAAAATTCGTACTAACTCTTACAAACTTTTGAACGGTAGTGTATAGGAACATGCTGGAAACTACTGCAATAATAATTTTTTATTTTATTTAACATTACAAATGACATAAAAAAGTAAACATTTCCTAGTTAGAAGGTACTCATTTTCCCAACATTGATAAAATCAATAATGTTTTCAGGCAAGGAGATGCGGAGGGCCAAACTAGCTCGCAGTCGTTCCCTCAGCGGCCATCCTACAACACCCAAGATGACAAACCCAGACAAATCTTTGTACGTAACATATTCATTTTGTATTGTTAATGCAGTGGGTTATGACCAGCTCCAGTTCTAAGTTTAGAAATTGAATCATGAATTTGCCATGACCCATCACCAATAGTTTCATTGCTGTACAAATTGCATTTATATTCACAATTTTCTCTTTAGAAAAGTGAAGGATTCAGGAAGTTGCCCTGGATCGGGAAAGAGTCCTATGCTACCATTAAATGGTAACTAATAGAATTTCATATTTTAATGACATGCTCCTCGCTTTCAAATTTCTGTCATTAACCTGTTCTCGTTTATTTTCTAGACGATAACCTTCGACCGCACCACTTCAATGTTGCTTCTTCAATCTCCTCCACTCCATCATCTTCCTCCATGCCCGTCCTGATCCGCAGCAACACAAGCAGCTCTGTGGATCACCGGAGTAACGGGAATAAAGACACGCAGTCTAGGAAGCTCTCTGTGTACGTCTTTCCTGAATAGACTCGTGTTCATCAGTATTTTATGATTATTAACTGGAATGATTCAGCCAATGTAATGTTGTTCTTCTGTTCTTGTCTGACAGACAGCGGAAGTCGAATTCATTTGGAATGCAGTCTGGGAGAGAGTGATTACCACTTTGCCTTCTGACTTAAAGCCCCTTTCTATAAGACTTTTCATTCTGCAGCAGCAGCAGTGTCCCTCCATTTTGATGTGTCCATTCTCTTCTATACCAGAAACGGCTTAAGATGTGCTGGGGCATCAATTAAGGTCTGCATTGATCCATCTCTGCCTTATTTCACACAGAAACTCACACCATACATCATAACGTGAAAAAACGAGAGTTGAGGAGTAATTGAATGTATTTAATTTACTGCCTCATTATTTTGTTTCTTGTATTATAGCATGCTTTGCAAATTCTCTGTTTTATATTTTTGAAGTGGCTAAGAGAAAAAGAAGCACTATGTATTTTTATGATTGAAGAGTTTTGGAACTCTCCATCCCATCCCACCAATGAGATTGTGCCTGGTGCTGCCCAGCACCTGATTGATTAACGCCAACATCTTAGTACCCAATGAATAAAATTCATGTTGAATATGACGTGCTTTAATGAGTTGCATTTGAACAGTGCTAATTTGAATACTATGCTGATACTAACAAAGCATATCTCCAGAAGTTACTTGTCACATGTAGCATTATACTGTGTGGGTTAACATCCATCACACCATCAATAAATATCCTAAATCAACCATTGAAGAAAACACTATACATTTACAGTTATTTTCTTAGCAGACATTGTACTGTGTCTATATTATATTGATATTTTAGTTTTAAAACATCAAAAACGCTGTTATATTACACAGGTGAATCTTACAGTAAATTCTAAGTTGGTTATTCAAGCAAAACAAATGGTGAGGATTTAATACAGTCTAGTTTCTAACTGTAAGTACACCATTGGTAGTTTCTGGTCAACGTGATATTTGCCAAGTAAGACATATTTTGTTGATCCTGGAACCCTAAACCTAACCCTACCCATAACTTATCCCTAAAATCAGAGGGAAATGATAACACTGTAAACTTGTCCCTCAAATCTGATTGGTTGATTGGAATGTTGTTCCAGGATCAACAAAGATGTTCATCCAGGAACATGTACTTGGTGAAATCACGTTCACCGGTAGTTTCTTTATACATATTTAGTTCTTAGTTGGGTCGACAACACGTCCTATGTAGAGGATGGATTTTGTGGCCTCGTGGTAAACGATGAAAATGAAGGGTCGGTTAATAGTGAGTCTGGGAGGAAGAGTGGTCATAAAGAGATTGGTGGAGGCATCGGCCACTGAGCCTCCGGTCTCATCCACTTCCATGGTGACCTTCTGTACTACCTGGAATCAAGCGGCATTGGTCAATGCATGCTGGTATATTACTTCTCTTACTACCATTCCATATAATTGTTAAAGAATTATATAAAATTATACAAATACATAAATGTCAAAGAATCTTGTTTTATAATATTATAACATTTAAAAAGTTTGAGGCCAGTAAGATTTTTTTTTTTTTTAGAAAAAGGGAATTTATACTTTAAGCAAGGAGGCACAAGGTGACACTGAAGACTGCAGTAATAGCATTTGAAAATTGAGCTTTGCCTTCACAGGAATAAATTACTTTTTTTTTCTTATATATTTCAATAGAAAACAGTTATTTAAAATTGTAATATTTCACAATATTACTGTTTTTTACTGTATTTTCGATCAAATTAATGCAGCCTTGGTGAGCATGAGAGACTTCTTTCAAAAACATTTAAAAAATCTTAATAACCCCAGACTTTTGAGCAGGAGTGTACAGTATATACTGTATGCACACACATCCAGCCTCCTGGTTATGTCAAAACTAAATCATGGTTTCATGAAAAATGAATTGACATGGTAAATTATTTAACAGTCTCCTTGTACTGTTAGAAAGATCTCTAACCTCTGACAGTTTCAGGCCTTCTTCGCTGCTGATTCCAGAAAGATCTGCTGTACTCCCAAAGATCTCTTTAATGCCCAGACTGGGCAGACTTGTACTTAGTAAGTTGGACTGCTTCAGTGAAAATCTGGGCAACTGAATCTCCAGTTTCCTGTGGATAGAGATAAAATTGATCTTTTAGAAATCAAAAGAAATGTGACTTGAAATTGCATGTTTCTATAAACTGTCGAGCATGTCATATGATTGCTCACTTTGGCTGCTCAGCATGAGTTTGATAGAAATTTGAGTCATTTAAAAAAAACACATTGATTTGTGAAAATGTGAGAGACTGATTACATGACTCACGTCTTTTTCAGCTTTGCAAGCCATCCGCGGAACACTTCACCAGTCATGGATTCATCAACGTAGGTGTAGTCCACATCTTCATCTGGAAGAAGGACAAGCATGGCAATGCCATCCTCACAGGGCAGTTTCAGAATGCCAACCTTTAATGTGGGGTCATAGGCCAAGTAGTATTTTCCTGAACGGAGCATCATGGGCACTTGAACAATGGTATACTTGTTCACATAGAAACGCTCCTCTTGGGTGAAGGTAATGTTGAAGGGTTGCAGCCAATAACCTGTTAAAGATCAAGAGATCTTTTCACAGTCACTTTTTCAAAGCTTATTGCACTGCTCTCTAGTTAAATTCAGACATTCAGAAGTCACATGCAACAAGCTGATTGTTTTGTACATTGTAACTACTTGGAATTTTAAGATAAACTATAAATTATGACAGTAATCATTTGTTTTTCACTTACCTGTGAAAAACATTGCACTGACTAACATCGCCATGCTTTGAGGATCTACATTCTCCACCAGGTCTTTGACTTTGTCCCCTGTTTTGCTTCTTACATAATTATCAATACTCCCTTTGGCCAGCTGTCCATTGGCATAATTCACATTTTGAACATCCGCACCATAAAACTGCTTAACCTGGTTGCTGAAGCTGTCCTCTGCCTTGACATCCTTCTTCATGAAGAGGCCAGTGGCCTGGATTTGAGCAGTCGTCTCCCTCAGCTGCTGGAGAAGGGTCTGAATTCTTTCCGGCTCTCCTTCTTTCTCCATGGAGGCCACACCTATACCCTGTAGCAGCTCGGTGCGAGCAGCCCCACCAGCCCCGGCTGCTAATGTGGCTAAAGCTAAGGTAGCCCCGAGGGTTGAAATGGCGACATTGTCATCATTTGAGCTGGCAATCTTGCTATAAAGCCGAGTGGCAAAGTCGGCATTCATTCGGGCAAGCTCTTCAACATCTGTGGTTTGCCCAAGAACTGACACAGCCAGGAGAGCTGCTCTGACCAACAGGGAGAAGATGTCCATCTTCATGATGCTCTGGTGAAAAACAGGCATTTTATTTATCATAATGAACCAAAAATAACTACATTATATAGGTCTCATACAATTAACCCTGTAAATTAAACTTTTTTTTCTAATGGAACAGTTTATTGAATCTTTAGACAAAATGTAGGTTTCCATACTGTATATATTTTGTATCGTATTATCAGGCTTTTATGGCTCATACTAGAGTATAATAGAGTGAGAATATGGAAACACCTGAAGTTATTCAGAGGCCCAAACTGAGCAAAAATGTGCAGTTTGGTGCAGATGTTATTTTTATTAGGGATGTACCGATATGAACATTTTGGCCGATACGATGACTGATAATTCTTCATATTTGAAAGCCAATCACCGATATATTGGCCAATAAATCTAAATCCATATTTTTATAGAATTTGTGAGAGCCTGATAACAAAAACAAAAGTCTCACCATTAAAATCCATGTCCCATGCAAGCACACAATTATGATGTTCTTCTCATTATAATTTTATTTATTTTATATTATTATTATAATTGTATTCTTTTGAAGTGATTTCAATCATATTTCAAGCAATTCAAAACCATCATGGCAAACAGTGCACATCTAAAGTGTCTCAGCTGAAGGAAATAATCCATTATTTATCAACGTTATTATATTGGACACATTTTCTTGGGCCAATAATGATAACATTAAAACTGAACATACACTCACCTAAAGGATTATTAGGAACACGTATTCAATTTCTCATTAATGCAATTATCTAATCAACCGATCACATGGCAGTTGCTTCAATGCATTTAGGGGTGTGGTCCTGGTCAAGACAATCTCCTGAACTCCAAACTGAATGTCAGAATGGGAAAAAAAGGTGATTTAAGCAATTTTGAGCGTGGCATGGTTGTTGGTGCCAGACGGGCCGGTCTGAGTATTTCACAATCTGCTCAGTTACTGGGATTTTCACGCACAACCATTTCTAGGGTTTACAAAGAATGGTGTGAAAAGGAAAAAAACATCAATATGCGGCAGTCCTGTGGGCGAAAATGCCTTGTGATGCTAGAGGTCAGAGGAGAATGGACCGACTGATTCAAGCTGATAGAAGAGCAACTTTGACTGAAATAACCACTCGTTACAACCGAGGTATGCAGCAAAGCATTTGTGAAGCCACGACACGTAAAACCTTGAGGCGGATGGGCTACAACAGCAGAAGAACCCACCGGTGTACCACTCATCTCTACGACAAATAGGAAAAAGAGGCTACAATTTGCACAAGCTCACCAAAATTGGACAGTTGAAGACTGGAAAAATGTTGCCTGGTCTGATGAGTCTCGATTTCTGTTGAGACATTCAGATGGTAGAGTCAGAATTTGGCGTAAACAGAATGAGAACATGGATCCATCATGCCTTGTTACCACTGTGCAGACTGGTGGTGGTGGTGTAATGGTGTGGGGGATGTTTTCTTGGCACACTTTAGGCCCCTTAGTGCCAATTGGGCATCATTTAAATGCCACGGCCTACCTGAGCATTGTTTCTGACTATGTCCATCCCTTTATGACCACCATGTACCCATTCTCTGATGGCTACTTCCAGCAGGATAATGCACCATGTCACAAAGCTCGAATCATTTCAAATTGGTTTCTTGAACATGACAATGAGTTCACTGTACTAAAATGGCCCCCACAGTCACCAGATCTCAACCCAATAGAGCATCTTCGGGATGTGGTGGAATGGGAGCTTCGCATCCCACAAATCTCCATCAACTGCAAGATGCTATCCTATCAATATGGGCCAACATTTCTAAAGAATGCTTTCAGCACCTTGCTGAATCAGTGCCACGTAGAATTAAGGCAGTTCTGAAGGTGAAAGGGGGTCAAACACAGTATTAGTATGGTGTTCCTAATAATCCTTTAGGTGAGTGTACAAAGGTGCTGAAAGCATTCTTTAGAAATGTTGGCCCAAGATCCCGCTCCACCACATCCCAAAGATGCTCTATTGGGTTGAGATCTGGTGACTGTGGGGGCCATTTTAGTACAGTGAACTCATTGTCATGTTCAAGAAACCAATTTGAAATGATTCGAGCTTTGTGACATGGTGCATTATCCTGCTGGAAGTAGCCATCAGAGAATGGGTACATGGTGGTCATAAAGGGATGGACATGGTCAGAAACAATGCTCAGGTAGGCCGTGGCATTTAAACGATGCCCAATTGGCACTAAGGGGCCTAAAGTGTGCCAAGAAAACATCCCCCACACCATTACACCACCACCACCAGCCTGCACAGTGGTAACAAGGCATGATGGATCTATGTTCTCATTCGGTTTACGCCAAATTCTGACTCTACCATCTGAATGTCTCAACAGAAATCGAGACTCATCAGACCAGGCAACATTTTTCCAGTCTTCAACTGTCCAATTTTGGTGAGCTCATGCAAATTGTAGCCTCTTTTTCCTATTTGTAGTGGAGATGAGTGGTACCCAGTGGGGTCTTCTGCTGTTGTAGCCCATCCGCCTCAAGGTTGTGCGTGTTGTGGCTTCACAAATGCTTTGCTGCATACCTCGGTTGTAACAAGCGGTTATTTCAGTCAAATTGCTCTTCTATCAGCTTGAATCAGTCGGCCCATTCTCCTCTGACCTCTAGCATCAACAAGGCATTTTCACCCACAGGACTGCCGCATACTGGATGTTTTTCCCTTTTCACACCATTCTTTGTAAACCCTAGAAATGGTTGTGCGTGAAAATCCCAGTAACTGAGCAGATTGTGAAATACTCAGAACGGCCCGTCTGGCACCAACAACCATGCCACGCTCAAAATTGCCTAAATCACCTTTCTTTTCCATTCTGACATTCAGTTTGGAGTTCAGGAGACTGTCTTGACCAGGACCACACCCCTAAATGCATTGAAGCAACTGCTGTAATTGGTTGATTAGATAATTGCATTAATGAGAAATTGAACAGGTGTTCCTAATAATCCTTTAGGTGAGTGTATATTGGCCAATACCAATATGGTGGCCGATGTGCATCCCTAATTTTTATGGCCAAAAAGTTGATAAAATTCTGATAGCTTATAATGCATCAATGGGACATTTATAACAATATAGCAGAGTATTACTAACATGAAATGCATATAAATATCAATTGTCACTTTATATCTCCCAATAATGTCTCGGTAAGATATGTAAATGATTTTTTAATGATTACAGCTCTGTAGTTTTAATTTTGGGGGCCAAAACGGTGCAATTCAGTTGTGTACAGCAGTTTTTTCAGCAATGTTCGGATCATGTTGATTATTTAACAGTAGGTTTTAAAGGGCTAAGATACAATTATGTATGATTAATAACAACAACAACAACAAAAAAAGAGTAATATGTGAGAGCCCAGAATAGAAAACACACAGCTGACTGTTTTGACCCATAAGCATGATTCTGAACTTTGAACAGGTCATAGCTGTAAACTAACAACACAATTTGCAATTGATTGGTTCATTTGACTCAATGACATGGCATTTTCGTTATAAAAAAAAATATCTTAAGTATCAAGATGTTTTTGTGGTTTGCAGAACCAAATAGCAGATGTAGCTTAGTTTTAAAGGCTGCCAAACATGCAGACCTTTATCTAATGATTGTAGAAGAGTAATCTGTCCTAATCTGTCATCTGTCAAATCACTGTCATTCTCATCAAAGCCAAAAATCAGCAAAACAAAACAGCATATTTTAAATAAATTGGGTTATAAAGAATATTACAAGGCAGTGTGTTGTTTACAGCGCAGTTACGTTAAGGGTTAACGTTATATCGCATACAGACTGCGCTAACATACAGCAACATCGTTATTAAGCACAATAGAAATATTAAATAATTCAATACAGTTCGAATTCATGTGCAGTAGATTCTACAGAGATGCGATTATAAAGAACTGTAGAAAAATGACAAAATATGGTGGAGGCCAAAATACTTACAAATGTCTGATTCGACGTCAGTGCCTAATATCCTTGTTAAATGACTACAGGCGGGTTTGTTTTAAAATCATTCACTGCAGTGCAAACACGGTAATCGACTAAACTAACTGTTCACATGACGTCGCCATCAATAACAAACGTTACGGAGATTACGCAACATCCGCCCTTTGCGCATTCTTGAAGATGTACGTAGTTTACGCATGTCTCACATTCATCGCACGAGTATAACATATAAACAAAAATTATTATAATGTTATTTTGCATAATATATTTCATAGCCAGTAAAATGTATCTTTGCATTGTGTCATTTGTTCTATCTATTTTACAATGAAATGGTAACAAATATTATTATAATAATAACATTGTATCTATTTATATTAACGAATGTATTCCAGTATAAAATGAATACGATCCAATTTGATATATAAAATATTATATAAAATCGGTATGGTGTTCACGAGACACGTAGGCCTACCACAAGATGTCACTGGCGTAATATCCTCACCGATCCTCAATCACTAATTTTTTTTTTTTTTTTTTTTAGCAGTTTCACCATTTAACTCGTTTAGCTATATGACTTACAGAATATATGTAAAAAGCTATAAAATTGCATTGACTTTTGTGTTGTCTGCATTGTGGGGTTTTTGTTTTATTTGAGGCATTAGGCTATACGAAAAAGTTAATATATTCATTTTAAGGATTTAAATCTGATCAATGAATGGAAATCTACCCTGCACTATGGAAAATATGTGAATAAAATTGTCTTGTATTCACAAATGACTGTGATTGGTTTACCTTACCAGCGCTGAGAAAAGTAACATGCACGGAGTGGCGCAGATATGACATCATACCCCGGAAGACAAATTCGCCGCTGGTTCCTTCGAGATTTCCCCATGTGATAAATATACACACACACTACCGGTCAAAAATTTTAGAACGGTAGGATTTTTTTTTAATGTTTTTAAAGAAGTCTCTTCTGCTCACCAAGGCTGTATTTATGTTATTAAAAAAAAAAAAAAAAAAAAAAAAAAAAAGCTGTAATATTGTGAAATATTATTGAAATGTAAAATAACTGTTTTCTATTTGAATATATTTTAAAATGTAATTTAATTCTCTGATGGCAACGCTCAATTTTGAGCATCATTACTCCAGTCTTCAGTGTCACATGATCCTTCAGAAATCATTCTAATATGCTGATTTGCTGCTCAACCAACATTTATGATTATTATCAGTGTTGAACGCAGTTGTGTAAAAAAAAAAAAAAAAAAAAAAATTAGGATACTTTGCTGAATACAAAGTTCAAAAGAACAGTATTTATCTGAAATAGAAAGCTTTTGTAGCATTGTACTATACCGTTCAAAAGTTTTGGGTCAGAATTTTTATTTATTTATTTTTTGGGAAAGAACTTAAAGAAATGAATACATTTATTCAGCAAGGATGCATTAAATTGATCAAGTGACAGTATAGACATGTATAATGTTGCAAAGGCTTTATATTTCAGATAAATGCTGTTCTTTTGAACCTTCTATTCATTAAATAATCCTGAAAAAAAAAAATTACACAACCGTTTTCAACATTGATAGTAATATTAAATGTTTCTTGAGCAGCAATTTATCATATTAGAATGATTTCTGAAGGATCATGTGACTCTGAAGACTGGAGGAATGATGCTGAAAATTCAGCTTTGAATCACACAAATAAATTTCATTTTAAAATATAAAAAAGTTAGTTTAAACTGTAAAAATAATTCACAATAATACTGTTTTTGCTGTATTTTGAATCAAATAAATGCAGCGTTGGTGAGCATAAGAGAATTCTTTAAAAACATTTTAAAAATCTTACCGTTCTAAACTTTTTTTATATATATACTCACCTAAAGAATTATTAGGGACACCATACTAATACTGTGTTTGACCCCCTTTCACCTTCAGAACTGCCTTAATTCTACGTGGCATTGATTCAACAAGGTGCTGAAAGCATTCTTTAGAAATGTTGGCCCATATTGATAGGATAGCATCTTGCAGTTGATGGAGATTTGTGGGATGCACATCCAGGGCACGAAGCTCCCGTTCCACCACATCCCAAAGATGCTCTATTGGGTTGAGATCTGGTGACTGTGGGGGCCATTTTAGTACAGTGAACTCATTGTCATGTTCAAGAAACCAGTTTGAAATGATTCAAGCTTTGTGACATGGTGCATTATCCTGCTGGAAGTAGCCATCAGAGAATGGGTACATGGTGGTCATAAAGGGATGGACATGGCCAGAAACAATGCTCAGGTAGGCCGTGGCATTTAAACGATGCCCTATTGGCACTAAGGGGCCTAAAGTGTGCCAAGAAAACATCCCCCACACCATTACACCACCACCACCAGCAGCCTGCACAGTGGTAACAAGGCATGATGGATCCATGTTCTCATTCTGTTTACCCCAAATTCTGACTCTACCATCTGAATGTCTCAACAGAAATCGAGACTCATCAGACCAGGCAACATTTTTCCAGTCTTCAACTGTCCAATTTTGGTGAGCTTGTGCAAATTGTAGCCTCTTTTTCCTATTTGTAGTGGAGATGAGTGGTACCTGGTGGGGTCTTCTGCTGTTGTAGCCCATCTGCCTCAAGGTTGTGCGTGTTGTGGCTTCACAAATGCTTTGCTGCATACCTCAGTTGTAACGAGTGGTTATTTCAGTCAAAGTTGCTCTTCTGTCAGCTTGAATCAGTTGGCCCATTCTCCTCTGACCTCTAGCATCAACAAGGCATTTTCGCCCACAGGACTGCCGCATACTGGATGTTTTTCCCTTTTCACACCATTCTTTGTAAACCCTAGAAATGGTTGTGCGTGAAAATCCCAGTAACTGAGCAGATTGTGAAATACTCAGACCGGCCCGTCTGGCACCAACAACCATGCCACGCTCAAAATTGCTTAAATCACCTTTCTTTCCCATTCTGACATTCAGTTTGGAGTTCAGGAGATTGTCTTGACCAGGACCACACCCCTAAATGCATTGAAGCAACTGCCATGTGATTGGTTGATTAGATAATTGCATTAATGAGAAATTGAACAGGTGTTCCTAATAATCCTTTAGGTGAGTGTATATATATATATATATATATATATATATATATATATATATATATATATATATATATATATATATATATATATGTAGATAGATATAGATATATATATAACGTACACTGCCATACTGCATTACTTGATAAAAAAGTAAAAGTTTTTGCTTTGGGTTTGTGTAATTCACGTTGTAGAACAAAGCGTCAAAGTGTCGTCAATTTATGTTTACTCGCTTCAGCAGAAGGCTAGCGTTTTGAACGCTTCTAATCGGATACGTACAAATACATTGCAATCTCTTTAGTTCAGGGATTTGGTTGGGAGCGGTACTTGTGCCCGAGAGTTAAGCATCCTTTGGCTTGCTTTGAAGGGCTTACCAACCATAATAGGAGCAAACTTGTAATGCAGTGGATAGGCATTGTAACATTTTTTTTTCTCTCAAATGCATTCTGATTTGAATGTAATTAAATAGGAAGTGTTTTAGTAGCCTACATGTGATACATAAAGCAGAACAAACATCTAATGGCAAAGCTCCAGAGGCTGACAGTAAAGTATTTTTACTTTCTACTCAAGTAAATTTTTCAAGTATATACTTTATCAGTGTTTTTCTTTTCATAAATAAAGGTTTTATTTTTACCTTTAATACTTAATTACATAAAAAGTACCTTCTTATATTCAAGTAAAACTTTGAAAAAAAAAGTTTGAAAATATTAAATTTTTAATGTAATTAGGTATTCAATTATATTCAATATGAAACATTGTGCCGTAAGAAGTACAATATTATGCTTTGGGATGTTGTGAAGAAAAAGTTACCCAAAGAAAAACGCACTAATAAAGTACAGACACTTGTAAAATGTACTTAAGCAGAGTAAAAATACTTACTGTCCACCTCTGCAAAGCTCAAATTACATATTGAAGATGCCTGGTCAAATGATGGTCCTTCAAGGCCCTGGGTTTCCAGCCTTTTTAGAAGCACCCTTTTGTCACCCCACACATGGTTTTATCAAAGAGTAAACAAACTAGCAAATGCAACTAACATCACACAATTTTAAAATGATGGCTTTAACTTATCCTGTCTTTATTTCTGCATATGCAAGGTAGCTGATAAAAATTTCATTTGATTTGAATCAACACATCAAATATAAGAAATAAAGTAGCAATTGTGAGAAATTAAGTCACAATTATAAGAATGAACACACGATGGGTTTAATACATAGCAAAACAGTGAGACTTATAAAACATCAGTGCTGCAGCAATGCACAAAGAGAAAAAGAAAAGACAAATCAGCCCCATTGGCCCAGGCCCAGTAAGTCTCCAAAGTAATATGTGAATGATTTACTAGTTGTAAAACTGAGTAGACCTACAATGAAACAAAGTAAGTGAGCGAAAAAGAAAAAAGATCCTTGTTGGATCCCAAAAGGCATTTTATACTTTATGGATGGTAATATCTCCTTAGTAATGGAACAAAGGCCTATAATTGAACCCTTTTCAGATTAACTTGAAATGTTATTATCATTCAAATGATATTAGGATGGACAAAATAATCTTCATTACAGGGTAGAGGCACAGGGAAGCTTGTTTTCCATTACCATCTTTGTTTACAGCCATGTTTACCAGTGTTACCAACATATTAATCCCAATTTACTTTGTAAAGCATCAATCACTGGAATTTTCTCCCTTTAAAATTGCAAATGCAAATGAGATTTTACATAAAGTGATTGATTATTGAGACTAATTGACTGTTGAGTTGATCAAATCAATCATGTTCCCCAGCATCTTAATGCATTTTACATTTCATACTCTTTTCCTTTAGTATGGCACAAGGATTACATTGCAATGAAGTGCCTTTTAACTGAGATCACATTTTCAGCATTCAACGTGATGTTTTACTGTTCCAGTTCATTCTTCACTTTTTTTCCTCTTTGTGTGAATCAAGTAAAGAGTTTAAAGGCTGCAATACAGAGCTTGGTCTGCCTCTCCAAGGCTGCCATTGTTGAATGGCTGGATAAGTCTCAACGTCCAATGTCTCTTATACTACCTGGCTACAGGGATTTGCATTATGGGCACGTTCTCTTGTGCTTGTTGGCTGGTGCTTGGTACATCTATGTTGGGATCATCATCTACCTGGTAGCACTTGCCCAGGTTCTTGATGATGTTGAAGTTATAACGTGCAGTGTCTGCAATGCTGTTCTCCAGAAGCCAGCCATCTGACTCAGAGTCAGGGTCTCCTAACCTCAGCAAATTCTCCATGGCTGTCTGAAGATAACGCACTCCTGTCAGCACAGACACCTAGATGAAGTAGGAAAAGATTTAAGATAATGAGGAGGCTGACCATGACCAACCCATATTGAAAAAAACCCATCAAGGCATGGACTCCACTAGACCCCTGAAGGTGTGCTGTGATATCTGGCATGAAGATGTTAGCAGCAGATCCTTTAAGTCCTGTAAGTTGCGAGGTGGGGCCTCCATGGATCGGACTTGATTGTTCAGCACATACCACAGACTGGATTGAGATCTGGGGAATTTGGAGGCCAAGTCAACACCTCAAACTTGTTGTGCTCCTCAAACCATTCCCAAACCATTTTTGCTTTGTGGCAGGGCGCATTATCCTGCTGAAAGAGGCCACAGCCACCAAGGAATACCGTTTCCATGAAAGGGTGTACATGGTCTGCAACAATGCTTAGGTAGGTGGTACGTGTCAAAGTAACATCCACATGGATGGCAGGACCCAAGGTTTCCCAGCAGAACATTGTCCAACGCATCACACTGCTTCTGCCGGCTTGCCTTCTTCCCATAGTGCATCCTGCTGGTCTACTGTGGCACAAGTCAAATCAAATTTGAATGATGATTATGGGAGGAATGTCTCACAACACTTAGTGCATAGCACTCTGCTGCGTATGGGGCTGCATAGCTGCAGATCAATCAGAATGTCTATGAAGATCTGTCCACCGCTTAAAGCATTGAAACTGGACCTTGGAGCAGTGGAAGAAGTTCACCTGGTCCGACTTTTCACGTGGATGGCCCTGTACCCAGGTAAATGGTGCATATCCACCATTTACCTGGGGAAGTGATGGCACCAGGATGCACTGTGGGACGACAAGCTGGTGGAGAGAGCGTGATGCTTCTGGTCATTCATGTGGACATAATGTGGCACATTCCACCTACTTGAATGGGTGTACCTGGTCTGCAACAATGTTTACGACAATAGTGTTCCCTGGTGGAAGTAGCTTTTTTCAGCAGGATAATGCACACTGCCACACTGCACACATTGCTCAGGAATGGTTTGAGGAAAATGATGAAGGTGTTGGCCTCAAGATCTCAATCCATTTGAGCATCTGTGGGATGTGCTGGACCAACAATTTCGATCCACGGCGGCTCCACCACTCAAACTGCAAGACTCGAAAGATCTGCTGCTAACGTCTTGGTGCCTGATACCACAGCACACCTTCGGTGGGTCGGCAGTGTTTTGACAGCATGTGAAGGACCAACAGCTTATTAAGCATGTTTTCATTCATCGGTGTGTGTGTGTGTGTGTGTGTGTGTGTGTGTGTGTGTGTATATATATATATATATATATATATATATATATATATATGAACTGCAGGTCAAAAGTTTGGAATAATTAAGGTATTTTTACATTTGAAAGAAGTCTCTTATGCTCATTTGATCAAAATACAGCAATAACGGTAGTATTGTGAAATAGTATTACAGTTTAAAATAACAGTTTTCCAGTTGAATATATTTGAAGTGTAATTTATTCCTGTGATGGCAAAGCTGAATTTTCAGCATCCATTACTCCAGTCTTCATTTATTTAAAATATAAATGTTTCAGTAACATTATAAATGCCTTCATTCTCACTTTTGATCAATTTCAATTTGATCAAGTATTCTTTTCTTTTTCTTTTAATCTTACCCCAGATTTTTGAATGATAGTGTATCACGCTTTCCACAAAAATATTAAGCAGCTCCTGTTTTCAACATTGATAATAATAAGAAATATTTTTTGAGCAGCAAATCAGCATATTAGAATGATTTCTGAAGGATCATGTGACTCTGAAGACTGGAGTAATGATGATGGAAATTCAGCTTTGCCATCACAGGAATAACTTTATAAAATATATTAAAATAGAAAACAGTTCTTTTAAAGTGTAATAATATTTTACATAATTTTTTTCTGTATTTCTCATTAAAATATTCCAAACTTTTGACAAGTATTGTATACATATTACAGAATATGGACTTTAATGTAGTCAGATTAATATCACACACCTCAAAAAGCCAGATGATGAGAACGATTAAACCAATGGACTGCATTATCTGTGTGTAGTGCTCCAGCAGAGCCTGTCTGCAACCCCTTCGGTTCAGGTTCAGCTCCTCCTTCTGGTAGTCGTAATTATAGTGCGCCGAGTTGTTGGTGATTTGATGCTGGATGCAGGGCCGAGGAGAATGCAGACCACAGCAGCTGAACGGAACCCCGTTGATCAGATACTTCCCTTCCACGTTACTCCGCAGCCGCCTGAAGAAGAGAAGAGGGCATTAAATAATGTATGGGGGCATACACAGATGAATAAGAGTAAAGAAAAATTATGATGATAAAGGTTGATGCATCTGAAATATTAGTGTGCATCAAAATACATAAAATCCTCAACGTTAACTTTCTGCATCATCTCTGTTAAAGGGATAGTTCAACCAAAATGAAAATCATCATTTACTCACACACGTTCCAAACCTGTATGATTTTTTTCTTCTTCTGTAGAACACATTGGAAAATGCCTTTAATTAGTGACAAAAACAGTCTGTGTTCTGTTTAAAGTTAGTTAAACAGGTTTGAAATGACATGAAGATGAGTAAATAATGACAATTTTCATTGAGTGAACAATGTCTTTAACCACATAACATGAAAGTGCATTGTGGGTAAAAAGTGACTTACTCCACCACTTCGCTATTGGTCATATCCAGGTAGCGGTTACTGATCCACTGAATGTGAAACCAGTCCCGATACCCTCCATTGCCACAGCACTGAAGATGTATCTGCAGCATGTCCATTGTGCGCTTAATGTAGCAGCGACCCGGTGTGTCCGTGTCCTTATAGTAGCGCATGGCTTCACGCAGGCCTAAAAACAGTGACTCTTCCAGATCTTTGCGCATGCTATAGCACATCAGGGCGCCCAAGAGGATGCAGAACGTGAAGAAAAAGGTACATATGATGTAAGGCAGCATCAGCAGCTTCCATCGCAGGAACTTGGTGGTGTCCACACAGTCATAGCAGATCTTGCCCCCCAGGAAGTTGATCACACAGGCAGTCAAGCCAACACAGATAAGCATGTTTGGCACTGAGTTGATCTCTTTTGACATAAGCTCCCGCCTCTTCTCGATCTCCACCTTTAAGAACAAGCCCAGGCTGAAGAGCGTGACTCCCGTGACCACAGACACCCAATTCAGCACCCATAAAACCTGGGCCAGTTTATCTCTGCTTGTCTTCGTAAATGTCACTTTTAAAACTGCCATTGTCAATGGAAATGGTGACTTTTACCGTCTCAGCAGTAAATTTTTATGTCCATGTGTGAAGCTCATTTTATTTACATCGATATAACGTACTGGGTGAATGGGAAAGAACAGGGAACATGTTCGACGGGGAGGAGGAGGGAAGTGAACTGGGAGAGAAGGCCAAGAGGGCCACATAAGCAGCTTAGATTAGGTATTTTTACACTCCTGGGTGACGGCCTTAATAGTGCAGGTACTGAAATGTGAAGAAAAAATGTGAAAAGAATTAATGCATAGACAGTTTACATATGGCTATTTAATATGCCTATATATAGTATATATCTGTAACATACTAAATAATAATAATATTCTGATACCATTCTTATAACTACTTAAAGATTATTATATATTGAATAGAAGATGCAAGTTTTTTGTAGTTCAGTAGGTTTAGAAATTGCATATTGAAAATGACTATGAATTTATATAGTTTCTTCACAATTTGTATAGATAGATAGATAGATAGATAGATAAATAGATAGCTGTTGCATAGATAGATGTCTTTCTCAGTTGTATTTCCATATCCCCACCCCTCTTAATACCACATAACCTACCTGCTCAGATCTCACATTGTCGCATATGGGCTTGTAATCCATGGACCTTGATTGTAGGTGCTGTCATATTCCCTTTTTGCATATTTCTGGTAAGGGACTACAGAAGAGGTGAGAAGCGTGTTTAGAATGACTTCCGTCCAAACTCACTTTGACCTCCACCTAATCCATTTATCCCTAGGATTTAACAGAACACCTCCAAGCCATCTGGGCCAATCCCAAGTGAATAACATCATCGCTTCCACCCCCCAACCCCCACGCTTTCAATGATAAATAATAATATATGTAAGCCTATTTAGTATCTATGAAATAACCCCCACCAAGTCAAGTCAAGTCACCTTTATTTATATAGCGCTTTTAACAAGTCCAATTGTTTCAAAGCAGCTTCACATTGTTAACAGGAAAATAATGCAACCGAATTTGTACAGCCGCTCTGGTGAAACGGTGATGTTATCCGGCTAATTTCAAGTATCATATAGTGTCAATGCGAGCAGATCGGTACTATAGATGAAATTTAGGTGTCCCCAACTGAGCAAGCCAAAAGCCAGAGGCAACGGTGGCAAGGAACCAAAACTCCTTCAGGGTCAGAATGGAGAAAAAAACCTTGGGAGAAACCAGGCTCAGGTATGATTATATGAACAGTATATGATTACAGGTATGAACAGTGTATGATTATAATTCTGGCAACATTGCAGGTCTTAATTCATATTAGGTAAATAGATATTCGTAAGATTGTTCAAAAGATTGGAGTCGTCACGCCGGAGACGAGTTTAATGAGGATGTCGTGTCAATGCGGCATTTACGGGGGGGAGTTTATTTGACACGCTCTCTGCAGACATTTCAGGGATGCGTTGGTCATGTCCAGGTGCTGGTCCACCATCTGATCTGGATCCGGCCCGGATCCGGCTGACTGCAGATAAACAGAGAGACTCACATTAGCGTAGATGCCATTCTTCTTATGATGTAACGAGTACATCAGGTGTTATGGGAAGTGTTCTCGGTTCCGGCTGACCTAGTTAATGCAGCCTAACAATCATTTACTGATTTGAATAAGAGAAATTGATAATGTTTTATGTGTAAGCCATAGTAAAGAGATGCGTTTTTAGTCTAGATTTAAACTGACAGAGTGTGTCTGCTTCCCGAACAATGCTAGGAAGACTGTTCCAGAGTTAGGCGCTAAATAGGAAAAGGATCGACCGCCTGCAGTTGATTTTGATATTCTAGGTATTATCACCTGGCCAGAGTTTTGAGACCGCAATAGACATGGAGTATAATGCATTAAGAGTTCGCTCAAGTACTGGGGAGCGAAACCATTTAGTGCTTTGTAAGTAATAAGCAAAATTTTAAAATGTATACGATGTTTAATAGGGAGCCAGTGCAGTGTTGACAGAACCGGGCTAATATGGTCAGTATATATATGTACCCATCATATATGTATATCGTATAAGTACATGGTCAATATACTTCCTGGTTCTAGTAAGAACTCGAGCTGCTGCGTTTTGGACCAGCTGGAGTTTGTTTATTAAGCGAGCAGGGCAACCACCCAGTAAAGCATTATAATAATCTAGCCTTGAGGTCATGAACGCATGAATTAACTGTTCAGCATTTTGCATTGAAAGCATGTGCCGTAATTTAGATATATTTTTAAGATGGTAGAATGCAGTTTTACAGATGTTAGAAACGTGGCTTTCAAATGAAAGATTGGTATCAAAGAGCACACCCAGGTTCCTAACTGACGACGAGGACTTGACAGAGCAGCCATCGAGTGTTAGACAGTATTTTAGGTTACTATTTGCAGAGTTTTTTTTTGTCCAATAATTAAAAATTCATTTTTTTCTGAATTAAGTTGCATGAAGAAGGGCGTGAAGAAATATAGAGCTGAATATCGTCAGCATAACAATGAAAACTAATGCCATGCTTCCTAATGATATCTCCCAGTGGTAGCATGTACAGGGTGAAAAGCAACAGTCCTAGCACTGAGCCCTGCGGTACTCCATACTGAACTTGTGATCGGTGTGACATCTCTTCATTTACTGCTACAAACTGATAACGGTCAGATAAGTTCAAGAGATTCAAGAGTTTTATTTGTCACATACACAGTTATATACAGAATATACAACCGGCAGTGGAATGTAAACAGGTCTGCTCCATGGACAGTGCAAATTCACAGTTAAAAACACAAGGAGGTAATTATAATAGAAATAGAATAAAAAAAAGTACTATATATATATATATATATATATATATATATATATATATATATATATATATATATATATATATATGGCCTGATGGCCATATAGTCTGATGGCCTGGGGAAGAAGCTCCTCCTGAGTCTCCTGAGTTTTGGCCATCAGGCTTCGGAAGCGCTTACCAGATGGCAGCAGCGTGAAATGAGGGTTTGCAGGGTGATTAGAGTCCTTGATGATTTTAGTAGCTCTACCTTTGCAGCGTTTGGTGTAGACGTCCTGCAGAGACGGGAGAGCTGACCCTGAGATACGCTCGGATAAGCGCACGACTCTTTGCAGGGCTTTGCATTTAAACCATGCCAATGCAGTTCCACTAATGCCAACATAATTTTTGAGTCTATTCAAAAGAATGTTGTGGTCGATAGTATCGAATGCAGCGCTAAGATCGAGTAACACTAATAGAGAGATACAACCACGATCAGATGATAAGAGTAAATCATTTGTAACTCTGATGAGAGCAGTCTCAGTACTATGATACAGTCTAAATCCTGACTGGAAATCCTCACAGATACCATTTCTTTCTAAAAAAAAGGAGCACAATTGTGAAGACTGCCTTTTCCAGTATTTTTGACAGAAAGGGTAGATTTGAGATCGGCCTGTAATCGACTAATTCTGTAGGATCAAGTTGAGGTTTTCCCCCACAACCAACCCAAAACAGGTCAGTTCAAGGACAAACGCCCTAAAATATTTAGATTTGAGGGAGAAACCTTGGACTCCTCATACTGTCACGGACTCAGCCACGCTCTCTGCACCAGACTCCCACGCTCCGCCCACTCGTTCCCAATCACCTGAATACTGAGCACCCGCACCTGTTTCCCATCACTGAAACCCTTTATCACCAGCCCTCACCCCACACTCTGTGTCTGGTCACAGCGCACGCTACACAGGCTGCCTCGCTACTCGTCACAGCCAAAGCGTCCTCGAAACTCAACTTCCGGGTTTCCCCGAGATTCCTAACTTCCAAGATTCCGCGCACCCAAGTTCCTTCAAGATATTCTCCGTGTTCTCCACTCCAGTTAAGCCTCTCACCTTTCCCTGTGTTTACACCTGTTCACCAGTTCACTGTTTCGCAGCCTGACTTCAATAAAACCTGTTACCGCGTACTAACCTCTGTGTCCTCAAGTCTACCATGACACATACTATATGTTTACATATTTTCAGACTGGTATTTGTCTTTAGTTTTTAGTTTTTGACATACATGGTTATGTAGAAGACTTGTGTTGGTCAACTTACACTGTAAAAAAATATTTAAAAGGTAAGTTACTGGTTGCCTTAAATTTGAGTTAATACAACGAACTTTTTGAGAATTGACATCACCCTTTATTCAAATAGTATTAAAAGATTTTGTAAGCATATTGCGTAATTGTGTTTTATTTGTTATAATGCAGTGAAACATGCCAAATTGTGCTTTTTCATGATTTATCTTTTTTTTTAATTTTATTTACGTGGTTCAGATACAATAATATTTTGAGTTTCTATTTATTAAACCCATTTCCTTCATTGTATTAACTCAAATTTTTAATTTCAATGAACTCAACATTTTAAGGCAACCAGGTTACTTCAAGTTAAACCAACAATTATTATTATTTTTTTACAGTGTAGAGATAAAATGAAGTTGCAGCGCATAAGAATGATGCTAACACTAGGTAATGTAGCCTTTATGAATCTGATCCCATTTTCCCACTTCCATTTTCCATGTCTATAAAATATGTAAAATGTCAGATTTCTTGTTATACAATAAATTCAAGTAAAAAGAACACAGTCGATGTCCAGTGCTGAACTGAACATTGAATATTACACAGTATTTGCAGTGGTGTATCTTAAATGGTCAATGTTTATGTAAATGTCTTTATTCATATTATTTATTTTATTAATTATTCCTTATATATTATTATTTTACATGTTATTGATTTCTTTAATCATTTATTTGTCTTAATATATGAATAATAATGCAAGATCTGCAGTATTTTCTTAAAGGTCTTAAAGGTGTCAAAACAACACCTTGTATACCTATTTTCCTCTATCTTTGACATTTGACCAACACTCCGATCTAGCCGTTAGACCAACTATGACACAATGGATAAGTCTTTTTGACCATTCCTTATTAGACCAAAACATAAGTTTAAGAGGATGTAAGTTTCCTCCACATATATATTCATTGCTCTTATTTTGCTGGTCACTTCTGCTGCTTTTCTCCTACCTCTCCTTTCATTGCCAATATCTTACTTCTGTTGTCCATCTTTTCTACACTCTGATCTTCACAGTCTTCATCTATTAAGATAGGCTACAATACTTTGAATTTTATTACAAACTATTATTTACTTTATTAATTTGTTTATAATTTTTTCAACTTTTTTTACTTATTTTTTACTTCTAATAAATGTGTTATTCAAATTTGATCTTTGACATAATGATTCATAACCATCGACAGCAGCATTCGTCATTTTTCATATCTAAACAATGTTTGTTAACATTTAATGTTTTAAATAGCTTAGGCAACGATGAGAACACTGCAAACAAAAAGAACAAAATCCTCGAACTGGTGCAATGCAAGCAGGGGTGACATTTTAGTCGTCCAATAGCATGATGCCGGCATAGTTCAACATTCACCGTCATGCGCAATAGCGGAATGCAGTCGCCGGAACGATGGCCGTCGATAATTTTCTCTTTGGCCAGTGCATCCTATATTTTTTAGCATTTATTTTCGGCTTTATCGCCGTTGTGCCGCTCTCTGAAAACGGCGATGACTTCCAGGGGAAATGCCTGCTGTTTACTGAGGGAATGTGGCAAAATGAGAACATGACGATGGGGAAACAGCGCTTTATAGTTGAAGAATGGGGACCAGAGTCGTCCTGCCGCTTCATCACTTTCGTGGGCATCGTGTCTCTCATCCTCTCTGCTGTACAGGCGTGGCGGACCTTTTTCTTCCTCTGCAAAGGCCACGACGAGTAGGCAACCGCTTATGCGCTCACATCATATTGATTATTAAATCACCACAACGTTTCAAACAGTAAATGATGTTCTTTTCTGCCCTTACATCTCTTTACAGCTCTCTTTTTCATGCCTTCTTGAATCTTCTCCTGTCCCTCTTGGTGGTTTTTATAGTGTTTGTGGCCGGTACCATCTCCAGTGTTGGATTCAGTGGATGGTGTGATGCTATCACTGAAAATGGGGCCATGCCGAGCAGGTAGACGGGTCTTAACCATTTTTAAATGAGTTAGAAATAAGCAAAATCACACAAGCAGATGTACTGCACTGCCTGACTGCATCATACTGATACATGCAATACCACACTGATATTTAGTACCACAATGTGCATATTTCCAAAATATAGTCACTTTTTATATTACTTATGCTTTAAATTTGGTTCATTTCTCTTTGGCAGTTGTGAGGATCTGCAAGACACAGATTTAGAGCTTGGTGTTGACAACTCCTCCTTCTATGACCAGTTTGCCATTGCACAGGTAAACATTCATCCACAAGTAGCATAAAATCTACATTCACAAGCTTGGATTTTACATATATATTTAAAAATATCCATAGTATGTGATATTGATTTGTAAATATATTCCTTTTTTCCACAGTTTGGCCTGTGGTCGGCCTGGTTATGCTGGCTGGGTCTAACAGTGCTAGCCTTCCTGAAGGTTTACCATAACCACCGACAGCAGGAGCTGCTAGACAGTCTAGTTCAAGAGAAGGAGCTTCTGCTAGGTCATCCTTTACAGAGGAGTTCTTATATGTACAACAGGAACGCCATGATTTAAACAAACATATCTCACGTATCTCACGTCCATTTACACTGCATGAGCTAGTTTCTGAGAGCAGAATTAAGCCCTCAAGATAAACATATTTTTTTTATAAAACCTCTATCAAACATTAGATACGAGTCTTAGTTATTAGATTCTTTACAAGCTATGTTCATGTTTAAATAAATGTTCATGGAACACAAGGGTGATTCCAGAGTTCAAGGAGTAGTTCACTTTAAAATTAGCCCATGATTTACTCACCCTCATGCCATCCTAGGTGTATATGACTTTCTTCTTTCTGATGAGCACAATCGGAGTTATATTAATAAATATCCTGGTGTTTATAAGCTTTATAAGCTTCCAAGCTTTATAATGGCAGTGACAGGTTCCATTGAGTTTGAAGCTCAAAAAAAAGTGCATCCATCCCTCCATCCATTATAAACGTACTCCAGTGGGTTAATAAAGGCCTTCTGAGCGGATCGATGGGGTTTTGTAAAAAAAAATATCCAGATTTAAAACTTTGTAAAGTAAAATATCTAGCCTCCGCCAGACCGCCTTCTGTATTGAACTTAACGCAGAAAGTTTAAGTATGTTTATTATGGATGGATGTGCTTTTTTTGAGCTTCAAACTCAATGGACCCCTTCACTGCCATTATAACGCTTGGACATTTACATTTGGCAGACGCTTTTATCCAAAGCGACTTACATTGCATTCAAGGTACACATTTTTTACATTTTTGTCAGTTCTTGCTTTCCCTGGGAATCGAACCCATGACCTTGGCGTTGCTAGCACCACGCTCTTATTGTCTGAGCTACAGGAAAGGATATTTATTAATATCAGGATATTTATTAATATAACTCAGATTGTGTTATAGAAAGTCATATACACCTGGGATGGCTTGAGGGTGAGTAAATTAATAAGGTAATTTTCATTTTAAAGTGAACTCCTCCTTTAAATTATTTCAATTTCTCTTCAAACAGTTCATATTCACTCTTATATTTACAGTATAGGACATATGAAGACTGCCTAAGAGATATTGTGTTGTATCTCGTTCTCTTGAGAAGGCAGCTGTGCATTAGGAGACTCAGTAAAGTGTAAATGAGGCCCCTCTCTTTGAGCAGATGTCTTCGCTTTACAAGTTCACTCGGTTGTGAAATGTAAAGTTGACTTTAAATAGAAACTGTACTGCTTTTACCGTACACAGGAATATAATCAGAAATAAAATTGAATTATGTCTCTTTATGCTGGCTTTATTCTCTTACCTATAGGACCAGAGTTTATCCTCACTTTTACAGTCTTTTGCTTTTAGCCAACACACACTAGATTTACAAAATATATGATTGCTTGTCCCTTATTAATGCTGGTCCCTTATATTATAACTTGTTTAAAAACGTGAAACCTCTCAAATGTATTGTGGTAGCCTAGGCTACTGTTTTGAAATGTAACTGGAATTTTATCATTGCTGATTATTAGGTACCTGTCTTCCATTTATAGAAGCTCAAACATCTTAAAAAAATAACCAGCAATACCATTTATTCATTTGATTTTCATATTGATTATGTAAAGCTGTACTGGTGTATGCATGTGCTAGTGCAACCCACCATTCATCACACCATGTATATGGATTTGCAGTTTCATTGTCTCTATCTCCACCAAGTGGCTGAAACATAAAACTGCTACACATACAGCTAAAGGTACGGAAATTGAGACTGCAGAGCCATGGGTGGAATGTGAAGTCCAGCTTCCCTACTCTGAATGTAATTTGGGCCTAATGGATGGAGCTAGAATATCCAACCACACCCTAACCCTACCCATAACTCCATCCCTTCACCCATTAGAGACGTCTGGAGAGGTGGAGCTGGATGTCATTTGACTCTGCAGTGAGCACCATGTTGGCCCCATGTTGCTTATTCAAAACAGCCCTATTGACACATCTAAAAAAAAAAAAACACAAACTGCTTTATTTTACACTTAAAATTACATTTACCCCTGATTTCACAGACAAGGCTTGTCCCAGATTAAATGCATGTTTGAGCTGTTTTAACTGAAAGCTATGGAAGCCCGTTTCACCACTAAATAAAAAATAAAAGAGTAATTGCGCCTTTTTTATCTCAGAATTCTGACTTTTTCTCACAATTGCGTGATATAAAGTCACAATTCTGACTTTTTTGTGAGAAAAAAAGTCAGAATTCTGAGATAAAAAGGCGTAATTACTCTTTTTATTTTTTATTTAGTGGCGGAAACGGGCTTCCATAGAAAGCAGCTTGCACTGACATATCTTAAAAATATATCACTTCCATTGTTCACTTCCAAGATGCACACCCGTAATGATTTTTCTAAGGCATGTTTATAAAAATCAACTTAAATGTCCTAATTGAACTAAGGCTTAGTCCTGGTTTAATCTAAGCCCTGTCTGTGAAACCAGGCCTTATTCATTTAGCAGACACCTAAATGATTTAGAATCATATATTTACCTAATATATGATACTGTAGAAACCTATTTTTCATTTGCAAATAATACTGTAGCTAATGTGAAAAGGCAGAAATTTAAAGGGATAGTTCACCCAGAAATTCAGTCATCATTTACTCACCCTCAAGTTGTACACCCAAACCTGTATACATTTCTTTCTTCTGCTAAACACAAAAGAAGATATTTTTAAGAATATGGGTAACCAAACAGTTGATGGGGCCCCATTGACTTCCATAGCACAAAAAAAAAAAAAAGGGATACCACAGAATAATAATAAAATAATAATAATAATAATGAGGCGACAATGATTATAATCTTGAAGGACTTTGTCATACTGTTCCTCTCCACATCTGATGGGTTTCATGCAAGTTTCTGTTTGGCAACGACGAACAGTTTGATCGTCATCACCACAACAGTGGCAATGCTGAAGGCGTATATCTTGTTAGCTACAAGCTAGTGTACCTGATCATTTTCGCCACAAGCTGAAACAGATGATTCAGGCGCGCGATACAAATAAGCATGTGTAAAAGAAACGATAACACACGGCGCAGTATATCAAACTGAGCAAACAAATGTTAAAAGGTTTACACTGAGCAAAGACGGTATAATATGATGTGTTCCGTTTATGAATTTGAATGCCTCTTGAACGTAACAAAGACCGGTGTAATAAGTAAATAGGCCAGCAATAATGTCACACATGCTTGTGCTCAGCTGACACGGCGTGTTCATGTTTCATGCTCTTATTTTGCCATGTTCACTGTCTTGTGTTCTCGTTTGTCATGTGATTCCTCATGTGCTGTGTCATGTTGTCATTGGTTCATTGTTTAATCATTGTTCACAGGTGTCTCTAGTCATTAGTCCATGGCTGCATCTGAAAACCTAGGCAGCTGATTCGTTGCCTCAATGACTTGTAAGGCAGCGTTTGTGCATGAAGGCACCTCACAAAACTAATTTTGGACAGACTTCTAAGGAAGTGTAATGATCTACAGCAAAATAGAGAGAGCTTTGGTGAGAACTAAACAAATATTTAATTGCTACATTAGTAATTTCTCTTTATAAATGACATCAGAAGTGGAAAATGTTGGTAAAAAAACTTAAGTTTACACACAAACTGACCAGCAAACACAACTTTCGGACGCCATTTCTTTTCCCCAGCTCAACTGAGCCTTTGAGTCAAAAAGGTTGAGAATTGATATATATAATGTATATGTTGTCCATAGATTATTAGATTACCTTTCGCCTCATCTAACGCTCACTTAAAAGTCTTTAAAAGCAGCAATAATTGAAATGTACTATTTAACAAATAACAAAATGAATATCTAATTTTCATATTGTACATTATAAATGTTGTGATGTTTAAATTAACTGTAGACAAAATTGCATAATTTTAACATTTTAATATTAACTACGTTTTAGTTATTCTGTACAACATTAAAACATCGGATGTGACATTAAAATTGCACAACGGATCTCATTTTATAAAATGTTAAACTTAACAGGCCATTTCAACTGTTTTCTAACATGAGCTCTCAGTTATATTCTTAAAAGTCCTGATGATTCAACAAAATTGTACAGAATGGTAATGCATTGTGTACATGTGCAGTTTTCAAATAAAATAAAATAAATCATATAACAAAACAAGTAAAAACTTTATAAAGGAGGCATTATTATTTTTATTTTTTTGCCTATCCTTAGCCTACAAGCTCTGATATCAAACTTACGACAATGATTATGTGATGTTGACAGTTTTCAAAGAATATGGGTTTGGTAACAAACTGGACCTTTAGTTTAGACATGAAAGAGCTGTTTTGATACAGATCTGTCACAGAGGCTAAAAATGTCACAGATCCTCTCAAGGAAGAAGAATGTGGAGGACCGATTGTTCGGTTCAGTACAGACAGCATTCCATCAGCATTATCTCCCTCCCATTTCTCTACTGGCCTTGATGATTTCATAGATATAGCATTTGTGTCATCTGAGATCAGTTTTTACCAGTTTGTGTTTCCTGATATTATATGGTTGCTTAGCAGCCCAAGAAACCTATGAAAATGTATTTCTCTGTTGTGATTGTATCCTGCAATTTATAGCATCCAATTGCCTCTTCAAAACAAAATCAATGTTTAGCAAATTTGAATAGCAGGTCAGCCTGGGTTTGTCATGACACTCCAATAGTGGGCTACAGCTATGGAGACAAGTTTCACTGAACTATTTTTATTATGTGGGTTAATCTTATAGGAGATTGAAGATATCACGCATTACATACATTTAAATACTTGGCCTACAAACACCTCTCTCCTGTGAGCTTTCAAAAAACAAATAAACAAAGAAATGTGATCTGATGCTACCACCGGAACTAGCTCTACTGCACAAGCAAGTTTAGCCAAAACAGAAAAAGGAAAAAATAGTTCTATATAGAACCTAAAGGGATAGTTCACCCAAAAATGAACATTACCCCATGATTTACTCACCCTTAAGCCAAGGTGTAGCCTATGTGACATAATTTTTTCAGACGAACACAATCAGAGTTATATTAAAAAATGTCCTTGCTCTTCCAAGCTTTATAATGGCAGTGAATGGCAGACCAAAATTTGAAGCCCAAAAAAGTGCATCCATCCATTATAAAAGTAATCCACACGGCTCTGCAGGGGGGTTAATAAAAGCCTTTCTGATGTGAATCTATGGGTTTTTGTAAGAAAAATATCCATATTTAAAACTTTATAAAGTAAAATATCTAACCTTCCGTATTCAGCTTACGAAAACAGTTAACTGGCACGACGTATGACGTAAGCGTTTTGAACTGCGAGAGGCGTTACATTTTCTTCGTAAATTGAATAAAGCTTGGATTAGCCAGGACATTTCTTAATATAACTCCGATTGTATTCGTCTGAAAGAAGATTGTCAGACTTGAGGGTGAGTAATTTTCATTTTTGGGTGTACTATCCCTTTAAAGGTTTCTGTCAGGTGCTTCAACTACAGAAAGTTTTAGGGGTCCCATCATGGGATCATTTTATGGATTTAGTTTTATATACTTTCCAAATTTTAATTACATTTTATGAATTAAACAGTTTGCAAACATTTTTCACTATATTGAAATAACCCATCAAACATGAAAGTTTTATGCAATAATGTAAGACATTTCTCCTTAAATAGAACCTTTTGAAATTCAAGTCTTCTTTAAAATTCAAAAAACCGAACCACCTTATTTAATAAGAGTGGGACATCACTGTGAGTTTCAGTCGCTTGCAAGGTTTTAGGTTCAGATTTGATAGATTATAGTTTTGTTTTGTTTTTTGTCAATTTCTTCTAAGACTTTGGTTTATATTTAAGATGTTATCATTGTAATTTTGCACTTAGCTTCATAGAACTCCTTGTTTATTCATATTTCAGATTGTGAATTCATATGTATTTATATTGTTGAAACGTTTAGTATGATTTAAAAATGCCTTCTTATGCCCTCCATCACGTCTAGTGAACACAGAAGAATGCTAGCAGTTAGGCTAGTTTCAGTGACCTCAAAGAACAGGTCTGCCAACAGCCTCTGATTAGACTTTGCGTAAGATGACATCTCTACAAGTATATCCTGTAGAATGACATTCATATGTCTTTTGAATCCAGAGTGAATCATTTCTTAAAGGATACAGTGACATCAGCTTTAAACCTTTAGTCTTAAACATTAAGGCAAGTTATTTTAAGTCTATTCATGTGTCTCAATAGGCAAAACATTTTGTGTGCTCTCATAGTGATCTCTCTTATTCATAATATGCATTTGTCAAGCAAATTGCAAATGTGTGCCAATGCTGTTTTATCACTGCCATATTATATTCTCAAAATGAATAGATATAAATGTGTTCTCTCAGTTCTCTCAAACTCTACACACAATTCCCAAAACTGCACACACAAAATGCAAAATGCCTCACATCTCCTTTAAAATGTAACACTGCATTCAAAATGCCATAAACACATGTCAGAATGATGCATTTGCTACAAATGGCAAACACTTCTTTCATAATAGTACATTTTTGGATATACCATATAAACACTGTTGCTCTAAATCTAAAGCTCTTTGGTGTTTCATAGGCTTATATCTACATTTCAATACAATGTTCTACAGTGAAAGTAATCTGCTGAGAGGGGTAACAAGTACACTGTAAACCAATGCAATGTAGAAACAGAAAATATTTATTAGGCCAAACATTACTGTTGTATACAGTAGCATACAACAAAACCATAAACATATGTAAACCAAAAATATATTCTAGAATACAGTAAAGAACACGCACGTGTGTGCGTGTGTCTCCAACTTCCCTTACCCTGTCTGCATTGCTTGCATCCATTGTTCAAAACATATAACTTGACCTTTGGCCTATTCTAAAGCAATGATTGGTTGGTGTTAAATAAAGCAATGAGCGTTTGCTCACACGAGGAGTTAGTGTAAGGCACTGATGAATTAGTGTGCCATTTTGATTGGTTGTGTTTAAAAAAGGAAATCAAGATACTTCCTCTTAGATTTGTGTGTGTTACATAGAGGATTGTGTGTTGTGTTTTGCAAAAAGTGTTTTATGAAATTGAAAACTGAGTCGGAGGCTGAGAATTAGTGTATGGTTTTGCAGATTTGGTGTGTGGTTCTGATATTTGAGTGTCAGGTTTCAGAAACTGTGTGACAAGTAAGGATTTTGTGTCTAAGCAGTTGGACAAAAATGTAATCATCTGGTAATGTTAAGCAAGAGGGTGAACTAACACATTGTCAAAGCAACAATCATAAGTCATCATCATGTGTATTTTATATATATATATATATATATATATATATATATATATATATATATATATATATATATATATATATATATATATATATATATATATATATATATATATATATATATATATATATATATATATATATATATATATATATATATATATATATATATTTATATTTATATTTATATAGGGAGTAAACTGTGCAAAGGGATAAAAAATACAATGGCAAACATTTCAATTCTTAATATTTTTATTTTGTTTATTTATTTATCCTTTATTTTACCAGGAAATGATCCCATTGAGAATCTCTTCTACCAGGGAGTCCTGGCCAAAACGGCAGCACAAAGTAATCACAACAAAATTAAATAAAGACAAAATACAAAAAGTCCTGTCCAGCACTCATATAATTACAGTATATATAAATAAACATAAAATATAACATTAAGTAAAACATGAACATGATTTTTTTATTTATTTTTTTATAAAAAGAATATTTAAAGATGGGAGCACTTCTAGCATCAAAATACTTTGCATTTAATTCCATAGCCTAGGAGCATAAGAGAAAAAGGCAGTGTTTGCCAAATTCAGAATACGATCTAGGCATAATTAAAAGTAATTTAGTTTTATAAGTACAAGTACAGTATGATAAAAGACTACAGATGTATGTAGGCAATTTGCCTAATAGAGCCTTAGTAAACAGCAGCATATGCATTTTTCTCCTCTGATACAAGGAGGGCCAACCAACCAGTTCATACAAAGTATGATGGGTACGTGTAGGAACACAAGTCACAAATCGCACTGCAGCATGATTTATAGAATCTAATGTTTTACAATCTAATAAAATAATCTAATAATATTCAGAATTATTGGCACCCTTGGTAAATATAATCAAAGTAGGCTGTGAAAATAAATCTGCATTGTTTATCTTTTTGATCTTTTGTTAAAAAAAAAAATCACAAAACTAATGAATGTGATCACATTATGAAAATAAATGTTTTTCTCTAATTAATACACGTTAGCCACAATTATTGGTACCCCTATAAGTTCTAAAGTATTTCTATATATAAAATATCCCTGAAATATATTCCCTTCATATTTACATTTTTAGCACACCAGGGTAACTAGGAACATTAAATTGTCCAGCCATGGCTTCCTGTTTTACAATCCATCAAAATAAATAAAACCAAAGAATATAGTTCTGATGTGCACAACAAAATAACAAGTGTCTGTCAGAAAATAGCTACAGCATTGAAAATTCCCATTTCCACCAGGACAATAATTAAGAAGTTCCAATCAACAGGAAATGTTACGAATCTGCATGGAAGAGGACATGTCTATATTGTCTTAGGATAGTTTGAGTGGCCAAAGACTCTCCAAGGATCACAGCTGGAGAATTGCAGAAAATAGTTGAGTCTTTGGGTCAGAAAAATATGCAGCCTCTACTAGAAATCTTATAATAGGCAGTGGATCCAAAACAAACATCAAAATCAACACAAAAATGTCACCGAGCACAAGATTAAAGTTCTGCCATGGCCAGTCACATGCAGTCCCCTGATCTGAACCCTATAGAAAACTGAAATGTAGCGTGTATCAATATTCTGTATGGAGGAGTGCTCGCTGATCTTCAAACCCATCAGGCATTATAGGGCAAGACTCAGAGTTGCTATCTTGGCAAAAGGATGTTGCAAAAAGTATTGAATAAAAGGGTTTAATTGATTATGGCCAATGTGTTTTAGAGAAAAAAAACATTTATTTCATAATGAACCCCCAATGAAAGGTTAGGTTTTTGTGAATAATTTTAATAAAAGGTCAAAAGGATTAACAATGCATAAGCTATTTATTATACTGCTATGGTTTGCATTATCAGTTAATTTTGAATTGAATAAACGCAGAACAACGAATGCATTAATATATGTAGGCTATAGCTATACAATAATATGCGTATATTAACATTTTCTTCATGTTACAGTAGTTGTTTATATCTCTTCTCCAGTGACTCCTGGTTGAAAAAATTGGCTGAAAACTCATTTGACATGGCTGCACGATGTACGTCTTTTTTTAAAAAAAGTATTTTTTAAAACTCATCATTAAATGAACTAAGAATTTATTTATGGGGATATAAGCACAGTGAAAACACTCAGATCAGTAAATTGGTGAATTTTGCGTAAACTCGAAAAACTGCTAAAAGTGGGGTTTTCTCATAAGGAAAGGTGTGCTCGTAACCGGTCTAGCAGGCAGGTTTAGGGAGAACTAACCCACGCACGGTAAGAACCTCTCTGACGAGTCCAACCGGCAGGATCGTCATTCCAAGCCGCCCTGAGTGAGAGACCCCATCCTTTCGCTCTCTATAAAAGCACCGTGCGTTCGGAGAGATGTGCAGTTCGTCTGTGCGAAAAACATCTCTTAAAAACGGAGCATCTTGGTTTCAAATGTTTGTTTTTCCAAGCAGGTTTCGAAGTTCCCGGATCTATGGCGTTCACTCTACACTGGCTTTCTTCGGTAACCTGTGGCTTCCTCTTTGGCCGAGTGGTTCTCAACAGTTCAACAGTTCTTTTGAAAATTGTGAAATGTTCAGGACCACTTGATCAGACGAAGGGAAATTTCACCGTTGAGTCGGCTCTGTTACTTTGTTAAAATCAGGTTTGTTGAAACCACTGTGATGACATGCGCTCTCTCTCTCTCTCTCTCTCTCTCTCTCTCTCTCTCTCTCTCTCTCTCTCTCTCTCTCTCTCTCTCTCATTGCTATGTGAAATGTCTGATTATATGGCTTTGCATTTAATGTTTCGTATTTTATTCGAAAATAATAAACCTAATTCAAAATGAAACCTTTATACTCTTTCTTATTTTGTTACAAACAGTACTGGACATTTTTTTCATATTGGACTAATTTCATATTGTTGATCTTTTTGAAACAGCACATCTTATTTGAACTGTTTGCGGTAAGTTTGTTTAGTTTTATGCTTTAACTAGATTTAGACCAAAGTTTTACAGTTTTTCCTCAATTGCTAAAACACTAAAACCCATTGGCTGAACAAAGTTCTCAGTTGCCTGAACTCATTTAGCTTATTGTGCAGTCTGTTGTCAATACCTTAAACCATTTCACATGGTAGGTAAAACACAATTTGCAAATCTCACTTAGACTCACTTGATAAACACAAGTGGCAACGATCAAATACAAATAAAGAAAAAATGTCATTGATTGAACACAACCACTCAAAATTGATTTGACCTGTTTCAAATGATGTGACAACCAATATAAGCCAGTTCAGAGAGCAAACAGGTTGTTGAAGATGGGAAGGAGAAAGTCTGAATGGATAGAAGAAACAATGTGAGAGGACGAGTGTGTATATGAGGTGGGTGACGAGGAGGAAACAGAGGAGGACCTTGCTTTCTAAGTGGCAAGAAAGAGGAAGAGGAGGAGGAAGAACAAAAAACTAAATTGCAAAGAGCAAAGCATAGTATTTCTGATCAATTTTGCTACTGTGATAGAACATGTTTTCGTTCATCAAAAGACTATGACGGAAAATAGGAAATTTGTTTTGAGATTAAAAATGTACTTCCCCTGAGAACTATAAGTTTTGAACAAGGTGTTTTCTATTATTATTTTTTTTTGGTGTATTGTTTACTGACTGCTTGATAGTGTATATCATTTTGATCACTTTGTTTATGATTTGAGAGCAGTGTTTGATTTTGAACACAAGTAAAACTGTTTTGAGGCGAAGGTTTTGTTTAATGTTTTCAGAAAATGTGTTTTAGCAATTGAGAAAACCTGTAAAAATAATGTTTGACAGTCCATAGTTGATGCAGTGATATGCAGGCAGACGAGCAATTATTGTCAAAGATTAAATATGTATAAGGAATAACAACCTGTATTAAATGTAAATTATAGAGACAAACAAATGAATCCGGTAAATATTAAAATAGTAATAGCTTCAAGTTTCAAGATAAGATAGAAGAATATACAAGTATATTGTGTCTAACATTTGAAGTTTGTGAAGATCAGAGTATAGAAAGAAAAGCCCACAATAATAATATATTTGCAGAATACAAGGAGAGGGAAAAAGTGAAGAAGCAACAGAAGAAGCCGCCTTTCTGAAACTAAACATTCTACACTGTCAGAAAAAAGGTGCATTGCTGTCACTGGGGTGGTAACCTAAGGTGCAAAACCAAAAAGGTACTAATATGAACCTTTAAGGTACTAATATGCACTCTTAAAGTACTGATATGTACCATTTAGGAGTGAGTAAGGTACAAAGATGTACCTTTTCACTTTTGTACCTTAAGGTACCGCCCCAGTGACAGCACTGTACCTTTTTTTCTGAGAGTGCATATGCGGTGCCAACTTAACAGGAAGGGACTAGGACATAATCAGATAGAGTAAAGTAGTAGCCCCTATCCATATAGTTGGCGTGCTGTCCGAGGACATGGCTCCGAGCTCTGTATTTTGGCCTGAACCCAGAGTAGGCTACTCCGCCCATATCTCTGGTTTGGATAGTAACCAGGCGAGTGTGAGGATATGGGGTGGTGGAGGGATGCTGAAAACTGTCGAGGAATGAGGTAAGTGGGCTATGTATACCTATATAGGCCTCCTCTCATGCTTGGATAGATAGATAAATGACATTTTTCATATTCATATGTTACGCAATGTCCTCGTACGTGGACACCGGGACTAAAAAATAAAATGACATGTATAAGCAAACACAACAGGATTTGTTTTTACTTCAATACATTTTCAGATTTCAGGACTTTTTTAAACCAAACTTTGTTTAAAGATGATTCTCAACTATGTTACAAAAGATATAATGGAATGAATTGATAACTAGAATTGATACAATTTTACTTTATGCAATATGTGGGTAAAATGGCCATACATGGGTTTTACCATTCAATGCAATGTATCTATACACTGTATCTAATTTGCATATTAATGTGTTGGAGCAACATGTAGGCCTAATGAAAAGAGAAGTGTAATAATGGGAGTAATAGTTGGCAACATTTTCATTATAATAACTCCTTTTTATAGAAACATTGATATGCCGGATAAACATGCTTTAAGGCCTATATGAATCCATGCCCTGTTTGGTAACAGAAAGTCATATTTTGATTAGAAACCCCATAACATTTTGAGATAAAATTATATTATAATTACAAAATATTACCATATTTTCATAATAGTGCTACATTTTTATAATTCAGTCATTTTTAAAGACGAGAAGTTGTTGTTCTGGTGAAACCTCAAAACAAATGGTATCTCTGAAAAGACCTGGATGTGCTCTTTACAGGACTTACATGCAGACTTAAAACTGTGACATGTATGGTGTCAGAGAAATTCACTAAAATATAAGTGGCACCCAGGAGGTTAATGATGCGCTCAAGACAAAAATGTAACCTAGCAGGTCTTAGGTCATTGTAAGGCACGCAGAATAACTTTACACCTTTAAGAGAATATAGCAAATCTTGCATTATCATGTCTGCAGAGATGGAAACTGACATATTTTGATAGGCTACCAAGGTACATCATCTAAAATTTCGGACGAGATTCACAAACGACTCGAAAAGTTTCGAGCAGATATTCATCAGAGGTGAAGATGATTTTTCCATTAATTTGAATATGGGCAGATGAAAACAGCTGAGGAGTTCCCCTGAGACGCTGTGTTTAAGGATGCAGGGCATGTCTGTGTGACTCCAGGGACCATGGACATGATACAAATCAGTTCAGCGTGGATTATAAAGATCGGACCCCAATAATCCCATACAGTAGGGGTGCGTTCCATTCGACAGGGTACCTGCAGTGTTCACTGCTCCCTACTCCCTGAGCAGGGTATATCAGCTGAAGTGGACTTCACTGACAATAATCGCTCATTTGGAACGCCCTGCAACATCATTAAAGAAAAGCAAAGACGGGTCGTGCAGATTATGATATAATATAAATTAATATTATAATTTACTTTACTTTCAAATTTAAAACCATATAATAAGCATATACATTTACAAAACACACAGTATGTATCTAAAAAATATAATCAAAACATTGTCTATTAGTTTTATTAGTTTACATACCTGTATTGATATGAATATCAATATGAAAATACATTTGATTGGGTTAACTATGTATAAATGTATTCTTAATCTATGGTCTTTGTAGCTGTCTCATCTCGTGAGCTTTCTTTCCCAAGTGAAGCTGCATAGTAAACATTCCTGAGGTAAATAAATAAATATATATATATATATATATATATATATATATATATATATATATATATATATATATATACTACACCCCTAAAGGATTATTAGGAACACCACACTAATACTGTGTTTGACCCCCTTTCGCCTTCAGAACTGCCTTAATTCTACGTGGCATTTATTCAACAAGGTGCTGAAAGCATTCTTTAGAAATGTTGGCCCATATTGATAGGATAGCATCTTGCAGTTGATGGAGATTTGTGGGATGCACATCCAGGGCACAGCTCTGTTCCATCACATCCCAAAGATGCTCTATTGGGTTGAGATCTGGTGACTGTGGGGGCCATTATAGTACACTGAACTCATTGTCATGTTCAAGAAACCAATTTGAAGTGACATGGTGCATTATCCTGCTGGAAGTAGCCATCAGAGAATGGGTACATGGTGGTCATAAAGAGATGGACATGGTCAGAAACAATGCTCAGATAGGCCGTGGCATTTAAATGATGCCCAATTGGCACTAAGGGGCCTAAAGTGTGCCAAGAAAACATCCCCCACACCATTACACCACCACCACCAGCCTGCACAGTGGTAACAAGGCATGATGGATCCATGTTCTCATTCTGTTTACGCCAAATTCTGACTCTACCATCTGAATGTCTCAACAGAAATCGAGACTCATCAGACCAGGCAACATTTTTCCAGTCTTCAACTGTCCAATTTTGGTGAGCTCATGCAAATTGTAGCCTCTTTTTCCTATTTGTAGTGGAGATGAGTGGTACCCGGTGGGGTCTTCTGCTGTTGTAGCCCATCCGCCTCAAGGTTGTGCGTGTTGTGGCTTCACAAATGCTTTGCTGCATACCTGGGTTGTAACGAGTGGTTATTTCAGTCAAAGTTGCTCTTCTATCAGCTTGAATCAGTCGGCCCATTCTCCTCTGACCTCTAGCATCAACAAGGCATTTTCGCCCACAGGACTGCTGCATACTGGATGTTTTTCCCTTTTCACACCATTCTTTGTAAACCCTAGAAATGGTTGTGCGTGAAAATCCCAGTAACTGAGCAGATTGTGAAATACTCAGACCAGCCCGTCTGGCACCAACAACCATGCCACACTCAAAATTGCTTAAATCACCTTTCTTTCCCATCCTGACATTCAGTTTGGAGTTCAGGAGATTGCCTTGACCAGGACCACACCCCTAAATGCATTGAAGCAACTGCCATGCGATTGGTTGATTAGATAATTGCATTAATGAGAAATTGAACAGGTGTTCCTAATAATCCTTTAGGTGAGTGTATATATATATATATATATATATATATATATATATATATATATATATATATATATATATATATATATAATGACAGCCCTCAGATGCTTCTCAACACTTTTAATTTGTTTACATATTCATAAAATATAATTTAATGTAACGAATGTAACAGTTATTGCCATAACCATTCATAAATACTCTAGTTTGTATAACTATGAATATTCAAATACATACATCCTCTAAGCTCTGCTCCATCGTTAGTTCAGACAGTTGGGTGATTTTTACACTCCACTTCCTGTGAAGTGATGTACTGATGTTCCCTTCTTCCCTACCCTTCGAACTTTGAATCTCACTTAAGATGGCGGAATACTCTGCAAAGTCCACTTCACTTACGGTCGAATGGAACGCAGCCTAGGCCTATACATTGTAACCCCATCAGACATTGTTGTTTTGCTAGTTGCCAGGAAGTAGCATGAAATCAAGGCCTGCATAGGTCATTTTTTTTTTTTTTTTTTTTTTTGCAAATAGTAGATAATTACACAGTTCAGTGTGTTAACAGCTGCCAATGAAAAAGATATGGTATACTGGCTATAGGCTACACTGCTTAGTTTACGAATTTAACCCTTCTATGGTCTTCATTGGGAATTACACTCAGGGTCTTTGGGGTCTCCACAGACCCCAGGCAACAAAATGTAATTTTGTAACAAAACAATTGTTTTTTTCTGTTTTGTTTTTTGAAACAGTTTGTTTCTTTCGAACAAATGTAATTTTACTCTGTTTATTAATGTTTTTACTCAACATCTGTGCAGTTTTTGGAGTATTTATAAAAATTTTTAAATTTATATAAATAAATTAAAAATATATATATTTTAATGGATTTTCACACAAAATCAGTTGTTTTTTTTTGTTTTTTTATGTAAAATTCACTTTATAAAAGACCAAAATTTCTAACTTTCATTTGTGGGGATAACTTGGATAATTTGACTTGATTTAGTGTAAGATTTTTGCCCATCTTTTGAAAAAAAAAAAAAAAAAAAAAAAAAAAAAAAAATATATATATATATATATATATATATATATATATATATATATATATATATATATATATATATATATATATATATATATATATATATATATATATATATTTTTTTTTTTTTTTACAATATTTACATTATGATTAGAATCAAACCTGAACAAGGGAAAAGTTGGAGTCTTTAGAGTTTATCATTCATTTCAAACATCTGCTTTTCTTATAATTCTATAAATTTAATCTACACTTCAGTTACTAACTGTAACAGAACAAAAATTAACAGAAATGAACAGTTATATTACATATTGAGTAAAAATACACAACATGAACATCAAAATGCAATGAACTGAACAGCAATAACAAGCAATAACAAATGTATTCCTCTGCATGTGTGTGTGTGTGTGTGTGTGTGTGTGTGTGAGCATGATCATTTTGGATGGATGTTTTATGCATTATTGGAAGTGTGCCACTTCATTTCTGTATGTGTTCTGTGTTGTTTCTGTTTTTGAGGATGAATTTTGTCCATTTTCTGACCCCGAAGACCCTGAGTGTGACTCATACAACTCTTTTGAGGATGGAGCGGGAGAGAGAGGGAGGAGGGAGGCGGAGACACGGGCGCAGTTTTGATTTGATCCACATGGCTCATGCTTAGTTTTGTTCGGACTACCAGATGTGCTCGCGCGTCTGGAGTAAGCACGAGCAATGGATGGAGATGGTTAAGCACTGAAGCTTTTGAAAGATAACGTTTACAAAGTCACATGTCTTTGGTCTTATGCTGATGCTTGTCACATGGTTTTATTAAGCGGCGCGTTTTGGTTATTAGAAATTGGCTGTAAAACCCAGACGAAAACGAGATTTCCCATGGCTTTACGTGATTCAACACAAGATTCAGGGAATATTCAGCAGAGGGAAACACCTGTGGAACTTGACGCTCTCCTTTTGGATACCGATATAATATTTGGATTGACTAGTCATCTGAAAAGAAAACAGAAGGTAATAACTCCATGTCCGTTTGCATGTTTCGTTAACTTCAGTTGTCAGATATCAAATTTAAGCCAAAAGATGCTTAGCTTAGGCCTACCTTTCAAACGAAGAGATATTTCAGCACCACGAACAGCTCCCCCGAAAAGACCCATAAAGACCCACAGAAAATCCCACTGTCCATCATGTCACGTTTTACATCTTACAAACTCATTAACCACGGTTTGGTAAATCTAACCACAAAGAAACGCAGGCCTACTCACAATGTAGTCTAAAATACGTCTCTTAACATTTCTAGGCCAGTTCACGCATTTTTGAGGAGTAATTTTTTTTGAGGACTAAGAAATAAACTTCCATAATCGACTTCCTTGGACATGCAATTGCAGATTATTGCCATGTGGTGGCGCTAAAGTAATAGTAAATAGCTGACCTCTGAAATTACACATAACGTGATGGTGTGTGCCTAGCGCACGCATAGCCTACCATAAACACACACAGATCATTTTGACAGAAAAAAAAAAATAATATTGATAACGAAAGACAATGTAATTGCCAGTACTGGTAATAAAATAATATTTGCAATATACATACAATATCATATATAGATTTTCAGAACGACATTAAGAAACATTGACCTCTCTTGACTCGTGAATAAACTCGTGAGAACGAACCACAGATTCGTGGCTGGTGCTCATGACTGTCCCATTAACACCTGAGTTTCTGACAGTTTGGGAAATTTAGGAATGCGATTTGAGAGTTTTTCTAAAGTATTTTACTCAGCTATGGAATTTAAAGAAAGTGGGAGTCACGACGTGCAATATGACACATTGGAAATAAAATGCAGTGGCACTACATACACACTGTCGCACACTGTCTATACCACTTTATTGTGGATTAAAACAGGTTCCATTTCTCCCCTACTCAGAACGATGCGCCTTCAGTATGAATCAGATTCATGAGCGCGCTATGAGCCGCTCCGCCCCTCAGTGACTCGATATCAGTCTAACTGGTCCCTGATTTCAATTCATTTATCGACAACATGGGATTGAGAAGCGCGCCAACTAGCAAGACTGGAAAACCTAAACTTTAGAAAAACTAAACTTTAGAGTTATAAATTACAGTTAACATCGATAAAATGGATAATTTACAAGTCTCTCAGTGAGTCGGAGCACACTAGACTCGCGGATACATTTAAAGCCAGAAACATGCACTCTCATTATTGGGTTCAAGGTGGAGGACGCAGACCAGATTTCAGGAGGTTCACGGTGAGATATAGCATGATGAAACTTTTCAGATATTTTATTTTATTTTATGCTTACATTAACTGTGTTGTGTAAATTCTTAGCATTTGGTGATTAATGAAAGCATGAATTGATTCATGAAATGTTTATCCTACTGGGGAAAATGCTTAAACGAAGAAAACTTAGTTTGGTGGTCTTAGTTGGGCTTTGAACTTGAATGCCTTTACTGTCCACCGGCATGGAAATTTGTCTTTGGCTCACCAACACATAAAAGAACCACTGAGAAACTAACAAGCAATAATAAAACAATACACAGACGAGATCACTTTACACAGAAAAGTACATGTCACTTTCTGTTACCTTTCTGTGAAAAGTTGTCAAGGACTTCTGGGGCTTACCAACTATTTTACTTGCCATTGACACAATTCTAGAAAGTTTATACTTAAATCTTCAATTTAAGTGACCATACCAGGCAGGCAGATGAAAGGTTAGAACACTCTCAACAATACATTTATACACAAGTTCTAAGATATGCTGACTAACACCAAGGCCACTGAGTTGTCTGAGAAGAGAGTCCCTGCGAGCATCTTTTGTTTTTAACAGTCTACAGTTTATTTCAGCAACCATTTTTCATTCATCTCTCAGTTGGATTTCTTTTCTGATCTTTTTTCACATTAGGTCGTTGAGGTATCAGCAAGCAGTGAATCAGTGCAGAGTCCAGCACTCAATCCTAGGAAAAGGCTTCATTCGGCAGAAGAAGTGCAATGCGGCAGCCGGCCAAACCCGGAGGGTGCTGGTTCAGTGTCCGTAACGGAGTTAAGTTATTCCGAGAACAAGCACGGGAGAGAAAGCCTGTGTCAGCGATGTCAAATCATTGCGAACCAACTGAACAGGCAGGCGCGCGAGCTGGCCGAGCCAGGAACTCTGAAGGTTTGTGCATTCAACTAAACCATTAAATCAATTCATCTCAGGGCCTGTTACATCATGAAGACAGTGACAGTGGTGTAGAAATAGTTGTTTAAATCTTTGCAGACTAAACTGTGATTAAAGGCATTAAAAGTTCTAACAGTTCCCACTGGAATTTAGTGTTCGGCAGATTGGCAGTTTCAGTCTTCTCTCACTTGTAATGTTAATGAATGGTGACATTCTAACATCTCCTTTGGTTGCAGAACAACATGATGAAAGAATTTTCCCTTAAAAAAGTCTAGAAATTCCTTATCAGTTTTTGACACACACACACACACACACACACACACACACACACACACACACACACACACACACACACACACACACACACACACACACACACAAAAACACACACGTTTGTTTTTGTGAATTGTGGGAACATTCCATAGGCGTAATGGTTTTTATACCGTACAAAACGTATTTTCTATCCCACTACACTACTCCTACCCCTAAACCTACCCATCACAGGAAACTGCACATTTTTCTTTCTCCCAAAAAAACTAATTCTGTATGATTTATAAGCCTTTTGAAAAATGGGGGCATGGGTAATGTCCTCATAAGTCACCCTCTCCTTGTAATACCTATGTCATACCCATGTCATTATACACATTTGTATCCTGATATGTGAAACACACACACACACACACACACACACACACACACACACACACACACACACACACACACACACACACACACACACACACACACACACAAAACCTTTCACTATCATTAGAGTAGTGAACTTTCTATTCATCAAAGGATCCTGAAAAAAAAAAATCACAGTTTCCACAAAAATATTAAGCAGCACATTAAGCAGCACAACTATTTTTAACATAGTTAAAAATAAGAGATGTTTCTTGAGCACCAAATCAGCATATTATAATGATTTCTGAAGGATCATGTGATGTGAGACTGGAGTAACGACAAATATATTATAAAATATATTAGGATAGAAAATTATATTTCACAATATTACTTTATTTATTTATTTAGTTATTTTTTTTTTACTATTTTTGATCAAATATATGGAGCCTTGGTGAGCTTAAGAGACTTCCTACCAACCCCAAGACGTCCACATACATCTTCAAACATCTAAAATTCATAATATACATACAAATTTAATTCATTCTTATGCATTGCAAGATCAAAACACCATTTGACATAGACACCTTTGGACATATCACTGTCATTGAGGATAATTCTGATGAGTATTTTGACTTCTCTGCCTCTTTATTCCATGAATCTAAAATACACCTTGACAAAAAAAGCCAAAAGATGACGTGTATTTGACACAGCCACCAGCATCCACACTGTCCACAATGATTATTTTAGATGATAGCGAGATATATTGCAGGTAAAACAAATTTCAATGACCAGTGGAACCGTCTAACTCAGCAGTATTTTATGGTCCCATTAATCTTGAGTGATGACACACTTCGAGTGGCTATATTCAAGAGAAGAACTGCTGAGATGAATGTAAGCAGTCATGCCTATCATTGGTGATGAGCGCTCTTATGATGTTAGCTGTCCTGGCAGTGCATAAAGAAGGTTGAGGCCCACCTTAGTGTTTCACTGAAGAATCAGCTCAAACTAAACTGCAAGTAGGCTAGGTTTTATGGCAGAAGCATAACTTTTAATGAAAATCTCCTGTCCCTTTGTGACTGGTAAACATATAAAGCCAATCATTTAATCTTAAATTGAAGCTCTAATATCTGGAGTTGGAGATTAAACCTTTTCATTTATTTACAGCAATTTGAGCCACTTGTTTCCATTGTTATTGCTTATATTTATTATGCAGTGACATCATTATTTATGAGTGTTTATACATATTGTCATGTTTCCATGCTTGTATACATCAGCACTTGGTTGCTATTGTTCTTAGGAACAATGCATGTAAAAGGAGGTGTAGAAGTGATAGCATCTGAAAAGGAAGTTAAAGCCAGCTAACTTTTACTACTCAATGAAAGTGTGATCCTGTTGGCTTGGTAATGCATTTCCTCAAATGGCCAGAGGCTGTGCATTCCTTCACGTTGACTGGGCATATAAAGTGTTGGACCTCCTGTTTTTGAAGGTTTGACAAGGCATGTTCTCAGAACTTTGGCTAACATTCTGGCAAGGTTCTCTCAAAGTTAAGAACAAACATTGTTCCTGTAACGTTAATAGAACATTCCTTAAACGTTGTCTGGTCGTTAATAATATTCGCAAAATGTTTGCACAAAAAGGTCTTTTATACATCATTCAAGTTTGATGGATGGAAATGATGGATTTTGGAAATAACAGAAATAACATTAGCAAAACATTTTTAAAACATATTTATGTTAGACCAGCCACAGGGATGAATAGTTGACAGCAGGCCAGCACATTTTCAGATACTGTATCCCAGTAGCATTTTAGTATAATCTTCTCTCTGAAAAGAATATGTGTTGGTTCTTTATGGTGGGATTATAAATAAAAAAAGACCATATTTAGCTAACACTGTAAGGCACTACTGTTATGGTAGCAGCATTGCTGGTCCATAAAGCTAAAGTGTGTGATTCAGTCAGTCCCCTTTCAATCGCAACAGATTTCAAGGTTTGTTTTGGGGATAGTCATTCACCCACTTGTTTTGGGAAACTCCTGCTCTGCAAGTTTCATTCTCTCCCTTATACACTGGAACAATTACATCCCAATACTGTAGATCATTGAGTCAGCAAATCTGAGGTCATTTTAGAGGTATTTATTTTAGATAGATAAAATGCATGCGCATATAGATCCCCTCCCCTAAGAATATGATTTGAGTTGGTCAGTTATTTTGTATATCAAATGTACATATTAGAAAGGTGACGTAGTCTCATTCTGAATAGGCATTTGAAGATGACTCTTCAGACAAGTGAAAAGTATATTTGTATTGCAACTATTGATTTCAGTTTCTAGTAGTGTTGTAGTCAAGACTAAACTGAGACCAACAAAAGACCAAGATTTTTTGGGGGTTGAGACCAAGAGGAGACCAAGACTAGACCAGCACTCCTTAAGTCAGTTAAGTCAAGTCATCTTTATTTGTATAGCGCTTTTTACAGTGCCAATTGTTTCAAATCAACTTCACAGTGTTAACAGGAAAACACTGCAACAGAATTTGATTCGGCTGCACAGCCGCTCTGGTGAAAACGATGATGTCATCTAATAGGGGTGGGAATCTCTAGGCACCTCACGATTTGATTCGATTACGATTCAGAGGGCTGCGATGCGATTATGAAACGATTATTGATGCCTCTTTTTTGTCTATACAGATTTGGTACTTTTAAAGCAAAGTATTTTTAATAACCCATAATGAATTTACTTCCAATATCTTTTATTAATAAAACAAATAAAAGTGATTTTACAAGTCAACAGGAAGGTAACATTTGCCAGTCAGAATATGTCCCAACATTGTAAAGCACCAACAGGAAAAGTGTCTATAGCAGCATACTTAATACATGCATATAGTAAATTAATACAGACTTCAGCATATTCTGAATCACTAACATAATGTAATAACCAACACCCTCCTGTTATGTGCAATAAGCAATATAATCCTACAGACAAAAAAAACAAAAAAATTTTGCTGTCCCAAAATCACAGCTTTTACACCAAAATATAGAATTCTGTACCAGCAGCTCTCATACAAAAGTAATGCTTGTGGACTTCAGCATATTCTGAATAACTGGTAACATACAGCTGCTCTTATACACAAATAAATAAGAGAGTCTAAGGCTTATAACTTAAAACTAAATCCTGAGCACAGACACTTTTTTCCTTCTCTATACCACAATCAAAAACAGCTTTTATGAAATGAACATCTGAACACTAAATTAACAGCAGAGAATACGGACGCAAATCCTTGACCATCAAATTTCCATCAGACCATCAGAGTTTGTGGTCCTCTGGTTGGCAGCAACTAAGTTACCGGTATGAGCGTTGGAAGCGTGTAATATGGTTTCTCATGTTTCAAAAATATTTTAGTTTAGTTTGACACAACTTGCATATAGTGTGACTCTTGTCCAGGTCATTTCCCCCTTAAACTTCATAGAAGCCGAAGAGCTTCCATACGCTAGCTTTTAATGCAGAGGGTGCCGGTCGGATTTCTCGCTCAACCATCATGCGTCTCTGTTTTGTGCAAGCCACAAACGGTCCGGGTGCTGCACTTCCCACACTTCAGAGTTGCGCCTTTTGCACTCCGTCAACATTACGTTATCAACATTTAGAAATTTTTTGCAATGCATCTAAGAATCAAATTTTTCCCCCGCCCCTATCATCCAGCTAGTTTCAAGTATCATATAGTGTCAATGGAGGCAGATCAGTAATATAGTTGAAATTTAAGTGTCCCCAACTGAGCAAGACAAAAACCAAATTGACACGCTCTCTGCAGACATTTCAGTGATGCGTTGGTCATGTCCAGGTGCTGGTCCACCATCTGATCTGGATACGGCCCGGATCCGGCCGACTGGAGTAAACCTCGGGATAAACAGAGAGACTAACATTAGCGTAGATGCCATTCTTATGATGTAACGAGTCCATCAGGTGTTATGGGAAGTGTTCCCGGTTTCGGCTGACCTAGTTAATGCAGCCTAACAATCATTTACTGATTTGAATAATAGAGATCGATAATGTTCTATGTGTATGCCATAGTAAAGAGATGCGTTTTAGTCTAGATTTAAACTGACAGAGTGTGTCTGCTTCCAGAAACAATGCTCGGAAGATCGACCGCCTGCAGTTGATTTTGATATTCTAGGTATTATCAACTGGCCAGAGTTTTGAGACCGCAATAGACGTGATGGAGTATAATGTGTTAAGAGTTCGCTCAAGTACTGGGGAACTAAACCATTTAGTGCTTTGTAAGTAATTAGCAAGATTTTAAAATATATACGATGTTTAATAGGGAGCCAGTGCAGTGTTGACAGAACCGGGCTAATATGGTCATACTTCCTGGTTCTAGTAAGAGCTCGAGCTGCTGTGTTTTGGACCAGCTTGGAGTTTATTTATTATGCGAACAGGGCATAAAGGGTTAGTTCACCCAAAAATGAAAATTCTGGCATTAATTACTCACCCTTATGCCGTTCCAAACCTGTAAGACCTTCGTTCATCTTCAGAACACAAATAGATATTAAGATATTAAGAATATTTAAATATTAGGATATTTTTGATGAAATCGGAGAGCTCTCTGACCCAGACAGCTATTTAAAACCACTTTCAGGGCCCAGAAAGGTAAGAAAAGATATTATTAAAATAGTCCATGTGACTCCAGTGGTTCAACCTTAATTTTATGAAGTGAAGAGAATACTTTTTGTGTGTAAAAAACACCCCTAATAACGACTTTATTCAACAATCTCTTCTCATCTGTGTCAATCTCCTACTGTTGACGTAGTAAATACAGTACAGTGCTTTCGAAGCGCTACATCAGAACGCTGGCTTACCATTGGCCGACACTGTTCACATGAGCACCATGATGCATGCGTGTGATGCTGACGCAGGAGCTTGCCACTGGTGAGCCGCCATTGTGCCGTAGAACTCCGAAGTGCTGCACTGTTTAAACTACGTCAACAGCATAAGAGACTGGCACAGAAGAAAAGAGATTCGTTATTTTTGTTTGTTTTTTGCGCAACAAAAGTATTTGCGGCGCTTCATAAAATTAAGGTTGAACCACTGGAGTCACATGGACTATTTTAACAATGTCTTTACTACCTTTCTGGACCTTGAAAGTGTTAATTAAATTGCTGTCTATGGAGGGGTGAGAGAGCTCTCTGATTTCATCAAAAATATCTTAATTTGTGTTCCAAAGATGAACGAAGGTCTTGCAGGTTTGGAACGACATGAGGGTGAGTAATTAATGACAGAATTTTCATTTTAGGGTGAACTAACCCTTTAAATTTATCTAAAAGAATCTTGAGTACTACAACACTACTTTAAGAGTTATGTTCTGTTAGTATCATGGACTTTCAGTTTGTTTTCACATGGTTCCTTTGTTCGGTTTTCCCGCTCCTCATTTGTGTCATTGGTTTTCAGCTGTGTGTAATCGTTTGTGTTTGCTATTAATTCTCCCCTCACGTTCATTCTCTATTCGGTCACGTTCACGTAAGGTTGTGTTGTGCTAAGGCCTGTTTGCCTGTTTTAAGTTTACCTACAATTAAACTTCATTTAGAACTTTATTCATCTGTCTTCCTCTGTCTGCTTGCAAACGCCATGTGACAACTACTGTCTAGTTTTATTCAGTTTTATGAAGGATTCACTCAAAAGACAAAGAAAGACAAACTACAATCTAATCTTGCTTTCTTCATGAAATGTTTGAGGAAGACTAGCCAAGCTTCTATTTTCTTGAAATAGTTACTATCTTAGACTCTAATTACAAGCTTTCAGATAAGACGTGGTAAAGCTGTAAAATGTGCAAGGAAGGACATTTTCTTCTTGGCCATCTCAGACAGAGTTAAATTGTTTGTCAGCTCAGACAATCAGGTCTGGGTCCAGACAGTCAGATTAAGCTGTAAGATACTCCTGCGAAGGCTGAGTGTTTAACAAAAGCAAGATGAAAGAATCTCAAGCCACTTTTAGAACACAATGAAGCTGTCAATACCAGACTCCATAAGTTTGCCTCATGGAGTCTTATCTCTCAGAAAGAGTTTAAATTAAAAAGTGTAATGGCAGTCTAAATCCATTCTGACTCATCAATGAAAAACAGATTGGATTGCATAATGGAGAGATTTATCTCAATTTCAGATCATTATGATCACATAACAGTGGGTTACCCCACGAATTAAAGGGAAGGTTGAACCTAAAATGAAGATTCTGTCATCATTTACTCACCAAGTTGTTCCAAACCTATATTAATTTCTGAACACAAAAGAAGATATTTTGAAGAATGTTGATAACCAAACAATTTCTGGTCCCCATTAACTGGCCCCCCAGCAACTGTTTGGTTACCAACATTTTTCAAAAGATCTTTTGTTCAGGTTGAGAGTGAGTAAATGATGACAGAATTTACATTTTTTTTCTTTGGGTGAACTATCCCTTTAAAGGACAAAGGGTAACACTTTACAATAAGGTTTCATTAGTTAACATTAGTTAATGTATAGACCCCTTAATCGCCTACGTCACTGTGACGTCACCGCTCTAGCTGGAGGCAAAACATAAGGAAGAACTCATAGCAGGCGCGCTAAAAGTTTGAGGTTTTGACTTTAAAATGTCGTCTTGTTTTGTTTTTGGCTGCCAGAATAAAAGGAACGGCACTTTTGGTTCAAAACTAAAGTTTTACCGGATCCCGGCAGACATTCCTTCACAGAAATCAAGACAATTGTGGTTGAATGCAAAACGGCGTACAGACTGGACGGAGACGATCATAAATAATGCTCGTGTTTGCAGTGCACACTTCATATCAGGTAAAATAATATATGCATATGTATCTATGGTTTTATCTAGTACAAATCAATAAGTTTCTGTTTTATAGGTGAAAAGTGCACTAACGTTAGCTAGCTTAAATGTTAAACAAACATACAGCGATGTATGTGTGTTCCATCCTTTGAATGGTCTCTTAAAATAATCCACATTGCTAATCATAGTTAGCCCAGCCATAGGTTACATTAGACAATAAGCCTTGACAAAATTCCCCAAACCACCCGAAAGTAATTCATATGGTGTCTAGGAAATATCCAAAGGCTGGTTAAATTGTTTCTAATGAGAACAAGATACAAGAACTACACCAGGCTTAGCTAAAAAAAAAAAAAAAAACATTAAAAAAAGAACAAAGTAGGCTACTGTAATGTTATCCACTCGTCATTATATTTCGGTCAGTTAACCAGTTTGGTCAGTGAACTGAGTGATCAACAGAATTAATTGATAAATGTATGCATACGGGTCAGGCAGCCTGCTTCCATCCACGAGAGTTAATTTACAAAAATAGCTGTCATGGTCCCACAGAGTCAGTGACTGTACATATTCGGACATATTCTTCTGCATCCACGTTTAAAAAATCCCTCAAAAAACGCACTTGTCAACATTGCGTCCAGCGCCTTTTTGCCTCCAGCTAAGCCCTGCCCACCATGAAACGTTGCAATGTTTACAAACTTTTAAGGGGTCTATTAACTAACATGAACTAACCATGAGCAATACATTTGTTAATGCATTTGTTAATTTTTGTTAACATTAGTTAATAAAAATACAGCTGTTCATGGTTTGTTCATGTTAGTTCACAGTGCATTAACTAATGTTAACAAGATTTTAATAAAGTATTAGTAATGTTAAAATTAACATTAACAAAGATTAATAAATGCTTTATAAGTGCAGTTCATTATTAGTTCATGTTAACTAATGTAGTTGACTAATATTAACTAATGAACCTTATTGTAAATTGTTAACCAACAAATCATTATGTAGTAGATCTGCAGAAGGAAGATTAAAGCTTGGTACATACTCCAAAAGATTTATTTTCGTTTTCTCGAGGTGGCAAGGACAAGAACAAAGTTCGTTCTGGCCAGGACATTCCATTAGGGCTGGGCGATAAAACGATAAGGATATGTATTGCGATAGACATGTAATCGATATCAATAAAAAATGCTTTCAATAAAACGTTCGATAATAAAAAAATATTCTTCATCGGAAGAAACCAGAGGTTATGAAGCAAGTTTGGTTACATGAACAAAGGCACTCGCTCTCTGGTAACCTAGCAATGTAGGGAGTGACACGCTAACAGCCAATCATGTAACAGTATGTTTGGTTCAGTAACAGAACCGACGTGGAGTGATGCGTGGAAAATGAGTGCCGCAGCGAGTGAGGAAATTGTTGATAAATCAGGAAAACAAGTCAGCTTGCCAGTATGGCAGTTTTTGGGGATTTTATAAGTCTGACTGTAGTCAGACCAATGTTGTCTGCAAGTTATGCAAGACCGTCGTCCCCACCAAGACTGGTAATACCACAAACTTGTTTTACCAGCCTTTCGCCTAGCTCCACAGTGCGAGCCTCCGCTGACTGCGTGCGCGCCTCGTGCGTTTGAGGAAGTGTTTATGCGCTCGCCGTTGTGCTATTCTTTCAAACGACAGGAGGACAACTCGGAGTAATTGTTCTATAAACCATCAGGAAACAGCGGTGAGAAGGTACACAACTGACAATGTGTTTACTTGATTAAACTTTACCAAAATCGCCCAGCCCTACATTCCATGCTTCACAAGAAAAGCAGGTGGTGAACATGTCCATGTCTCCGCATTAAACCCACCCACTTAAAATTTCTGACCAATCACATAATAGCTCTCGGACACCAACAAGAAAAAAGTTCTGCTCTGATGATGTGTCGAGAACAAGCTGTGAGAACTCCCAAACCAGTCCTGGGAGCGAGAACTTTTTTCTCTGTTCTTGCGGAGTATGTAACGGCCTTAACTCTAAGAGTTCTACTCACATGGCAAAATATATGCTGCACCTGAAGTAAATATATTTTTCGAAAATATTTTCGCATATTTAATCCTTCCAATGCCACATTTCCATTTATAAAATATAATTTGGATAAATGTATTTTTGAAAAAATGCTTTCAGCATTATACTATACATGCATTTAGATATAAATACAAAATATTTTTGAAAAATGCCCAAACATTTCAGGAAATGCACATAAATAAAATATGTAAATACATTTCCAAATCCATATTAACAACATATTTTTGTATATGGTCACAAAACTGTTCTTAAGCACAGGTTAAGAACAGGTCCAAATGCAGCTTTATTAGGGCATTCCAGAATCAAAATCATAAAACAGGAAACAGGTCAAAACACAGGGCAGATAATCCAAAAAGACAACATGGCAGAAAACAGGGAAATCCAAGAAACCATGCAGAAAGTCAAAACCAAACCACAGGTAACCAGAGGGAAAGTACTCAGAAATGCAGTGTGACACTTAGGCCGAAAGTATACTTTAGTCTTGCAAAGTATACTGTACTTCTTTTGACTCGCGTTGGCGCATGTGCAGTTGAGCAATCTCTCACCACAAGTTGTGTAAATACTGCAATTCTTTTTTTACTGCAACCTGATTACGAAAATCCAGCGGTGTGCGTTCAGTGCGCGTGTACTTTTCTGATGATGAAATTTGAATCACGCACAGTGGGGGTGTAACGTAACGTGTAACACGTATTCATACCGAACTGTTTTGGTGCAGGGCTTTCGGTTCGGTGCACCTGTGTACTGAACGGTTCCGAATGCAATCTTTAACAGTTAACAGTCGGCTTGTTTTATGCGCGGAACACACTTCAATCCGAGTTCCCACACGAACATTCAGTCACAAACTGAATGTCACACGATTCAGTCACACGAACATTCAGTCCATTTTATCATGAAATTCAAACGATAAATGCCGTTTTGACGCTCTTTAATGTGACGTGACTGATCACTAGGCGCGTCAGTTCAGGCGGCCGCGCGTGAGTGAACACGATCACCTCTTCATAAAGAATAAACATGATTTAATATCTCTTAAGGTATGTTGAGGATACATTACAACTTACTGAAATGTATCATATGTCGTGTAATCGCTCAATCGGTGTTTCAACCGCGGAAAGGCAATAAACAATGTCACGTAGCATCACATTTACCTCAGAAGTCATTCAATGTCCACAGCTGTTAGTTCATTAGAGAAATCAACTCTTTCACTAAATATATGCACTATATTATCCTATATATTCATTATATTACACTTAACCTGTTAGTGTTGTCTTGTTTATTTAATGTATGTTTAAATAAATCTGTCATGAAAATCCATCCATCCATCCATTATCTTCCGCTTATCCGGGGCCGGGTCGCGGGGGCAACAGTCTAAGCAGAGACGCCCAGACTTCCCTCTCCCTAGCCACTTCCTCAAGCTCTTCCGGGGGAACCCCGAGGCGTTCCCAGGCCAGCCGGGAGACATAATCCCTCCAGCGTGTCCTAGGTCTTCCCCGGGGCCTCCTCCCGGTGGGACATGCCCGGAACACCTCCCCGGGAAGGCGTCCAGGAGGCATCCGAAATAGATGCCCGAGCACCTCAACTGGCTCCTCTCGATGTGAAGGAGCAACGGCTCTACTCTGAGCTGTTGATTTATTATATCTAAAAATAAATAACTAAATTTAGGCTAATAGTTTGGACTCTGTTGTTAACCTTTAATATTATAATGTGTAAGTAAGGGCTCTCTATATAATTTACAGCATTATCTTTAAGAAACTTTTAGTTATAATTGAATTCATTTAATAACAGACACAATTTTTTCAGTAAACCACTGTTGAATAAAAATAAATAAAAAGCAATTTTGTAAAACTGCTGTATCAAACTGTGACTTCAAAACCGAGGTACATACCGAACCGTCAGTTTTGTGTACCGTTACACCCCTAACGAGCACTGTACGCTGACCCTCGGGTACACGTAAAAAGTGAAGTATACTTTGGCCTTTACAAGACTTCACAAAGAATGAGTGAAAACACAGGGCTTAAATAGGCAGGCATTAACAAGATAATGGGACTTAATCAAACATAATGAGTCCGGGCAATGGATCATGGGAAATGTAGTTCATGATGAGATAGAGGAGTATTGAGAAGTGCCCTCTGGTGGAGCCCATCTCATGGACACTCCAGCTGGTGGATGTAAAATATATTTTGTATTTGAAATATATTTAAAATTTAAAATGTATATCTAAAATACACTATATTGACAAAAGTTTTGGGAAGCCTGCCTTTACATGCACATGAACTTTAATGACATCCCATTCGTAATCTGTAGGGTTTAATATGAAGTTGGCCCACCCTTTGCAGCTATAACAGCTTCAACTCTTCTGGGAAGGCTTTCCACAAGGTTTAGGAGTGTGTTTATGGGAATTTTTGACCATTCTTCTAGAAGCGCATTTGTGAGGTCAGGCACTGATGGACGAGAAGGCTTGGCTTACAGTCTCCTCTCAAATTCATCCCAAAGGTGTTATATTGGGTTGAGGTCAGGACTCTGTGCAGGTCAGTCTTTATGGACTTTGCTTTGTGCACTGGTGTGCAGTCATGTTGGAACAGGAAGGGGCCATCCCCAAACGGTTCCCACAAAGATGGGAGCATGAAATTGTCCAAAATGTCTTAGAGTTAAGAGTTCCTTTGACTGGAACTAAGGGGCCAAGCCAACCCCTGAAAAACAACCCCACAGTTTGGAGGTCTGTAACTATTGACTGCGATTTTACGTGGCCTACGACTCAACAGCTGATTTCCTGTTGTTCCCAGTTGCTTCCACTTTGTTATAATACCGCTAACAGTTGACCGTGGAATATTTAGTAGTGAAGAAATTTCACGAATGGACTTATTGCACAGGTGGCAACCTATCACGGTACCACGCTTGAATTCACTGAGATCCTGAGAGCGATCCATTCTTTCACAAATGTTTGTAGAAGCGGTCTGCATGCCTAGGTGCCTGATTTTATACACAAGTGATTGTAACACCTGAATTCAATGATTTGGAGGGGTATCCCAATACTTTTGGCAATATAGTGTGTATTTGTTTGATGTATGGGCAGTTTAAGCGGCCCCACTTTATATTAGGTGGCCTACTATACTTGCATCAAAAAATAAGTATAATGTACTTATTATATTCATATTCTATTGCAAAACACCTTTGCTGATATTGAGGTGGGATACGGGTAAAGTTAGGGTCAGGTGTGGTGGATGGGTAAGTTGAAGGGTAGGGTTAGGTGTAAGGGAAGTGTCAACAGTGTAATTATAAATGTAACTACAGAAATTAATTACAGATGTAATTACATGCAGGTATTTTTAAAATGTAAGTACAATGTAAAAACATTTATGTACACAATAAATGCATGGTATCAAATTATTAATTAAAATGTTAGTACATAGTAGTTAAGGCCACCTAATGTAGGCCCCGTCCACACGGAGACGCGTTTAGCTGTATACTTTCAAATGTTTTATCATATCAGCGTTTTGTCCACACGGATCTGGCGTTTTGGGAGCATGAAACCGATATTTTTTGAAACCCGGTCCCAGAGTGGATAAATCTGAAAACCTTGCGTTTTCGTGTGTACAGACAATCCGTATATTTTGTGAAACGGTGATGTCATCACACCACGTACCACGTGGGAAAGACTAGAAAGGGATACAACTACGGGCACTGGGCATGTGCACATCAATAATGTGTCATTTAATTACTGTATTTGCATTATTGTAAGGCTAGGTCTAGGGTATATCTTGTAAGTAGCAAATTTATTTGTTATTTTATTGTGAGGTTTTGCCTCACTTCCTACCATTGCTGTACCCCTTCTAGCCACAACTCTTCTTCTCCGTTTTAGTTTATTTCTGTGACAGAATTACAGCACCACATACATGCCTGGCATGGATACTACATCGTTTTGAGTCGTTATCATTGCTCTCGTGTGTACGCAGATATTTCTTGAAAGAAGGAAAAAATAAAGATTGGATAGGGAAAGCTCTGGCTTTGTGTGGACGGGGCCATAAAGTGGGTCCATTTAAGTTATAGAAACTTGATATTTAGGTTGAAATATAGTGAGCACATTTTTCAAAAGGTCTGAAAGCTATTGAAAAATCAAAGCAAAATGGTCTGAATTACTCCAGGCCATCACAGTTTCCAGTATTTGAGGTCACATAATTTCTGTGTCAGACTCAGTTAATACGGCTGCTCTGTGCTGTATTAGGCATGTGATATGAAGTATTTATTGGTAAGACTAACCATAGCATTATTAAGTCTGCTGTGCGGTTTTGATTTGGCACATTACTAGTATATCTGGCTGTTCTGAAATTCTGAAAGCTGGAGAAACGCATGATTTCTGTAAAACTAATGACTTTTCACCCTTTAACCTTTTTGTCCAGCTTTCTGCATGGGTTATTCTTCCATCTATCTGCTTTCCAAGTGATAATACTATTGTACATGTAGTGTTGTGCTTTTGTTTTCTCAATTTACTGTCATCATCCACTTCAATGATTTTTCTTTAATCTAAGGCATGATGGGACATTTCTGAGTGCTGGCTCTTTGAATATCCCCTAAAATGCCAGAGTAAATAACTCAAAGGCTCCCAGCATATTGTGCTTTTACATTTACTGATAAAATCAACCAAAAGCATTTTCCTAGCTGTGAGCTATGACACAGTAAGAGTCTGACTGCCCCCCTGTGTTCAACGCTAGTATGGACATAGGAACATCCAGCTCTGACAATATTTACTGAAGGTACTGAGAGGACTACTTACCGAGCAGTGCATTCTAGGTAAAAAGGATGATTACTGTAATCAGCCAGGATCGTCCGGAAGGAAAATCACCTCACCGTAAATTCACTGGGAAAGTCTCAGTAGAGGTCCGCGGTGGTCTCACTGGAGGGGGGTGAAGCAATCTCGAAGAAATAAACTGGGATGGAATGATGTGCTGGTCCATGTGATGAAAATTTAAACCTGTACATGTCCCTGCTGCCTCAGCAGTCAGTCTGCCAGGCATGACCGCAGTTTATAGGGGAAAGCAAGTAGGGTATTTTCCCAAGGGGATTATAGCTTCCTTTTTTTTTTACAGGCCTGAACCTATACCTGTACCCTCCCTCCCTCGATCATTCTTGCAGTCGTCTTGTCCTTGGCTTGCTAGCAAGTGACCTTTCGGCACAGCAAGCGCTCTTTTTAGTTTTCCAACTGCGATACATAGTGGAGGGCAAAAGACTAAAGCTGAAGCTGTTTCTGAGGATCACAGTCCTTCCACCTGTGTATCCTTTCACTCCAAATGAGTGAGCAACTGCTACAAAAATCATCTCAGTGCTTGATAATCTGCCATGCAGTCAAAGCCTCAGTTATCTCCATCACTGAAACAGTTCATTACGTAGGTCCATTTCCTTCCTGTTATTTCTCCTTCCAAAATCTGGACATGGAATTTATTTGTGATTTACTCTAGTGAATAGGTAATCTTCAGAACATTTGGGGCCTGATGACATATCATCACTGTGCTCTTCTCTGTCACTCTCCCCCTTCCATCCTGTGCTGATTATGTTATGCCCTGAGGGGTCACAACTTGTCCATCACAGATCAATCCATCAAACTGATGGGATGTGGTTGTCATAGCAACCTGTTTGAAGGGTGGAATAAGAATCACAAGGCTTTCTTGCATTTGCTAATGCTTAGTCACTCACCCATCCTCGTCTGTGCATGCACCTAGTGGATTAACAAAAATATTTTTCTTTTTATTAATACCATCTAAAGCAGCTGATTAAAATATTTGATTGTGTTTTAATCTATAAATGTGTGTGTGTGTGTGTATACACCTTGAAAAATCTGCAAAATGTTAATTATTTTGTTAATTATTCAAGTCTTGAATAAGATCTTTTACATAAAATATATTTACATATAGTCCACAACACAAAATAAAAGTTTTTCATTCATTCATTCGTTATCTTCCGCTTATCCGGGGCCGGGTCGTGGGGGCAACAGTCTAAGCAGAGACGCCCAGACTTCCCTCTCCCTAGCCACTTCCTCCAGCTCTTCCTCCACCTCAACTGGCTCCTCTCGATGTGGAGGAACAACGGCTCTACTCTGAGCTCCTCCCGAGTAACCGAGCTTCTCACCCTATCTCTAAGGGAGTGCCCTGCAACCCTGCGGAGAAAGCTCATTTCGGCCGCCTGTATCCGGGACCTTGTCCTTTCGGTCATGACCCACAGCTCATGACCATAGGTGAGAGTAGGAACCACTCACCTATGGTTCCTTCCACCGTCCATAAAAATTATGAACAGAACCGGTGACAAAGGGCAGCCCTGCCGGAGTCCAACATGCACCGGGAACAAGTCCGACTTGCTGCCGGCAATGCGGACCAAGCTCCTGCTCTGGTCGTACAGGGACCAAACAGCCCTAAGCAAGGGGCCCCGGACCCCATACTCCCAGAGCACCCTCCACAGGACACCACGAGGGACACAGTCGAATGCCTTCTCCAAATCCACAAAACACATGTGGATTGGTTGGGCAAACTCCCATGAACCCTCCAGCACCCTGGAAAGGGTATAGAGCTGGTCCAGTGTTCCACGACCGGGACGAAAACCACACTGTTCCTCCTGAATCTGAGGTTCCACTATCGGCCGAATTCTTCTCTCCAGTACCCTGGCATAGACTTTCCCGGGGAGGCTGAGAAGTGTGATCCCCCTGTAGTTGGAACACACTCTCCGGCCCCCCTTCTTGAAAAGAGGGACCACCACCCCGGTCTGCCAGTCCAGAGGCACTGTCCCCAACCGCCACGTGATGTTGCAGAGGCGTGTCAGCCAAGACAGCCCCACAACATCCAGAGACTTGAGGTACTCAGGACGGATCTCATCGACCCCCGGTGCCTTGCCACCGAGGAGCTTTTTAACTACCTCGATGACTTCAGCCCGGGTGATGGATGAATCCACCTCTGAGCCCTCAGCCACTGCTTCCTCAATGGAAGACGTGTTGGTGGGATTGAGGAGATCCTCGAAGTATTCCTTCCACCGTCCGACGATATCCCCAGTTGAGGTCAACAGCTGCCCATCTCCACTATAAACAGTGTTGGTAGGGCACTGCTTCCCCCTCCTGAGGTGGCGAACGGTTTGCCAGAATCTCTTCGAGGCCAACCGATAGTCTTTCTCCATGGCCTCACCGAACTCCTCCCAGGCCCGATGTTTTGCCTCCACAACTATCCGGGCTGCAGTCCGCTTGGTCTGCCTGTACCCGTCAGCTGCCTCAGGAGTCCCACAAGCCAACCAGGCCCGATAGGACTCCTTCTTCAGCTTGACGGCATCCCTTACTTCCGGTGTCCACCACCGGGTTCGGGGATTTCCGCCTCGACAGGCACCGGAGACCTTACGGCCACAGCTCCGAGCAGCCGTGTCGACAAGGGAGGTGGAGAACATGGTCCACTTGGACTCAATATCTCCAGACTCCCTCGGGATCCGGTCGAAGCTCTGTCGGAGGTGGGAGTTGAAGATCTCTCTGACAGGGGGCTCGGCCAAACGTTCCCAACAGACCTTCACAGTACGTTTGGGTCTCCCGAGTCTGTCTAGCTTCCTCCCCCACCATCGGATCCAACTCACCATCAGTTGACAGCTCCGCCCCTCTCTTCACCCGAGTGTCCAAGACATACGGCCGGAGGTCAGATGAGACGACCACAAAGTCGATCATCGACCTCCGGTCTAGGGTGTCCTGGTGCCACGTGCACTGATGGACACCTTTATGCTTGAACATGGTGTTCGTTATGGATAAGCTGTGACTAGCACAGAAATCCAATAACAGAACACCACTCGGGTTCAGATCAGGGGGGCCGTTCCTCCTAAACACACCCCTCCAGGTATCACTGTCACTGCCCACGTGTGCGTTGAAGTCCCCCAGTAGAATGATGGAGTCTCCAGTTGGAGCACTTTCCAGCACCCCTCCCAGAGACCCCATTAGGGCCGGGTACTCCGCACTGCCGTTTGGCCCGTAGGCACATACGACAGTGAGAGACCTATCCCCTACCCGAAGGCACAGGGAAGTGACCCTCTCATTCACCGGGTTGAACTCCAACACATGGCAGCTGAGCTGGCTACATTTCATAAGCAAACCCACTCCAGCCCGCCGCCTCTCACCATGGGCAACTCCAGAGTGGTAGAGAGTCCAGCCTCTCTCAAGAAGTGTGGTTCCAGAGCCCAAGCTGTGCGTGGAAGTGAGCCCGACTATCTCTAGCCGGTACCTCAAAATAAAAGTTGAATTTATAAAATGACCCCATTCAAAACACAATAGGATCATTTTGTGAATCTATTCAGCCGATCTCCAGTTCTGGCAGTAGAACTTTTAGCATAGCTTAGTATAGATCATTGAATCTGATTAGACCGTTAGTCAAGTTTTAAATAGGAAAAATATCAAAACTCTTGTGTAATTTTTGAGCGAGATACTAACGGTCTAATCAGATTCAATGATCTATGCTAAGCTATGCTAAAAGTTCTACCGCCAGATCCTTTGTTCTGAAGAGAAAAATTTTCCAGGTCGCGCAAATTCTTTGTTTTCCAGCATCTTTTGCTTATTTGAACCCTTTCCAGCAGTGATTGTATGATTTTGAGATCCATTTTTTCACACTGAGGACAACTGACAGACTCAAACACAACTATTACAAGCAACAACTATTAAAACTTTTGAACAGGGTGAAGATCTTACATTTACAAAAGATTAAATTTGTCTTATTTTGTTTAAAGTTCATATTTTTTCATTTAGTTCTGCCCTTCAGAAGCTACAGAAGATGTTTACATGTTTCCCAGAAGACAAAATGGGCTAAGTACAATTTACTCCTAATCTTCAAATTCAAAACATTTTACATTTTGAAAGAAGTCTCTTATGCTCACCAAGACTGCATTTACTTGATCAAAAATACAGTAAAAATAGCAATATTTTGAAATATTATCACAATTTAAAATACCTATTTTAATATCTATCTATCTATCTATCTATCTATCTATCTATCTATCTATCTATCTATCTATCTATCTATCTATCTATCTATCTATCTATCTATCTATCTATCTATCTATCTATCTATCTATCTATTGATCTATATGTGTATGTGTGTGTGTGTGTATATATATATATATATATATATATATATATATATATATATATATATATATATATATATATATATATATAATATATATATAATCCTTTTAGGTGAGTGTGTATATATAAATAAAACTATAATTTATTCCAGTGATGACAGTTTTTAGCAGCTATTACTTAGTAGCTATTATTTAATGTCATACGTCCCTTCAGAAATATTTTTATATATTTAAATAGAAATTTCAGAAGTGTTTATCAATGCAAATCATGCAAAAATTAAATAATATATAAAAATGTTATGCCACTGACTTGAGGTTCTGTGAGAATTGTATCACTTTTCATATATAATACAGAACAAAATACAATAAATAAATGTGCTAATGGCGTGAAAAAAAAAAGTGTCAAATATATAATTGATATCCCTAATATTTACAGATACTATAATACAGACTCAACTTTTTTAACAATGTCCATTAATCACCTTAATGAAATGTTAGCATATTTGGCCACCATGGCACTTTTGTATGCTTATCCGGCCACCATGGAGTTTTGTCTCCGGTGAGTCCAAACTAATGAGAATGACCTTTGATTCTCTCTGGAGTCACATGGGCAGGGTGAGTTGTTCTGCAGGTAAAGAGCGGCTACACTCCAGCAGCTGAGCACAGACCTCAGATCAATGCTGCATTTGCATTAATCACTCCAGAGTGCTCATTCACGGCTAACACATGATGACTGATGAATGTGTGAGTGGAAACATGTGTGAAGAGTGGTTATAAACCACCCAGGCTATATGGAACAGAGCCAGGAGCTAATCAGGGTATTGCACTACGTTCGGAAACCCTACAGATCAGCACCTGTGTGTGAGAGACACCACACGAGAGGAGCTGCATGCTAAAAGATCCCCAGTTTTCCACCAACAGTTGTCATTCCACCCCACAGGGCAAACATATCACATAATCAACACATCTGGCGTGAAGTGATCATGTGCAGGTCCAGATGAAATCTGCAGACTTCTGTCTGATTTTCTGAACTGATTTCTGCGGAATGGATTTAAACATGACAAAATGTTCTAAAATACTACAAAGCCAAAATATGGAATACTACTAGCCAAAATATGGAATAAAACCTAACCCAAATGCCATGGAATATTTAGAGATTTTTGAATGTGTTCGGATTAAAAAAAAAGTAATTGTTCTGATTCCTATTAAAATCGCTTTGCATAATTATGTGGGTGCAGATTCAGTGTGTACCTGATAATGAAAAATAAGTAAAAGCATAAAAAATAACACAGTGAAGATCCAGTCATACTAGGCTTAGACAATGTGAAATAACTTTTGATAGCGCAAATATCGGCAGAAAAACTGCAACAGGATATGATGTCAGGCTCAATTGCAGTGGTTCTCAACCATAGGGGCCTTAACAAACTTCCAAGTGGGCCTAAAGAAGACATATAATAATTAAAAACAAGACAAAACAACCATTAAAAATAAGCCCAACAATCAATATTTCTTATTTTAGAAGTTTTAAAAGTGAGACCTAGACCTAGAATTTTTATCTTCTTCTTACAGTTTTTCTCAATTGTTTACACACAAATACTGGTACTTGAGACACAGTGACTTCAACATGTAACTCATGCACCAACCCCCTGAACCAATTATGCTAACAAGCACAATTCCTGCTTTTCCTGGTCACATGGGCAAACTCATCACATGGGAAAACACCTGTCACAGTTTTACAATTAGCATAAAAGGGCAACAGGTGAGCTCTTCTGTTTTGGAGCAGCATACACTCTAAAAAATGCTGGGTTAAAAACAACCCAAGTTGGGTTGAAAATGGACTAACCCAGCGATTGGGTTGTTTTAACCCAGTAAATGGGTTGTTTTAACCCAGCAATTGGGTTAAATGTTTGCTTAAAACAACCCAATCGCTGGGCTAAAACAACCCAATCACTGGGTTAGTCCATTTTCAACCCAATTTGGGTTGTTTTAACCCAGCATTTTTTAGAGTGTAGTTTTGTTTTATTTTTATTTTTACTGTAACTGTAAACAGTACACTGAAAAAAAATATTTTTACTGCTTGTTCAAATTGCTTAATTAGCAACACAATTGCTATACATTTTGTCCTTAATTTGATTGGGTTGTTTTAACCCAGTAAATGGGTTGTTTTAACCCAGCAATTGGGTTAAATGTTTGCTTAAAACAACCCAATCGCTGGGCTAAAACAACCCAATCACTGGGTTAGTCCATTTTCAACCCAATTTGGGTTGTTTTTAACCCAGCATTTTTTTAGAGTGTAGTTTTGTTTTATTTTTATTTTTACTGTAACTGTAAACAGTACACTGAAAAATATTTTTACTGCTTGTTCAAATTGCTTAATTAGCAACACAATTGCTATACATTTTGTCCTTAATTTGATTGTGTTTAATCCACGTAAATATAAGTCAAATTGAAGTTTACTTAATCTGTTTGTGTTGAGATTACATGAATGATTTGTGTTGTATTAACTGAAACTGGGTGGGGCTTGTTAGTTCCCAGCATGCTTTGCATATGGCTAAATCAAGAGAGAGTAATTTTTTTTATTTTATATGTAAAAGTGTTATTTTATGTATTTTCGAGCAAGATGAGAAAGGGGGAGACTTGATTCTGTTTAATAGTGTTTAATATTCAATTATGTTGGAATTATTATAACAATTTAAATTACAGTGGGTTACCATTGTGGAGAAGAGTGGAGCATTTGCTTAGGTTGGGTGCCACTGTGTCAGGGCTGAGATTTGGCTGTACTCGTTCACCAGCCTCTGTATGATAGCCTATGGTTTATGACATGGTCTATGATAGCTCCTATTTCATCAGTTACTCTAATTCTGGCCCTTCTTTGAGCGCCACCATGCATTCTAACTCCTCAATCTCTCCTTTGTCCTGGTACTCATCTTCCTCTCCCTTATGCAGGCATTTTTCTTACTTTCTTTGTGTTGCTCTATATTGTCCCTTTTTCACACAAGAGCAGCCCAAATAGGCCCTCGTTTACTGTATACCATATGGTCATGTGATTGAAAGAACATCAACACCTGAACAATTCCTAGATGGGAATTTGCTGTGATTTATATTTTTGCATAACTTCAGCAAGCTGTTTCTCAGAAGCAATGGAATACAATACAGAGAATATATTTGTGTTTCAATTCACAATATGAACAGCTGTTCACTGTGACTTTAGCCTATAAGGTTAGGTTTAGAACATGATGTTATCTGTTCTGACATACAGTGTTAAAGTATTGGTAAATTTGGCAGTAAAAATACATTGTTTTGGTTTTGGTTGAGCTTGTGTAAAAGAAGTTCAAGCATTTTAAATGTGTGTTAACTGTATGCATTTTGTGTAAAAGGAACAATAAATGTGTTAATTGTATAGCCTACACAGACAGATGTTGTGCTAACTGCGTTAATTGTTAAAAGTATTGAAAAAAATGTCATAGCGATTGTAAAAAGCTGTAAGCCATGCAGGAGGTCAATCTGTGATGTTTATATTCTCTATTGCTCAAACATCTTTTGCAATATGAATTTGCAGGTCAGAGTACCGGTCTCTTGGATTTTGTATGCGTATAGACCACGAAACCTAGTGTGATCACACCTTGAGAAAAAGAAAAAAGTCAGATGGTTAAAAGAGACCAGAAATAATCTGTTCAAAGAAGACATGAAGAAACCGGGTGCAAATCCAAAAGAAAGAACGACAGTTGAAGGAAGAGATATTGAGTTTTGTCACTGCATCCTTTAGAGTCTGTCATTAACCTGAGGCAATAGGGGTCTGACAGTGCGGTGGGCCGGATCAGCTCGAGTATATGGGACAGGTAAGCTGATAGAAGCACACTGAAATAGATTGAATAACAGGCTAAGTGAGCTGTGAAACAGATCAATGCAGTGGTTTGGTAGCCGTAATTCAGTTCTGTCTCTGAGTCTGCACCTCAATCAACTTTCATCGTCTGGCACTGAGATAAGTGCATCATATAAGTCACATTGAAAGCCAGAGTCACAAAAAAAAAAAGAAAAAAAAAAGGCCTTTCTTCATTGACAAATCATAAAATCTTAGCACAAAGCAGGAAGTAGCTTAGACACTTTATCCTTTCACAGTGTTGCAGTGTAACTTCGGTGTTAAAGCATGCTCAAGAGAATGCTTCCGTACCGTTCTACCACAGTTTTATGCACCAGTTTGCTCAAAGAGGCCCCATACGCCTTGTCAAATCAGGACTATTTAAGTTCTCACTGGCTTTATAACCCTCACCACACTCATTTTCAAAAGCCACAGGAGCAATAAAGCTGCAGGGTTATGGCTTTCTTCTCATGAGCTCTGGATACCAGTGCTGTAGTAGAGCAGGGAGACAAGCTGTCCAGTGAAGCAGAAACAAGACAAGTCATTACAAGTTTCCTGGTGTTATTTCGGCTACTTTGAACTCATGATTACCGTTATTGGTGTGTTAACTCGTCTTTGATTAAGTCACTTCCATCAGTCGTTTGTCCTTGTTGTCACTTCATGCAACCAGGTTGTCTATGCCTTACTTTCAACCGCCTTATCTCCTTTCAGCCACAGCCTGCCTGGCGGTCACACTTTCAGATTAGTTGTCATTAGTGATGGCTCTAAGATTGGAATGGGAGATTTTGGTGTTTTGGGAGACGCACAGCAGCTGCGTTAAGGAGATAGCCGTATTCTCGCACCTGAGACTGAGTTCAAGCTTAGAGTACAAAGTCAGAATGTCATCAAAAGGAAGCTGTCTGGAGTAATTAAAAAGTTTCATAGACTTCGTAGTACTTTTCTGTTAGAGGAAAAAGTCATGCGTTGGAAATCTGGTGTATTGATTTTTAGATTGATATCTTGTAGATGTGCACACACCCTATTTTAGTGTTTAGTGTTCCACTGTTTTAATGAATTTCATTGCATTTAATTGGATACATTGGATACAAAATATCAAACCAAGCAACATCTGCAGGGGGGAAAAAAAGCTATAGATGCTTTTCCCAGGACTAATGTCATTTCATTTAAAGGCACTATATGTCATTTTCACCGCTAGAGGTCGCTTATTCAAAACAAAGGCGTAGCTTGATGATGCCTTGATTTCGCGGAATCATGGGAGATCTCTTCGCCTCTACAGCCGGTGGAAAAGAATCTGACGGGACTCAGGCAGAAATCATATTCGTGGATGAGCTAATGTATTATTAACGTTACTGTCATATGAAGCAGAGTGCGGCTGAAAGCCGTTGGAGCAGAACAAGGACTTGAGAGACAAGTGCGGCACATGGCTCGAGAGCAGTGGAGCTTCCGCTTCTTCCGGTCATGCGTATGTCTGGCAACACACATGTTTTTTCATATTAGATACATTTGAGTGTGTTGAAAGTTATGTTATAATGCTACTCTGTGCGTTGGCTTGGTGGCTACTTTGAGACACTTGTTGCACACTGCAGTAAGCTAGATCGATATTAGGCATATTAAAACACGGTACTCGCGGTAAATCAAGAAAAAAAGATTTTAAAAATAAGACTGTGTTGCAATGATTAGTTTTCTGTCGATTAATGTATCCAAAAAGTTGCTCACCTGTCTAATAAAACAAATAATATATTAAAGCGTCTTTGGTGTTTCCATGGTTTCTAATAAAAATCAAGGAAATCAAGGGTAACACGGGTATGATGTCATTGATAGACGAAGCACGGACATGGTCCATGTCCTGGTTAAAATGATTGCTTATTTCTCTGGATTTCAACATTCTTGGAAATATTTGGGATAATGTACACATCAACAACATACACTCACCTAAAGGATTATTAGGAACACCATACTAATACTGTGTTTGACCCCCTTTCGCCTTCAGAACTGCCTTAATTCTACGTGGCATTGATTCAACAAGGTGCATTAAGCATTCTTTAGAAATGTTGGCCCATATTGATAGGATAGCATCTTGCAGTTGATGGAGATTTGTGGGATGCACATCCAGGGCACGAAGCTCCCGTTCTATCACATCCCAAAGATGCTCTATTGGGTTGAGATCTGGTGACTGTGGGGGCCATTTTAGTACAGTGAACTCATTCTCATGTTCAAGAAACCAATTTGAAATGATTTGAGTTTTGTGACATGGTGCATTATCCTGCTGGAAGTAGCCATCAGAGAATGGGTACATGGTGGTCATAAAGGGATGGACATGGTCAGAAACAATGCTCAGGTAGGCCGTGGCATTTAAACAATGCCCAATTGGCACTAAGGGGCCTAAAGTGTGCCAAGAAAACATCCCCCACACCATTACACCACCACCACCAGCCTGCACAGTGGTAACAAGGCATGATGGATCCATGTTCTCATTCTGTTTACGCCAAATTCTGACTCTACCATCTGAATGTCTCAACAGAAATTGAGACTCATCAGACCAGGCAACATTTTTCCAGTCTTCAACTGTCCAATTTTGGTGAGCTTGTGCAAATTGTAGCCTCTTTTTCCTATTTGTAGTGGAGATGAGTGGTACCCGGTGGGGTCTTCTGCTGTTGTAGCCCATCCGCCTCAAGGTTGTGCGTGTTGTGGCTTCACAAATGCTTTGCTGCATACCTCGGTTGTTTGCTGCATACCTTCTATCAGCTTGAATCAGTCGGCCCATTCTCCTCTGACCTCTAGCATCAACAAGGCATTTTCGCCCACAGGACTACCACATACTGGATGTTTTTCCCTTTTCACACCATTCTTTGTATACCCTAGAAATGGTTGTGTGTGAAAATCCCAGTAACTAAGCAGATTGTGAAATACTCAGACCGGCCCGTCTGGCACCAATAACCATGCCACGGTCAAAATTGCTTAAATCACCTTTCTTTCCCATTCTGACATTCAGTTTGGAGTTCAGGAGATTGTCTTGATCAGGACCACACCCCTAAATGCATTGAAGCAACTGCCATGTGATTGGTTGATTAGATAATTGTATTCATGTGAAATTGAACAGGTGTTCCTAATAATTCTTTAGGTGAGTGCATATAACATTGTTCTAGTGGTTTTTGCATATTTTAGTCAAAAAATCTTACATTGTGCCTTTAACCAGCAGCTGGTTTCAAGTTCACACAGATGTCTTAGCAAAGTATTTCAACTAAGTGTCCAAATTAATTTTAACAGTATATCTATAGTTATTATATTTAAGAAACTTCTTTTTGTGAAATGTTTTGCTTGAAAACATTGTACTATTTTGCTTTAAAATAACAACTGATATTTTTTTATATAATGCACTGACAATTATGTGTATGTTTAAGTAATTTTGGGCTCACTGTACATTCCAAAACAGTGATGATTACTGTAGCTTCACTGTGCATTCAGAAATGCAAAGAACTTTACGATGACTTCTAAGATAATTAGCTCATAAAACAACATTTGTGGTGTGCTATGGGATGTTAACCCACATAACTTTGAGATCCCATTGTCAAAAGTGTTTCCTCTTGTTCTGTTGTTCTCAACCTTTTTGACAGATTGTTCAACTCATTGTCCAACACAATATTTGAAGTGCGGCATGACAATGGAGAGATTAGGCATTGATCCAGCCTCATATGTTTGAGCCTGTTTCTGTAAAAATGCATTTGTTTAAACCTCAAATCTGTGGTTTATTTATTAAGAGAGCACCTATTTGAAATTTTGATCTGCAGGTTTTGGAATTGTGAGATCCAGTCTGACGTCTTTTGATGTCTGCCGCTGGCTCTGATGTCCTTGTAGTGGCTAAACAATGAGATATAATTCGTATTGTGAACAGGTGCTGATCATATAATGAGAATGTCATCAGAAAGTTGATTTATTTCACTAATTCCATTCAAAAAGTGAAACTTGTATATTATATTCATTCATTACACACAGACTGATATATTTCAAATGTTTATTTCTTTTAATTTTGATGATTATAACTGACAACTAAGGAACATCCCAAATTCAGTATCTCAGAAAATTAGAATATTGTGAAAAGGTTGAATATTGAAGACACCTAGTGCCACACTCTAATCAGCTAATGAACTCAAAACACCTGCAAAGGTCTTTAAATGGTCTCTCAGTCTAGTTCTGTAGGCTACACAATCATGGGGAAGACTGCTGACCTGACAGTTGTCCAAAAGATGACCATTGACACCTTGCACAAGGAGGGCAAGACACAAAAGGTCATTGCAAAAGCTGTTCACAAAGCTCTGTGTCCAAGCACATTAATAGAGAGGCGAAGGGAAGGAAAAGATGTGGTATAAAAAAGTGTACAAGCAATAGGGATAACCGCACCCTGGAGAGGATTGTGAAACAAAACCCATTAAATGTGGGGAAGATTCACAAAGAGTGAAGTGCAGCTGGAGTCAGTGCTTCAAGAACCACTACGCACAGACGTATGAAAGACATGGGTTTCAGCTGTCGCATTCCTTGTGTCAAGCCACTCTTGAACAACAGACAGCGCCAGAAGCGTCTCGCCTGGGCTAAAGACATAAAGGACTGGACTGCTGCTGAGTGCTCCAAAGTTATGTTCTCTGATTAAAGTCAATTTTGCATTTCCTTTGGAAATCAGGGTCCGGAGGAAGAGAGGAGAGGCACACAATCCACGTTGCTTGAGGTCCAGTGTAAAGTTTCCACAGTCAGTGATGGTTTGGGGTGCCATGTCATCTGCTGGTGTTGGTCCACTGTGTTTTCTGAGGTCCAAGGTCAACACACCCGTATACCAGGAAGTTTTAGAGCACTTCATGCTTCCTGCTGCTGACCAACTTTATGGAGATGCAGATTTAATTTTCCAACAGGACTTGGCACCTGCACACAGTGCCAAAGCAACCAGTACCTGGTTTAAGGACCATGGTATCCCTGTTCTTAATTGGCCAGCAAACTCGCCTGACCTTAACCCCATAGAAAATCTATGAGGTATAGTGAAGAGGACGATGCGATATGCTAGACCCAACAATGCAGAAGAGCTGAAGGCTACTATCAGAGCAACCTGGACTCTCATAACACCTGAGCAGTGTCACAGACTGATCGACTCCATGCCACGCCGCATTGCTGCAGTAATTCAGGCAAAAGGAGCCCCAGCTAAGTATTGAGTGCTGTACATGCTCATACTTTTCATGTTCATACTTTTCAGTTGGCCAAGATTTCTAAAAATCCTTTCTTTGTATTGGTCTTGAGTAATATTCTAATTTTCAAGAGATATCAAGAGATACTGAATTTGGGATTTTCCTTAGTTGTCAGTTATAATCATCAAAATTAAAAGAAATAAACATTTGAAATATATCAGTCTGTGTGTAATGAATTAATATAATATACAAGTTTTACTTTTTGAATGGAATTAGTGAAATCAACTTTTTGATGATATTGTAATTATATGACCAGCACCTGTATATCTATCAGGGCGATCTTTGGCCTCATGGATCTATGCACACTTATTTCGTGAACCACAATATGCATAATATTTTTTTTAATGTAAACGAAAAGAGGCAGGGTTGTTTTATATTTCGTTTTTTTTGTTTTTTATATATGCAGTGAATATTATCAATGTACATTGCCTGAACTACATTTGTGTGGCTATTAATAGGTGTAAGATTTTTTAATGAAATGAAAAGAGGCGAGTGGTATTTTTTTAACATATTTAGTTTTATTGTAGCCTCAAATATACATACAGAGATAGCCAGCGTAGCCAGAGCGAGCTCAGTGACGCTGTAAGAACGCTGCTGATCCGTTTGCAGAATCACCAGACCTCCTCAGTCGAACTTGGCAGGTCATGGGCTGGCATATGCAAATGTACATATTAAAGATCCTGACTGTTGCGTCAGAGTCGGTGTTATGTTGAGATTTGCCTTTTTTCCGTGGTGTTTTTCACGCACGAGATTTACATATGAAGGAGGAAGCAATGTGTTTGAGACTCACGGTATGTGATTTCCATGTACTGAACTCTTGTTATTCAACTGTGCCAAGGTTAATTCAATTTTTCATTTTAGGGCACCTTTAACAAGAACTGGAAGTCTTGAAATATTTAATAACCCACAATTAAATTTGTGATTCCAGAATTTTTTAGCATATTAAGCCAAAGTCATTCTACAGCCCCCTTGGATCTTACTGAGGCCCCCTAGTGGGCCCCATTCCCCTGGTTGACAACCACCAGTCTAATTGCTTCTGTAATGCTGAGGTCAATCCCACTTTCTTGTGGTCAAGTATTTTGCCACTTATCTTTTACTGCACTTGCAAGAATCTTTTAATGCATGAATTCAGCTTGCAGCTTGTTGGTTTTATTTGACTGGGCCTATAGTGTGACATTTACCTGCAGCATATAAAATAACTGAATGCTTGAAGTTTATTATCTCATTGACATTTCTAAATAGCTTTCTCTAAACAGCAGTGTTTTATAGGTGGTCTGCTGCATTATTGTTAATGTAGCCGAGATGTGCGTAAAGTAGTTTCTCATACTTACACATGGTGATAAGAAGTCAATGTTCTTGAAGACAGAATTTGAATGTGCGTCCAGCAGATACTGTGAGGGCCATAGAGAGGAAACTCAGCTGGCGCCCTGCTGAAAAACAGAGGCAACGTGTGAGAGGACACAACAGCAGAGCTTTAAAAATGAAAAAATATTTAGCTATAACTGTTTTCTTTAAAAGGAGGTGCCATCACTGTCCATTCCCTGTAAAAACAGGAAACTACAGGCGGATACAGGGAGGAGTAGAACTGTTCATTTGATCTCTGTTGACTGGGGGCCTGGCATATTCAGCTTTGACCTTCTTGGCTCAAAAACAAGTTCATAAAAGATGAAACCTGTGGTGAGGTACCTAAAATAGGAATTTTGACTGCCTTGTTGACATGGAACATTGAATCGTATCCTTCTAATTTTTTGGAATGGCCCAGAGCAGATATGGATTTTGATGCACGCTCACTGTGTCAGACCGCTGTGTCTGCTGTGTTAATATTCCAGAAGAAAAACAGACTTTTAGTGTCTTTTTTTCCAACATTGTGAGAACAGGACCTGAGTTGATGGCTGTTTGCAAACAGAACATTCATACAGCAAAAGAAAACAATGGTGTGTTTGCTTTAGCCATGGGCGTCGGAAGCAAAAAAAAAAAAAAAAAAAAATATGTGGGTGGGTCCTCTACCAGAAACATTTTACTGGAGTAGGTGCCATTTACATTAAGTACAAATATATCACCTTGTTTACTAAACGTCTGGTTGGGCCAGACAAAATTACGGAAAACACAGAACTATCCACAGCAGCAATAGTGTAGGGGTAAGATGCATGGCATCAAGTTTTGACACAAATCGAGGTTCGAATCCACTTTTTGTTTACTCGCTCTTGTCCCTTTTCCCATCACATATCAGATCGAAAAGGCATTTATTTTCAATCAAATTTAAGAAAATATCAGAAAAGTGGAAATAAAGCGCCTAACGTGCTTAATAATAAGTGTTTATCAGGTAGGTAAACAGACATTTGCTGAATTAGAGATGATAAAAGTGAGTGGGTCCAATATCATTGGTCTTAAAAAGTGGGTGGGTCTTGTCCCACCCACATACAATGGTTCCGACCCCCATGGCTTTAGCTCATTTTGACTATCCCTATCTGTAACTGTATTTCCAATGAAGACTGATAAATATATCCAAAACATATATTTATATAAATAAGCATTACATCCACTTTTAATGCTAATCTTGTCTAATGCCTCTTCAAATGTCACTTATCTTCAGTGGCAGAAGTGGATTGCCCATACTTCTGAGCAGAAGAACTAAATATAGAAGTCTGGAGAAGATTTTCTGTAAAGGAGTGTAGATTTAGTAACGTGTAAATGAAGCAATATCCATCAAAGAGTGACTTACAATATTATGACTAATGCAAAGTCATTTCCCAATCATCATCTATACAGATACATATATCATCACTATGCTCTAGTAAATGAAAGTAATACATTCTAAGAGAATATTGCATATTCTGACAGTCAAATATCATTCAGTGTGCCTTAATGTGTCTTAAAGCATTTCACTTAAGAGGAAGCCAGGTCAACATTTCCTTTTTATCCTGCATCAAATTATGTTGTTTTTTTTTTTTTTTACCAAAAGCACACTTAAAATAGCCTGACAAGCCAGACCCACATCAAGATGTTGGGTCTGGGAACACACCGTTGGCAGAGTTTAATCCGAGGGGCGGGATAAAAAGGTTGTCTTTCAAACTCCCTTTGCACGTAATAGGATAGTGCTACAACCAACCAGAGCAACGAAGAAGGTGAAACGGAACTAGTTGATAGATTAAACTTTTACTGTATCTGGTCGGCAAAACTCTGAACTGCTCCAAACACATCTTCCTTTTTTTAAGGATGCCTTCAGTGACGTTCTTTGTTCTTTTCTCAAGGAAAAGCTAAACTCCATGTCTTCCAGAGTCGCGGCCAAAGCCGATTCGAAAAACTGCTGTTTACCAGCTTCTTTGTTTTCAAGTAGCACGCAGAACCGACGCAACTCTGCCGTCATTATGTTAAGCCCACCCACCGATTCTATACACGATGTGATTGGCCTGACCAGAGTTAGGTTTTTCCAGCTTGGAAGCCAACGGAGAGTTGCTAGACGCCCTGGCTGCAAATTATATTTGCTGCCGCCAGGGTGCGTCTAGATTTCTAGGCTATACTTAAAACTACTGCTAATAAAGTCTTTTTCCTACTTAATCCTTAAATGCATGAATGTTTTGCCAATCATTATTACATATCAAATCAAATCAAATCACCTTTATTTATATAGTGCTTTTAACAAGTCCAATTGTTTCAAAGCAGCTTCACATTGTTAACAGGAAAATAATGCAACAGAATTTGTACAGCCGTTCTGGTGAAATGGTGATGTTGTCCAGCTAATTTCAAGTATCATATAGTGTCAAGGCGGGCAGATCGGTAATATAGATGAAATTTAGGTATCCCCAGCTGAGCAAGCCAAAAGCCAGAGGCAACGGTGGCAAGGAACCAAAACTCCTTCAGGGTCAGAATGGAGAAAAAAACCTTGGGAGAAACCAGGCTCAGTCGGGGTGCCAGTTCTCCTCCGGCCGACGAACAAACAGTGTATGATTATAATTCTGGCAACATAGCAGGTCTTAAGTCATATTAGGTAAATAGATATTCGTAAGATTATTTGAAAGATTGGAGTCGTCACGCCGAAGATGGGTTTAATGAGGATGTCGTGTCGATGCGGCATTTACGGGGGGGAGTTTATTTGACACGCTCTCTGCAGACATTTCAGGGATGCGTTGGTCATGTCCAGGCGCTGGTCCACCATCTGATCTGGATACGGCCCGGATCCGGCTGACTGCAGTAAACCTCGGGATAAACAGAGAGACTAACATTAGCGTAGATGCCATTCTTCTTATGACGTAACGAGTACATCAGGTGTTATGGGAAGTGTTCTCGGTTCCGGCTGACCGAGTTAATGCAGCCTAACAATCATTTACTGATTTGAATAATAGAAATTGATAATGTTTTATGTGTAAGCCATAGTAAAGAGATGCGTTTTTAGTCTTAAACTTTAGATTTAAACTGACAGAGTGTGTCTGCTTCCCGAACAATGCTAGGAAGACTGTTCCAGAGTTTAGGCGCTAAATAGGAAAAGGAACGACCGCCTGCAGTTGATTTTGATATTCTAGGTATTATCAACTGGCCAGAGTTTTGAGACCACAATAGACGTGATGGAGTATAATGCGTTTAGAGTTCGCTCAAGTACTGGGGAGCTAAACCATTTAGTAATAAGTAAGATTTTAAAATTTATACGATGTTTTATAGGGAGCCAGTGCAGTGTTGACAGAACCGGGCTAATATGGTCATACTTCCTGGTTCTAGTAAGAGCTCGAGCTGCTGTGTTTTGGACCAGCTGGAGTTTGTTTATTAAGCGAGCAGGGCAACCACACAGTAAAGCATTACAGTAATCTAGCCTTGAGGTCATGAACGCATGAATTAACTGTTCAGCATTTTGCATCGAAAGGATCCGTAAGTTATTAGTGCCGTAATTTAGATATATTTTTAAGATGGTAGAATGCAGTTTTACAGATGTTAGAAACGTGGCTTTCAAATGAAAGATTGGTATCAAAGAGCACACCCAGGTTCCTAACTGACGACGAGGACTTGACAGAGCAGCCATCGAGTGTTAGACAGTATTCTAGGTTACTACTTGCAGAGTTTTTGTCCAATAATTAAAAATTATTTTTTTTCTGAATTAAGTTGCAGGAAATTACTAGACATCCAATGTTTTATATCAGCTATGGATTCCGTTAATCTTGTGAATTGGTAAGTTTCGTCAGGGCGTGAAGAAATATAGAGCTGAGTATCATCAGCATAGCAGTAAAAACTAATGCCATGCTTCCTAATGATATCTCCCAGTGGTAGCATGTACAGGGTGAAGAGCAACGGTCCTAGCACTGAGCCCTGCGGTACTCCATACTGAACTTGTGATCGGTGTGACATCTCTTCATTTACTGCTACAAACTGATAACGGTCAGATAAGTATGATTTAAGCCATGCCAATACAGTTCCACTAATGCCAACAAAATTTTCGAGTCTATTCAAAAGAATGTTGTGGTCGATAGTATCGAATGCAGTGCTAAGATCGAGTAACACTAATAGAGAGATACAACCATGATCGGATGATAAGAGTAAATCATTTGTAACTCTGATGAGAGCAGTCTCAGTACTATGATACGGTCTAAATCCTGACTGGAAATCCTCACAGATACCATTTCTTTCTAAAAAGGAACATAATTGTGAAGACACTGCCTTTTCCAGTATTTTTGACAGGAAGGGTAGATTTGAGATCGGCCTGTAATTGACTAATTCTGTAGGATCAAGTTGAGGTTTTTTAATAAGTGGTTTGATAATAGCCAACTTAAACGTTTTCAGTACATATCCTAATGACAAAGATGAGTTAATGATATTAAGAAGAGGATCTATGACCTCTGGTAGCATCTCTTTTAATAGCCTAGTCGGTATAGGGTCGAGCATACATGTTGTTGATTTAGATGATTTAACGAGTTTAGCCAATTCTTCCTCTTCTATAGCAGTGAATGAATGTAATTTTTTCTCAGTGACACAACAATGCTCTGTCTGATGTGACACTGTAGTAGACGGCTGCATGGTTATAATTTTCTTCCTAATATTATCGATCTTACACGTAAAGAAGTTCATAAAGTCATTACTGCTGTGCTGTTTACAACCATCAGAAGTAGAAGCTTTATTTTTGGTTAACTTAGCCACTGTATCAAATAAATACCTAGGGTTGTGTTTGTTTTCTTCTAAGAGAGTCGAGAAATAAGCAGATCTAGCAGTTTTTACGGCCTTTCTGTATGCGATCATGCTCTCTTTCCATGAATTACGAAAAACCTCTAATGTTGTTTTCTTCCAGCTGTGCTCCATTTTCCTGGCTGCTGCTTTAAGGGCCCGGGTGTGCTCGTTGTACCACGCCGTTGGACTATTTTCTTTAATCTTCTTTAAGCGCCGGGGAGCAACTGTGTCTAAAGTGCTGGAAAAAAGAGAGTCAGTAGTTTCTGTTGCAAAATCGAGTTCCTCTAGGCTATCTGGGATGCTGAGGAGATGAAACTGATGAGGAAGTTTATTTAAAAAGCAATCTTTAGTGGCGGCAGTGATAGTTCTGCCATATTTGAAGCGAGGGGACGGCTTTGCAGCCTTAGCTAAATGAAGTATACATGATACTAGGTAATGATCTGAGATGTCGTCGCTCTGCTGCAGAATTTCAACGGTATCAACATTTATTCCATGTGACAATATTAGGTCTAGAGTATGATTAAGGCGATGAGTGGGTCCTGACACGTGTTGCCTTACTCCAGTAGAGTTTAGAATGTCTCTAAATGCTAATCCCAATGTGTCTTTTTCATTATCTACATGGATATTAAAATTACCAACAATTAGTACTTTATCTGCAGCCAGTACTAACTCTGATAGAAAGTCAGCAAATTCTTTGATAAAGTCTGTATTGTGCCCTGGTGGCCTGTATACAGTAGCCAGCACAAATGTCAAACGGGATTTATCAATTACACTACAGAATGCTCTGTTTATTTGTTGGACATCAATTAAGTTTTTACTGTTGAATGGTCTTGATGTTTTTTTGTATTTACTAATTCGGGGAACAGACACAGTCTCTATGTGATAATATCTAGGTGAAAGAGTTTCTATGTGTTGGGATTTATCTGACTTCTGTAACGGGAGACAGCTAGCAGATGCTTCCTACATATTCGGGTCTTTAGCAACCCAGATCTATATCTAACTGATATTAGAGTAACAATTGAATAAAATCAAGCGTTTTTTTGTTACCTTTTGGAGATTGGAAGTGTTCAGTTTGATCAGATGTTTTATACCATCATCACTGTCCTCACCACAGCTCATTTCCCAGTATATACAGCATCTGGCTCATATTTGCGATCTCAAACATATTCTTAAAACAACATAATAATTTTCAACATCTTCAAAATAAATATTTTTGATCACTGACAGCTTCTTCACCAGATCCACCATCAAGTCACAGTGACATGAATATTTTGTTGCGTTCAGTACAAACCCGATTCCAAAAAAGTTGGGACACTGTACAAATTGTGAATAAAAAAGGAATGCAATAATTTACAAATCTCATAAACTTATATTTTATTCACAATAGAATATAGATAACATATCAAATGTTGAAAGTGAGACATTTTGAAATGTCATGCCAAATATTGGCTCATTTTGGATTTCATGAGAGCTACACATTCCAAAAAAGTTGGGACAGGTAGCAATAAGAGGCCGGAAAAGTTAAATGTACATATAAGGAACAGCTGGAGGACCAATTTGCAACTTATTAGGTCAATTGGCAATTTGGGGTATAATTTGGGGTATAAAAAGAGCCTCTCAGAGTGGCAGTGTCTCTCAGAAGTCAAGATGGGCAGAATCACCAATTCCCCCAATGCTGCAGCCAAAAATAGTGGAGCAATATCAGAAAGGAGTTTCTCAGAGAAAAATTGCAAAGAGTTTGAAGTTATCATCATCTACAGTGCATAATATCATCCAAAGATTCAGAGAATCTGGAACAATCTCTGCACGTAAGGGTCAAGGCCGGAAAACCATACTGGATGCCCGTGATCTTCAGGCCCTTAGATGGCACTGCATCACGTACAGGAATGCTACTGTAATGGAAATTACAACATGGGCTCAGGAATACTTCCGGAATAGTATATTATAGTAAATACTTACCTCCGTGCCATTCGCCGTTGCCGGCTAAAACTCGTTTTCTCTGGGCCAAGGCTCATTTAAAATGGACTGTGGCAAAGTGGAAAACTGTTCTGTGGTCAGACGAATCAAAATTTGAAGTTCTTTTTGGAAAACCGGGACGCCATGTCATCCGGACTAAAGGGGACAAGGACAATCCAAGTTGTTATCAGCGCTCAGTTCAGAAGCCTGCATCTCTGATGGTATGGGGTTGCATGAGTGTGTGTGGCATGGGCAGCTTACACATCTGGAAAGGCACCATCAATGCTGAAAGGTATATCCAAGTTCTGGAACAACATATGCTCCCATCCAGACATCATCTCTTTCAGGGAAGACCTTGCATTTTCCAACATGACAATGCCACCTACTGACCACATACTGCATCAATTACAACATCATGGCTGCGTAGAAGAAGGATCCGGGTACTGAAATGGCCAGCCTGCAGTCCAGATCTTTTACCCATAGAAAACATTTGGCACATCATAAAGAGGAAGATGCGACAAAGAAGACCTAAGACAGTTGAGCAACTAGAAGCCTGTATTAGACAAGAATGGGACAACATTCCTATTCCTAAACGTGAGCAACTTGTCTCCTCAGTCCCCAGACGTTTGCAGACTGTTATAAAAAGAAGAGGGGATTGGGCCTTGTCCCAACTTTTTTGAGATGTGTTGATGCCATGAAATTTAAAATCAACTTATTTTCCCCTTAAAATTATACATTTTCTCAGTTTAAACATTTGATATGTCATCTATGTTGTATTCTGAATAAAATATTGAAATTTGAAACTTCCACATCATTGCATTCTGTTTTTATTCACAATTTTTGGAATCGGGTTTGTACATACTCTGCAGTAAATCGCTGAGCATTTTCAAGTTTTGCTGATGATACTTCCTATTCTTTTATTTTCTGCCTATAGTAACTATGAGTGAAACATCACTTCATCATTGTGAATCAGACATTGGTGAATTGCACTTATTCAGACTAATTGCACTTATATCAAACAGGTGAATTGCACTTATTCAGTCATCAAAGATTCAATTACTTTTGTGCAGAAAAAATATACTTACACTGTTAAGGCCTGTGCACACCGGGACGATTATTGCACACGTTTATCGGCATCGTATTTCAAGACTTTTTTTGGCGTGTCTTTGTGTTTACACCCAAACGATTTTCACCGGAAATTGTTCCGGGGTGAACAGGCCTTTACACACATCAAATGTATAGCGTCAGTTCTGGCAGGTCACATCAGTCAAGTTCGCATCAGCTGACTGTCAGCTGATCACGTCTACCTATAGGAATACGACGTCTATCACAACATACATATATATAAGCTCCTTCAGTTCTATCAACAGCTGTCATTTTTCTCTAGAGCTCATTTACCCACCTCCATCCCCAGCTCCTCCTCTCGTCAGTCAGGATTTGGTATTCTAATTCTCCTTGATCAGACTAAATTACTGAATTATTTTGTACATTTAATACATTATGTTGGTTCTGTTCTGTTACCCTTAGGGGGGTTATTGCTGCTCTCCCTGCTCTTATCCATGCTAGGCTGCATGGATGCGCAGGGAGTTCTTGCCCAGAACAGAACCATACCAGCAATCCAAACTATATGCTAATAGTCAATCAATCATATTTGACAATAGTGGTCCTGACAGAACTCGGGTCGTTAGTGACCCTATACAATTGTTACAAAAATTTAATAAAAAAATGTTCTTGTTATATTGTTTATAATGAATTGATTGAGGAATACTAAGAATGTTGATGTCTAACTTTAAAAAAAATAATAATGAGGAGGGTAGTGAATGATGTCCCAGGTCACTAAAGACCCGAGGTATATGTTAAGGGTTAAATCGCTGTAAGGTTTCAAAATGCAGTTATCTTCATTTTATAACATTTTCTACACACTCAGCTGCTCTTGTGGGCAGCAGATACAAATAGTTAGAAACAGGCATATGGGAGTAGGATAATATTTATGTTCAATGTATGTAATTATTTCAGCACCATCTGAAAAATTAATTTATTCCATTCATTTATTATGACTCATTCCGCTGAATGATTGTATTAATCATCTGGCTAATTGGCTTGGCTGATATGCATCAGTGGGACACTAATGATTCTTATGAGAGTGCTACATTTTTCAATAAGGGATGACATACTTGCTCCATAATCACTGCTGGAAGGATTGTGTGTAATGTTAATTAAGCCCTCTAAAGTCTCTTTATTTGACCACAGTGCTGAACCAGGGTGAAACAAATCTTTCTATCCCGAGTTCGGTTTGTTTGAAACAATCAAAGTGGCACCAATGGCTCCAATTTTTAAAAACACAGTTTGTAGATTAGATTTGGCAGGTCTTACCTAATCTTTATGATTTTCTTACGTTCTCATTTTACCTGTGTGCATATCCACCAGCACATTATGCAATAACCTACACGGAGGCAGCATTCCTTTGAATGCATCAGTGATGTATGTGTGTGTTATGTCAGTTACGTAACATTCTCATTACATTGACAGGAACTCGGCTTTGATACGGATGACTTGGATTGCGAGAGAAACCCAGGATAAACAAGTCTTTGCTAAGTCACTGTGGTGGAAGAGTGGCTGTTTTTTTTTCATCCCTCTATCCTTTAGAGAACTAAATCCCCTTTCTGGTATTCTGACGTCGTTTAAAAATATCTGTGGGATGTACGGTGAACTTTTCTATGACTTTGCTCAAAACAAAGTTGCAGCCATGTCATTCCCTTTCCCTTCTTAAGAAACTTTTCTTTGCTGCACAAGTCATTTATGAACACTGCAGTAATTTTCATAATATTGTCAGGAAAACATTTGTGAGTGACAATCTAATACTAATTAAGAAAAATCTTTGGCATAAATTCTACCCACCAGGGAGACTATAATTGCAACCAAATTACTCAAGTAGCATGCTGTAATTTGTCTATCAGCCATAACCTGTTTGTTTACAAATCTCTATGAAATTAGTCTTCTAAATGTAAATTAGACAAACAAGGTTGGTGGAAATGTTTTGGGAGTCATAAAAAATGGCATTTCTATAGACGGTCACTTGAACGTGTTATATAGGCACACCCACATGTAATCAAATGCTGTCATCATTTCTGTGCTTGCTCATGATAATGGGAGCTTATTGGGCGAGATGTTATCCTAATGGGGCATAATTGCTCTATTAAGTGCCATCATTACAATTTCACCCTGCATCTCATAGTCAATTATGCCTGTGCTGTCAACGCCATTATCTTTGGTATCATTGGTGCCGTATGACCAATCAGAGACTGATGACTGACTGGGAAGGAAGTTTTTAAATGCTTTCACTGTCAAAGAGACAAACTGTACTCTGAAGACATGAAAAAAAAAAAAAACCTTGATGAGAATCTGATGGATTCTGGAAATTATAGAAGTTACTGCAAGAATTGGAGAACAGCAGGAAAGCAATTGTTTTAACATTATGGCTTTCAGTCAGGACTAGCCTGTGGGTCTGTGTTTCGTCTGTATTGAGACGTAGATCCGAGTGATACGGATTATTGAAAAAACATGGGGGGCTTGGTTCTATGCATTGGTTTTTGATTGGATCTTGAAATGTGGAAGCAGATAAACGCAAGCATGCATACATCACCAGAGGGAAGTCTGTCGTTTTCACAAGATGGTCCAGTTATGATATTGTAATTTGCCAGTCACCACAAAGTAAGCATATGTTATGCGTTTTTGTCGAACGTGAGCAAAAAGCTGTGAAATACAGTGTAAAATACTTGTGTTCCCAACATCGCACAATGGTGAATAAATTATGCAGATTACTGTTTGTCATGATCCCAGCCTGTGTTTCCCTGGGTGTGTCTCATTCAGTTCCCTAGCTCCCAAGCTCGTGAATCAGTATATCATGTACATGAGTTCGGGCACTGGTAAGGACAGTAAAAGATGCTGGCTCACTACACATCGAGACGCTGATGACTCTATTTCCGGCGCGGTGACAACATAACACCATTATTGGTATTTATGAACAGCAGTTCAGTTGATATCTTTCTGACATTACTTGTAATGTTATTTAAAGTACAGTACATTATGATAAATACATTGCTTGTTACATATACGTGCAACATTTCAGACGTGAATTAAATATAAATGTTAGCTAGATTGTGTTAATTTACCTGTCTAGCAATGTATGTTTATCCTAAAATCTAATAAAATAATGCTGTAAAGTGTGCATCGATGCACCCTGGGTTTTGCGGAGCATTGTGGGACTTTTCAGTGCACTGGAAGGATTCTGCGATTGAGAAAGCCCTTAAAATGGCCGACTCCCTGATCAGTGCCCTGACTACTGAACTAGGGAGCTGACTGAGACACACCCCATGTCTTGTGAGGACTTTTGTTATTTCCTGTCTTGTTTTGTAGTTCTTTGTAGTTTTTCATGTTGATTAATCTCCCCAGGTGTGTCTTGTTAATTTGTTAAGCTTGTTTGCCCCTGTGTGTTTAAACCCCTGTGTTTCCTGTGTTCTTTGTCAGGTCTTGTCCTATATGGATATACGGTTGGGGCTACGCATTTTGTTATCCGTTCCTTGGTTCCTTGGTTCCTTGGTTCCTTGGTTCCTTGGTTCCTTGGTTTCTTGGTTTCTTGGTTTCTTGGTTTCTTGGTTTCTTGGTTCCTTGGTTCTTGGTTTCTTGGTTTCTTGGTTTCTTGGTTTCTTGGTTTCTTGGTTCCTTGGTTCCTTGATTCCTTGGTTCCTTGATCTCTGTGGTTTTATGTTTATTTTGTTATTAAACTATTTTGCATTTGGATCCAGCTCTCCCTTTTGTTTTTGAGTTCACCCTGCGTTACACTGTTAATGTTTTATTTGATGGATTTTTACTTCTGTTTACTTGCTGCTAATCATACACTGTTTGTTCGTCGGCCAGAGGAGAACTGGCACCCCGACTGAGCCTGGTTTCTCCCAAGGTTTTTTTCTCCATTCTGGCCCTGAAGGAGTTTTGGTTCCTTGCCACCGTTGCCTCTGGCTTTTGGCTTGCTCAGTTGGGGACACCTAAATTTAATCTATATTACCGATCTGCCCGCATTGACACTATATGATACTTGAAATTAGCTGGATAACATCACCGTTTCACCAGAACGGCTGTACAAATTCTGTTGCATTATTTTCCTGTTAACAATGTGAAGCTGCTTTGGACTTGTTAAAAGCGCTATATAAATAAAGGTGACTTGACTTGACTTGACTTGCTGCTTTTGCATTTATTGTCGCTTTTACGTAATGTGATGTGATTATTATTTAGCTCTCATCTGTTAATGTGTGCTTTGTAAATAAAGTGGTAAATTATGTTTTTTTGAGCAAAGAAAGTACTTGTGTCACTTCATAAAACTTAATCAAATTCTTAAAATTACTTTTATAATATCTTTACTACCTTTCTTGGGCTTGAAAGTGGTAGTTGTTTAGGCTGTCAGTGGAGGGACAGAAAGCTCTCAGTCTCTTATTTTGATATAATTTTTTTTTTAATGATGTACACTTCCATTTAAGGATGGAACAGGTTTCATAGGGATGAAATGCACAGATACATGCTTTGAGAAGACTGCTGGTAGCAATAATATGCAAAGAGGCAAATAAATGAGGGTTGTCTGGGGTGCAGTCCTTGTTTGGATGAGACTTGTAGATGGTAAATTAGGTTGAGACTAAGGAGAGGAGATGCACTTTTTGAACTCTGCCTGCATTGTACTCTATTTTAAATAATGATCAACACTACTGAATTTAACTGGTTAATCTGCTTACAACTGATGCTTTTGGCCTGGATAAGCAAAATGGCATCATAGCTGTCAAGTTCATTTCTACTAAGGGAGAGCAGGGCACAACCTAACGCTTTTTGACTTTCTCAGTATTTATTTTTTCCCACATTAATTTCACACGTCTAGTACAATTATGTGGTTTTGTTTCATTAATACAGTGTATACTTTTTTCTTGATTTACCCCGAAAGAATGGAAGTGAAACATGCCCCATAGGTGGGGTACATTGTAACTTGTGTGGGGCACAATGTAACATGACCAAATGAGAGATTAAAATGTTATCTGATATAATCCAAAAAAATATCCAAGACAAACTAAAATATTTAGTCAATAAAATACAATTATTATTTTTTTTAAATAAAATAATGCAATTTTTAATCATTAAACACATACTAATTTTTGAGTTTGACAACAAACACATCGCTAAATACAGCTATACAGCATAGTTCAAAACATAATAATAATGAATCATTTCTGAACATTGACTCTCAGTCATAATTCACCCTTTTCTCATGGTTTCTCAAAAGATTTGATATCTTACAAAGATTTTTTAATTTTGGCACAATTTTTTCTCTAAATAATGTTTTATATGGCAACTAGTAAATACACTAAGTTTTGTCATCCTGGCATGTGTGGAAAGTTTTAAACCATGTGTGTTACACAACTAACCCTGCATTAGCTTGTGGCTGGTCACGTCAGTCAAGCTCACATCAGGGCTGCGTTCAGCCCTGACAAAATGTTGCAAAACGTTTTTGTTTTTTTTAAATGGAAACTGTGCTGTGTTGAACACCCTGTTCTGATGATGCAAGAGTTGCAACTATGGCAGCTGCGAAGGCCATTCTTTGTGTTCTTTTTGAAGAATTTTTCAGAGCCTGATGAAATCGGTATAAATATGTGTTTAATACTGCAAAACATGCTCAGTTACAATCACTGCCCTTGCCATCCACAATAAAAGAGAACATCCCAATCGAGTGAAGGGATTTGTGGAAACTGTGGTTTTATTGTGTGTGGTTTTATAATTATTGTGATCCAACATCGCATTTCAGGATGAAAAGACAAACACTTCAAGTGAAGGATAATCCACCTCTTACCTCCGAGACTGTGTTATGATTTATATGACCTTATTATTTTTATTGTGAGTATTAGGCTTATCATTATTGCTGATCACTGTTGTGCTATGATATTGTAATATTTACCATTATATAATCAGAGGAGTATAGAAAGTTTATGAAAGTGTCACTCCACAATACAATAGCAAAATATATAAATATGTATAGTATTTTTATGGACCCATTGTGTGAGCTGTCTCTTTAATACCGTGTGGTTTATATACACTCACCTAAAGGATTATTAGGAACACCTGTTCAGTTTCTCATGAATACAATTATCTAATCAACCAATCATATGGCAGTTGCTTCAATGCATTTAGGGGTGTGGTCCTGGTCAAGACAATCTCCTGAACTCCAAACTGAATGTCAGAATGGGAAAGAAAGGTGATTTAAGCAATTTTGAGCGTGGCATGGTTGTTGGTGCCAGACAGGCCGGTCTGAGTATTTCACAATCTGCTCAGTTACTGGGATTTTCACACACAACCATTTCTAGGGTTTACAAAGAATGGTGTGAAAAGGAAAAACATCCAGTATGTGGCAGTCCTGTGGGCGAAAAATGCCTTGTTGATGCTAGAGGTCAGAGGAGAATAGGCCGACTGATTCAAGCTGATAGAAGAGCAACTTTGACTAAAATAACCACTCGTTACAACCGAGGTATGCAGCAAAGCATTTGTGAAGCCACAACACGCACAACCTTGAGGCGGATGGGCTACAACAGCAGAAGACCCCACCGGGTACCACTCATCTCCACTACAAATAGGAAAAAGAGGCTACAATTTGCACAAGCTCACCAAAATTGGACAGTTGAAGACTGGAAAAATGTTGCCTGGTCTGATGAGTCTCGATTTCTGTTGAGACATTCAGATGGTAGAGTCAGAATTTGACGTAAACAGAATGAGAACATGGATCCATCATGCCTTGTTACCACTGTGCAGGCTGGTGGTGGTGGTGTAATGGTGTGGGGGATGTTTTCTTGGCACACTTAAGCGAGTTTTTTGAGTTCACTGTACTAAAATGGCCCCCACAGTCACCAGATCTCAACCCAATAGAGCATATTTGGGATGTGGTGGAGCAGGGAGCTTCGTGCCCTGGATGTGCATCCCACAAATCTCCATCCACTGCAAGATGCTATCCTATCAATATGGGCCAACAATTCTAAAGAATGCTTTCAGCACCTTGTTGAATCAATGTCACGTAGAATTAAGGCAGTTCTCAAGATTCAAGATTCAATTCAAGATTCAAGATTCAAGAGTTTTATTTGTCACATACACAGTTATATACAGAATATACAACCAGCAGTGAAATGTAAACAGGTCCGCTCCATGGACAGTGCAAATTCACAGTTAAAAACACAAGGAGGAAATTATAATAGAAATAGAGTAAATGTATATATATATATATATATATATATATATATATATATATATATATATATATATATATATATATATATATATCTGTAGAGTTATAAATAATCAAGTCAAGTAGAAGAAAAAAATAAAAATAAAGAAGTGGAATAAAATAAGTGAAGTAAACTGTGCAGTGAGTTCTCAAGGCGAAAGGGGGTCAAACAGTATTAGTATGGTGTTCCTAATAATCCTTTAGATGAGTGTATATAGGTGTGTTTGGGTTGTTTTAAATGTTTTTAAAAATAATTAAAATATTATAGAGTTGTTTGTGGTGGGGTAAATTAAACGCAATATGTGGTGACGTCACAATTGTATTGCATTGTGGTATATGAAGCTGCCTGAAGTGTACATATTAAGTAGACTCGCTCCCTCAGTCAAAATCGAGGGAGCGAGGGTCTGTCCATATAAACTTCCCACATCCACTTCACGAAGTGTAATGCCCTTCAAAATGGCGGCAAGGATTCCCCCGAGGGGAAGTGCTTAGGGAAGTTTGCAAGTGCATATCTAAAAGTGGAGTGGAACGCAGCACTGGAGGGCCACAGCTCTACACAGTTTAGCTCCAACCCTAATAAAACAAACCTGATCCAGCTAATCAAGGTCTTCAGGATTACTAGAAGCTTCCAAGCAGGCGTTAGTTGGAGGTGTTAGTTAGTTGGTTACCTGGTTGGAGCTAAACTGTGCAGGGCTACACAGTTTTTAATTTCTTTTGTTGTTAGGTTTAGTAACTTGCCATTTTTGTGACATTTTGAGTTAATTTTCTACTCAAAATGACACATTCATACTCAAAAACGATCCATCGAGCATTACCGTCATTGTGTATTGTGTACCAAGTATGGAGGTATCTGTGCCGTGTTACTAGTAATATGTAGATATGGTGTCTACACAATATCTATTGTGTTATTTACTCAGATGTTTTTAAGTAAAATATACACTTTAAAAGCGAATTCAGTGTTTAATTCAGTGTTATATTGTTTGAGTAAAAAGTATTTCAAAGGAAACTTCAACTAAGTAGAAATTATTTAACCTTTTACTGGCCAAGTTAAAACTACTTATTTTCTATGTTAATTTTACTTAACTTAGTTAAGTAGAGTTTACCAGTGTTGGGAGTAACGCGTTACAAAAGTAATGCATTACAGTAACGTATTAATTTTTGCTGTAACAGTAGTGAAAGGAAGTAGTGTAAGGCATTACTAATCAATTTTCAGTAATATTTTGCTTGCGTTACAACACACTTTTATTCCAAAATTGAATTGTTCAAAAAAACAGAACAAAAAAAAAACAAAACAGCAAGACTGTGAGACATTAACAAATGAAAAACGCAAGTAAGTTATTATCAGGCAATAGCCGCGTGTGGTGTCGAAGTTTGTAAATAAAGACTAAATGGCAGCTTCAGATATATTTGTATAGCGATTTATTTCATTCATCTCCCTCTTGCTGGTGTACCTTTGTATTGTGTGACAGTCCAGTGAAGGCGTATTTAGGGCAGGTTTTACAGAAGTGCCGCGAGGCATGATTTCGGCCTCTGAGCTCGCGCTGGCCAGTGGAAAAGCGGCTAATGGGTGAAGATGGCAGAAGAAGACTGTACATTCGCGAGATGGACGTATGCACATTACTTCGAGTTTGTTAGAGATAAAGACAAGAAGAACATAATAGTCAAATAATTTCTATGGACTAAAATGACTGAGGCTTAGTGTTGGTCCTCCAGTTGCACTTTATACTTCCCGAGAAAGCGTAAACTATGTTCATCATGCGCACTTTGTGCATGAATTCAAAGAGAATAAAATAATGGCAACAATAAGAAAAGAACAAATGTGCATCTTGTCATGGCATTTACATACAGTTCTGTTGTGTCTAATATGAATAGACCTAAGCTATTCCCAGATAATCACTTTACCTCTACCATACTTTTAACAGACTTGGATAGTTTGTGATTCTGTCTGTCATCCTTTCTTGCATTGTCTTGTGCCTTCACTTTGTCAGTTAAATGCTATATTGTTAATAGCCTGGATATCCCACAGTCATTATGCTACATCATATCACCTTCTACTGGATGTAAAATGCTAAGAAGTAGAATGTTAAGTTCTACTTCTGTAGTAATTTTGGGGAAAGTAACTCAAAAGTAATACAGGAGTAATGTAAGCATTACAATTCTGAGACAGTAATATTGTAAGGTAAAGAATAACTTTTAAATAACCGTAACACGTAATCTGTAATGCATTACAGTTTGGAACTTGCACAACACTGGAGTTTACTTAATTCCATATGTGAAATTTACTTTAAAACAATATGTGTGCAAAAATGTAACAAAGAAAAATTACATGTACAAAGTACATTTTGCTTGTTTTTTCCAGTGTGGTTTAGAAATGTATTTTATATTTGTGTTGTTTTAATTTTTGTACTGTGGATTATTACCATTTTTTTGGTTTTCCACCAAAATACCAGACTGAGTTCATGCTGTATTTGTGTGCCATGTTAGCAGAGCCTAATATATTCTCCTCTCAAAATTGATGTTTTAGCATGGCATTTTGTTGAAATCATTTTCCATGACATTTTGAATATCTTCTCTTATCAGTATCTTATCATTTTGAAGTTTAACATCAGTTCTTTTTGGCATTTCTGAAATATTCTGCTCATTTCTAGACTTCTGATAGAGGAGGATCCAGTCCCCCGACCTCCAGCATACAAAGCACTCCGTCTGTTGCTGCTTATGAGGATAAATCGCAATTGTGTGTGTGCAGTGATTTACGACACAGCTTTGCAACTAAGTAGAATTGTCTCTGAGTTCAGTTAGTTGTGGTCTGACTGCATACCAGAAGCAGTGGGTTCAGAGATTATGAGAATCTGAAGTAGTCAAGAGACAGGACCAGTCAAGTTTTATCAACCAGAATTATCGGATTACTGAGGGAAAAATAGCAGGTATTTAATATCCTTGTTGTGATATTACGATTATTCCAAAAAAAGTGCATACGGATTGGATTCAGGGTAAAAGTATAAAGATCTTGTGTTGTTTATACTTTTTGTCTGTTTTGCTGAGGCTGTAAAATTTATCACAGGGTTCTGTTATCAGTGAAACTTAGAATATCTGGTCTTTTTGTTGAGACTGTGGCTTAGAATGCGGGAGACCACAAGACACAGCCAAATCCAATTCATCTAGCATAGATGTAACATTCACTGCCTATTTGATATCCCACAATTCTGTGTGTGTGACTTGGCGGTTGGTCAAAAACAGGGTCTGACACAGCTGTTGAATGAATTTATGTCTTTGACCTCAATGCTTTTTTGTGTCTTTTGCATGATGAGCGTCACATTTTTAAGACTGAACTATTAAGAAATGAATTTCTGGGATTCAGAATTCTGATTGACTGAGCCCTTTTCAAAGCTGCTGTAAAATGCAGATAAAAAACACCTGTAATCACACATTGTGTATGCATGCGGGAAGTTTCTTGGTGGAATAATATATTTATTTTATTTTATAAAATAATATTTATTTTATTATTTTATAAAAATATTTATTTTATTAGTTTATAAAAGAATATATATTTTAATAAAATAATATTTATTTTATTATTTGATAAAATAATATTAATTTTATTATTTGATAAAATAATATTTATTTTATTTGCGCATCCAGTTAAAAAAGATAAATTTTTTAAAATGCATCTGGAGTCCCGTTGTTCTTTTCCATTCTACTGCCCCTCACATTTTTAAACGCAGTGTCCTGCGTGCGAACGGCCCATATGACTGAAAAGTGTTGACTGAAACTTTTCATAATACGAATCTTCTCAAACTTCCTGTGTTCTGTCATTCCAGTTACTTATTTGCCCTCTTACTGAGTTTTTCTGTCATGTACACTGGATTTCGCCCCAACATTTGTGACAGTCCTTACTTATTCCTTGCCCGCCTTCCTTCCATTTCCTGTTTCTCTCCACTTTTTCTCATCTGTCTGTTACCTAACAGAACAGAAAATTGCAATTCACCAGCAATTTTCTCCTCTGTGGAGCATGGATGAAGTCTTCGAAGGAAGGCCTCAGTTCTCTCATAGCCTCATACCTAGCACTACATCATAGTCGACAGCCTCCGCGATTCTATCTTTTATTTAACTGTACAGTATGTCAGTATGTCACACTCCTCATTGTTTAAGCTATGCCTTTATTTATTTATTTATTTATTTTCATGAACAGGGATAGTAGTCCATCACCAGTAATGCCCACCGGCTAGTCTTTCAGATTTATCGCGGGTGCAGTTGTAGATCTAACATGTTTCATCCATTTCACTCTCCCCATTGGGCCTTATACGGTTTGAAAAGAAAGTCACTGCTGGTGGATGGTAGGGGTGATATTTTGTGTGGAGATATTGTAGCGATACACAGACATCAAGTATTGATTTTTTTCAGGGTCTGAATTTTGGTTTGGGGTTGCGAGTGTTGTGCTTAATTTATAATATTTCTTTCAGACTGTCATTTCACAAACAGCTTGAGTAAATCTGCCATACTGCATCTCTTTCTCTCTTTGACACACACAGTGAGCTGTCTGTAAAGGAAGCTCATTCTCGCTGTTACATATGGTCGGTGATACTGGTTATTCTCTTTCTTGCGTTATCGTGTAGGCTATTACACAGCATAAATAACCCCATTGCATCATCTAGCGTCCAATTTTGATGCTATTAAGTATCTGTTAGTGGAAAATGTGTCTTCTTAAAACAATAATATAAATATGATTCAGCACATAATTAGTTTTCAAATCTGAAAAGAAGTGTAAAATATAGTGTCACCTTTGACTTCTTCATTAGGGTGTTAGCAAGGTTTTTCTTAAAATTTTGTGTGTAAAAGCAATTAAATTGCCCTGTTTTTTCAAATATTACCTTTCATGCAGTGTGTAATATAGTTCAATGTAAAGTTTTAAAGATCTAAGTGCATGACAAATATTTATTTACAAAGTTATTGTCTCCTAAAAGAAATAACCGGATCCTGAACTGCTGAAACCAAGTGTGCCACACAAGTCCTGAAAAGTGAAGCCAAAACATTTTGAACGCCCCCAGGTGGCTGAATGCTGTATAGCTCATAAACCTTGCCCTCTCCATGTAATCTAATGGGACATGAGGCACACTAAACAATCAAATTACACTTCAAATAAAACATTTTGTGTCATTTTAAGTAGTTTTTATGACGAAGTTCAAGTGTACATTAAATACATTTTCTTTTAATTAGATATTTCACTCTCTAAGCGAAGGCATCTTTTTCGGGATAAGATTGAAACTTTTCTACATTTCCATAACTGTTTATTTCACACCGACATCATGAGTTGTTCTGCGGTAAACTGTACAAACCAATTCTGCGGGAGTGTGTACTGCGGCTCCACTTCACGCTCAGGCTCCAAGATGTCAGCATCATATTTGGACATTGGCGGCTTCACTTTTCTACAATGGTAGAGAGTGCAGGTGTGTCATCCATCTTTTTTGTTGTCTATGACTTAAACAAGTCGTTAGTGTTTCAAGTTTCACTTCCTGTTACATACCTACGTAACAATGTACAGTTGCAAGAAAAAGTATGTGAACCACTTGTAGAATCTGTGAAAATGTGAATAATTTAAAATTAAAGAGATCATACAAAATGTGTTGTTTTATTTAGTACTGTCCTGAATAAGATATTTAATTTTTTACATTTTTTTTTTTTTAACATATAGTCCACAAGACAAAAACAATTACTGAATTTATTAAAATGACCAGTTCAAAAGTTTGTGAACCGTTGATTCTCAATACTGTGTGTGATTCCCTGGATGATCCACGGCTGTTTTTTTTTTTTGTTTTGTTTTGTGATGGTTGTTCATGAGTCCCTTGTTTGTCCTGAGCAGTTAAACTGCCCAACGTTCTTCAGAAAAATCCTCCAGGTCCTGCACATTCTTCAGTTTTCCAGCATCTTCTGCATATCTGAACCCTTTCCAGCAGTGACTGTATGATTTTGAGATCCATCTTTTCACACTGAGGACAGTTGAGGGACTCAAACATTCACCAATGCTCCAGAAGGAAACACGGTGCATTAAGAGCCGGGGGGTGTAAACTTATTGAATTTGAAGATCAAGGTAAATTGTACTTAATTTGTCTTCTGGGAAACATGTAAGTATTTTCTGTTGCTTCTGAAGGACAGTACTAAATGAACAAAATTTATATTTATACCAAATAAGAAAAATTTGGACATCTTCATCCTATTCAAATGTTTTCATCCCACAGCTCTTAATTGTGTTTCCTTCTGGAGCATCAGTGAATGTTTGAACCTTTTTTACTAGTTGTGTTTGAGTCCCTCAACTGTCCTCAGTGTGAAAAGATGGATCTCAAAATCATACAGTCACCGCTGGAAGGGGTTCAGATATGCAGAAGATGCTGGAAAACTGAAGAATGTGCAGGACCTGGAGGATTTTTCTGAAGAACGTTGGGCAGTTTAACTGCTCAGGACTCATGAACAACCATCACAAAGCAAAAAAACAGCCGTGGATCATCCAGGGAATCACACACAGTATTGAGAATCAACGGTTCACAAACTTTTGAACGGGTAATTTTAATAAATTCAGCAATTGTTTTTGTCTTGTGGACTATATGTAAAAAATGTTTTATGTAAAATATCTTATTCGGGACAGTACTAAATAAAAAATCTCTTTAATTTTGTTAAAATTATTCATATTTTCACAGATTCAGCAAGCCGTTCACATACTTTTTCTTGCAAGGAAGTAGTAAGGCATTGACTCGTGAATAACCACTGCGTGTTTGTCTAGGAGAACACCAGAAGCCACAGACACAATAAAGGATGCAGACGGCAGCCTGGCTTTAAATCTCTATACAAAGGAAGGTCCTCTCCAATAGCACTGTGGTGTGACTAGCACTTAACAAGTGCAGCTTGTGTCTGTTGAGTGGGTGGATGGACTAACACACGCCATGTTTGTGCTTCCATTTGTGTCATCTGGTCATTTTGCATTCTGCAGCTGTCATTTTGCATTTTTACGATTCAGTGTTTAAATGTACACACATGAAGGCTTCTGAGGACACATGTTGGCTGAACTGCTCCAAAACCCTTTAATGACTAGACTCTACATGATTCTAATAGAGATGCAGAGCACATTAAAACCTTTAACATAAAGCACAAACATTCAAATGTCAATAGAACATTTAAATATTTTGTAGTTTTATTTTTTTGATACAAAATTAAGCTATTTTTGTTTTTGTTTTATGATGGCATGAACAGCTTTCAAAGCAGCTGTAACATGCTAAACACACCTGTAATTGCACATTGTATATGAATATGGGAAGTTGTTATGAACTGTGCTACTTTGTAGCACAAAGTAGCTACTTTGAGTAGTTTCATTGAATTATTTTTCTTTAATTATTTTTCTTTTATATTAGGCAGAGGCTGTGTTGCAGCAATTAATATTATGCTTAGAGGAAGAAATTTATTTTTATAATATAATTTTATATTAGACTAGTGCATTTCAGTGAATTTACGGTTACTGCAATAAGATTATTTTTTCTTATTAATATTTTTTCATGTTTTTTTTTTTTTTTTTTTTTACATATTTGAGTCAGATTTGAACTATTCTAATCTATTTAGTCCCAACTAATTCATGTTCATTATCAGCTGCATTAGCAATATCCTTTTCTGTACTCTCAGTCATGATCATAATATTATCAGTGTTCTGGGATAGGCCTAGGATTTCCTTGTAAAGATGTTAGCCTATTCTGTTAAATGAATAAATGTAAAGTCTCATGTCCACAGGCAGCTCTAACAGGTTGTAGGGGCTGCCTGCATGCCGACTGAAGCAGATTGCAGGCATCTGGCATGCCAATGTAGAATGGTTTCCCCCCTTAGTGAATGAACCTGCTGTAGAAGTCCTCCAGTCCCAGACAAAAGCACTTAATCATGATATAGTGTTGTGCTGAGGTCGGGGCTTTGTCTCTTCCTGACCTCCATTCCACTCCCGCAAAATATATACCTATGGTGTTGGCAGCATAAGCTTATTACAATCCTTAAATCAAGCTACACACAATGTTGCATGGAGAGACAGCTTTGATTTTATGTTTTTTAAAAGGAGCAGCTGTTAGAAGCGACATTTATTTGATAAAGTTCACCAAAAGTTTACCATAATTTATCTTCATCTAAATATTTTTATATTAGCCACAAAAAGTATTTGGGCAACTTTTAACCAACTGGCCTGTTGCATGAAGCTAGCTGAACAAACTCTGAGTTTCAGAGTAGGTTTAGAGTTGACAAATCCAAATAAATCCAACCTGGTTTAGATCAAGTTCACTTGTCTCTCAAAGCTTGGTATAAACATTCTCTGTCAACTCACCTGAAAGTGTGACACGTGCGGCAAACAGCCAATCACAGTGTCCGTTTGATTCACTTAAAAATAAATAAATAAATAAATAAATAAATAAATAAATAAAGTAATTAATTCATATAATATAAATAATTAGCACCAAAAGATGAGCAATTTTGTCTAGTTTTTTGCAATTTTTTCACTATAAACTGCTTTAATTTGGAATGAGAGATACAGGGGTGTGGGTTTTACTTGCAGCTGATTGGTCCAGTTTGAGTTTGCGATCTCTAACCCAGAATAAAACCTGCTCCAGAGCAGGGCAGTATTCCAGAAAGCAAGGTTAACTCACTGTCACATATACCTTGAACTCTCGGTTGATTAACCCAAACCTTGCTTACTCGAGGTATGCTGGTTCCAAAAACACGTCCGTGAGTAAGTCCAGACAACTCAGAGTATGTTCCCGGTTAACACACAAGACATTCTCAACAGAGCAACGAAACGATGATTCACCATGGACGCTAAGAAAGAGCGCACATTTGTTCAATGGCAATACATAACCTACTTAGTGGACATCGCCACCTATTTGGTGGTTGTGCAGTCATTTTTTCAATCTCTTCATTTAATAAGTAATCTTTTTTCACTGAGAATAAGGAATATATTGTTTGTTTGATGCTAATTAATTGAATGCAGATCCATGTGTGAGATGACAATGAAATAAATATATTCAAATTGATTTAACATTTAAACAGTACCTTGTTATAATAGTGCTTTAGAATTAATATATAATATTGTATATTATAACTGTAACTATATAACACATTTAGTTATATTAATATAACTATATTCATTATATAAAACACATCTGAATACCTCTTAAGCAAACTAACCCTGGATCATGATCTGCTCCGGAGCAGGTTATGTTCAGAGAGTGAGTTGCCGGTAAGTTGCTGGTTACTTACATACCCTAAAAGTTACCTCCGTTTTTTGGATCCGGAAGTTGAGGTTCTCCGCTTACTTACTCTTAAACATACCCGGGTATGTCACACACAACCTGCTTTCTGGAATACCCCCCAGGTTAGCCGTGTAGTGTAAGTTACCATGGTGATGAACACTGCTAAAAACTTACCTGGGTAGAAACTGAAACCAGCTTTGTGCAACAGGCCACTGGTTGTTGCAAGTTCATAGTCCAGTTTTCATTTTATTTTTGGTTTAAGTTTTAGCCATTTTGTTATGAGCTTTTGCAGTTGTTATTATTTTATTTTATTTTTTATCCATGTTTAAATGTCTATTTAACTTTATTTTTGTTTAAATTTTAATTAACAATATTATTGTCACGGTACTTCCCACAAAGGAAGGAGACAAGGCGGTTCAAATAAAGACGTCTACTTAAGCAAAACAGGCTCAAACCCAACAGTGTACACTATACACAAACAATACCAGACAGTGACCTGACAGGAACAGAAAGCTTAAGTGGAGTGGAGCTGATGGAGGTGAATGATGGTGTCCATGATGTAGAGCGTGTGCATGATTGAGGAGCGTGGTGTGCATGATTGAGGAGCGTGTGCAGGTGGGAGCCAGGAGTGATCATGGGAAATGTAGTGTGGAGGTGAAGAAAGTGACAAATGCAACTAAATTAAGCAGAAGAACAACCAAAACAGACATAACTCTGACAATTATCACTATACAGCTGTTTATAGTCATTGTTTCTGTTGTTGTTCTATATCTCTAGATATGACATCAGTATTGTATATGTGTAAAACAAAGAATGGAAAGGGTGCCATTTGGGGAATATCCATAAGATTTGTAAGGAAAATATCCATATTTAACACGTTATAAAGTAAAATATCTAAAATATCGTTTCCGGTGGACCGCCGTCCATATTCAACTTATGGAAAAAGCGTAACTGACGCAACGATGACGTTGGATGTAGCTTAAGCATTTTGAACTGAGAAAGGTGCTATACTTTCTTCGTAAGTTGAATGCGGAAGGTGGTCCGCCGGAAGTTCTTTTTTGGGCTTCAAATTTTGGGCTGCCATTATAAAGCTAGGAAGAGCCAGGACATATTTCAATGTAACTCCGATTGTATTCGTCTGAAAGAAGAATGTCATATACACATAGGATGGCTTGAGGGTGAGTAAATCGTATTTTTAATTTTTGGGTGAACTATCCCTTTAATGCACAACCTCAGAAAATATAATCAGTCTGTTCATTTAGAATGCAGCACGAACAAAACCAAGATGTTTTCAGCAGCTGTGCTGTAATAACTTGTCATGTTGCTGACTTTCCTTGCAGGACCCAAGCTTTGCAGCATTCCTCCTTGACAAGCTCCAGACTCTGGAATGGCCTCCTCGGGGCTGCAGATCCCAGAGCAGCTGTGAAGTGTGCGGAACCCCCCTTCACCACCTGAGGCGCCTGGCACTGCACTCTGCCCTGGGGCTGGCGTTCGAGGACATGCCTGACCTGCAGCCCGGACCCCTTTCTGGCCTGCTGCCACCACGTGTGGCATCCCACAGTGCCATCTCACCCCATGCTTCCTGGGAATGGCCCACACATAGCAGTCAAAACCTCACCGGACATCCTTGTGGTTCCTTATCCAGGGAGAAACCTCAGGAAATGGGTTGGAATCAAGATGGAGCAGCGAGAGTGGGTGGCAAACGAACTTGTTTGGCCACTGTCACACCACTTCCTATACATGCACAACACTACCTGGAGGGAGTGTGGCGTGTGACAAGCACATCAGAACATCTTCGGTCATTGGTAAGAGTAGCTGTTGCATGACTAGTTCTAAAGCTATGTAATTATTCATGAAGTTGTAGATACTGAATATTCTACTTTTGAGGCTAAAAACTATTATTTCCAACCAACACTAAAAAGTGCTGGTTGGAAAGCATCTTTCTTAGGTATTTCCACCTCTTCATGATCAGGAGTGTAGAAATTATCTGAAAAGTGGGAGGTACACAATTTTAAAACAAATGAATTCGGCAAATGATCATGAATAATAATTTTGTTGCATCAATGATGTAATTATTATTCAATAGGCCCTCTAGTCCTGTCTGATTTGCTGTAATGCAAGTATTTGGCAGAGGCCTCTTAAAATAATATTTTTTTACCCTTCATACTAGGTTGGTAAGATTTTTAAATGTTGAAGAAGTACTGTAAAAACAGCAATATTGTGAAATTATGTATTTTAAAATGTAATTTAATCCTGTGATGGCAAATAATATTTTTTTTCTTCAGTCACGTGATCCTTCATTCTGATTTGGTGCTCAAAAACACTCTTCTTAATTATTGAAAACAGTTGTGCTGCTTAGTAATTTTGTGGAAATTTATATATATTCAGGAACATTTCTGGAATGTTGTTTAATAAAAAAGAATCTGTTACTTCCCAAATGTGTTAAAATTTTCAATATTAAGATCTGAGCATAATTAACTGAACAATTTGTCCTAGGAACTTTTTTCCCAGGAACTCCTTTTCCCCCAGACCTGCTGCTGTCTGCGTTTCCATAGCGGTCTAAAGTACTGTGAAGCAAGGCCATAACCATGTCTTGAACATTGGGGGGGACCAATTTTTATTTTATTTTATAAAGCATAAAGTGTGAATGAAATTCTAGGTCTAATTCTAGTTGGGTGATAATCCTTTTGGGACAATTTGCAAACAATATTTGCATTAATTAATCGCATTAGTGAATAAATACATAGATCTGCTAAAGGAATTTGAATTCCCTTGCGGTCTGGTGGTAGAATGTTTGTAAACCATGGCAAATGTTCTGGGTTCTAATCCGCTCTCATACAGTTTTTTTTTTTCATTAAAATCAAACATGTTCATCAATGATTGTATATTAAGAGAAGGGACACATTTGTGTGCATTTTGTTTTGTGATTTCACCGAGACACTAGCCAAAGTGTGTTTTGTGCACTAGCCAAAAGAGAAAGCAAACCCCGCCTACTTTGATTTGATTGGCCATCTCAATCATTTTGACATTGATGAGCACCATTACACCTGAGGCAAACCAGACTAAAAATGTAACTTTTAAACCTTTCGTCATCCTAACATACAAAGCGCTACATAATGAAGTGCAGCAGAGCAGTGCAAAAAATTTAAATATTGGGGGGGACAATTTGGCCATTTCTAATTATTGTCTATGTTGGTTATGGCCCTGCCGTAAAGATTAGTCTGGTGACGTAGAACTGTGCAGTGTGCACAACTTTCCAGTTCCCACTGGATTTCGTCCTCTGCATATAAACATAATAAAGCCTGAACCTAGTCGTCGGATAATCAGTTGTATTTTTTAAACTCCAGTGTTGATTCGAATAGTAAACAACTCTTACTGCATGCACCGCAACAGACTTTTAGGTTGAAATAAAATGCTGCATGAACTCAACCAATCAGCATGTTCAGCGCCCAAGTCCAAACCCCGAAAGTTCCCGAACTTTGAAAAAAGTACTACCTCGCAAGCAGGGCAAGCTGTTTTGAGGGGGAAATTTGTACCTGGAACTTTATTTAGACCCTGGTTCCTGCGGTCGAAATAAACCAACTACCACCCCAAAGTTCCTTGTTCCTGGGGAAAGTTCACGCGGTGGAAACGCGGTTTAAGATCGTCTCTGGTGGTCCTTGTGTCGATTTCTACACCAAGGCCACATGGGGACTATTTCTGCTGAGGCCCTTTTGGGCCACAAAACACATCATGGTTGCATTGCAAATATACAAGTCTTTGTGATTATGGCCTAGTGATTTGGCTTATGGTTTTACCTTGAGCAGATTTATGATTTAGCTTATATAAAGCAGTCCCTCGTTGCAGGGTTTATGCGACTATATTTATGCCATTATGGAGCTCAAGCCCAGTTCAAGGCCGAGGATCAAGCTGTTAAGACAGGACTCAAGTACCCTTATCAAAAAGATTAAGATATCAACTTTATGATTATGTCTGTCTCAATCAGATGGTAGTGTTCTGGCTTAAGGTGACTAATCAAACAGAATGGTAAAATGGTAAACATTATATATGTTTTTCAGCACATGAAATGCTTTTCTATTAGTTGGTTAGGAATTATTATGGACAGCTTAATTGATTTTGCATGCTGTAAAAATGTGTGTGGCAGATCAGAAAGTCAAAAAGGACAACATTTCTTCCACAACCACAAATTTTAATACTTTATCCTTATTAAAGCTTCAAATGAAACTCTTTTAATATTTCACGCTTGATATATTTGTGTGCTTAGTGAGTTAGCATTAGCCAGACATTATCAGGTAGATTAGCTACTGCTTGTCTCGTATTGGCCTTCTTGGTTCTACTTGACCTTCCCGTCAGGAGATTGAGCATTAAGTCATCTTGATATGGAATGCAATTTGATGGGCATTTGGATGGCTCGCTGTGACCCCATTGTCACAGATGAGCCATTTGTCATGGCTGATGCTTAGAGTGATGAATAAGATTAAAAAACTTAAGCACTGTGAATGTGAGTTACCCCTAGTTTTATGCACTTTATGAAGGACAGAAGCGTGAGAGTTATGGTAAAAGGATGCATATGTGCTTGTGAGTTCACATCATTCTCTTGTCAGTGATAACTCGGAATGTCAAGGTTTCCATGGAAATGCAGCATTCAGGTCATAAAGTGTTGATTGGACCTTGCCTGCATAGTGAGCATTATTTTATTTTACATTTTTTTTAATTGTAGTGTCAAATTGTGTGTTGTCTGTAGTCACTGTTGTGGTGGTTAGTGTTCCCCTGAGCTTTATACATTTATGCATCATAAATCTTTATATGTTATGGATGCATGCAAGTTTATCAAGCTTAGCAATGTTACAACCCCCTGAAGTCCTTCATGTTTTTATATCCAGTCATGATTACAATGACTGGACCCTCCGGTTGAAAAATCTTGGATATAAACTATTGTTTCAAGAATAGAAAAAAACAAACAAATCAATGTGTAAAATATTGTTAGTGAGCTGTAAGTATAACAAACAATTCTTGACGGAAGATGGGCTCCCCGCCATCATGTTTGTTGGAATGAATTACAATGGCAACAAGTGTGCATTTGTTAGTTCTCCTGAAACACCTCTGCATAATACAGAATACTGCAGTAAAGAACAGCTGAGTGGCCCTGTGTCAAAGAAACACAATGGATGCTGTCTTCCCCCTCATCTCACAGGGTATAAAAAGCTATTAGACCTTGAAAGTCACAGCTCATCCAAACCACACAGAAACACAAGGCTGTTAGCACCCTGGAGAACATTTCCACCCTTGTAGACAAAAACATTGTGCTATGAATTTCAATGGAGCCATCTTGACAGAGTGTTTTGTCCTTTTTTTATTCATACATTTTATATTCTTATATTTTTGCATGTTTTGTTTTGTATATTTCAGCACTGTGAGCCCCTTACCCTATACACTATACACCCTAATACACCTTTAGCAAACCACAAGCTGCGTCAGGAAACAGGGATGGAAAGACATCTTTTATCCATACATTCCACTTAGTATAATATCAGCTTGGAGGGAGCCAGAGGCATCCAGCCCGTGTGTTTTTGTAGTGTAGGACGGGCCTCATTGCTTGTCCTCAGGCCTAAGTGCCACCTGCAGCCCACTAATGGGCCTCCTTTGGCAGTAGGGCTCTTTTAAGGCCTTGAGGAGCCCCGCACAAGCTTTATTTGAATGTGTGGAGGGAGCCAAAAGTGCAAATTGTCAACAGATGGGACTGGAGTCTCACCTGGTGTGAAAAAAATGCCACCTGACATCCATCTGGGATGGTTGTCTGCTAGACTGCACATGCTGCCCTGTTTTAACTTGGCAGAGGTCTCATCCTGTGAAGGACGTTAAGGGCCTCCTCTGCAGCACTCAAAAACAGCAGACCAAATTTAACAATTTAATATCCTTTCCTGTCCTGCAGTGGAGAATCACTCATTACTTACAGTGACTTTTAATAGTAATGTGATCTGGTTATATTTGATTTGGTAGCAGGGTTTAAGGGTTTATAAATGGGTTTCATGTCTAGCAGATTGCTGTCGTCTGACAACATTTAATATAACCTGATAATTAATAGCGTTTCAGAGGGGCTGCTCTCTCCTGTCACCACTTGTGCTAGTGAATGCTCTATAAATGTCAAAGTTAAAGTCCAATGTGACCTCTTAGCTGTCGCTGAGCTCCATCTGCTGCTGGGTTTTATTGGAACACAGCTGTGTCCATCTAACACACACTTGTGAGCCTGTGTGTGTTAGAGAGAGAGCGAGAGAAAGAGCAATGTTGCACAATAAAGTATAAAGCTCTGTATTTAAATGTTGACTACAGGGGAAGGTCATTATGCAGTTTGCCTAATTTGGCATTAACTTAAATGGATTGTTATGGCTGTTATACAAAACGCAGATTTGTTGACAATTTGATGGATGAACCTCCTTTTTTCCACTGGCTGAAGTATCCAAACAAGTATCCAAGTTATTCTAAATGCGAGCACTGTAAACAATGTTGAAATAACCAGCATTTGATGTTCCAACATCTTTCTGCAACACAAGTAATGCATCCAAACGCAGCGTTTCTATTACGATGTACTCTGAAGTCGAACCAACAAGCAAAGAAAGTCAGTTTAATTGATGCAGTTTTGGAGTGCAAACAGGCTTAGGCTTTTAGGTAACTAAAATTAATACAATATCAAAATATTAAAAACTCCAAAAATATTAAAAACTTGCGATTAATCGCGATTAATTACAGGAAAAAATGTGATTACAAACCTGATTCCCAAAAAGTTGTGACACTACAAATTGTGAATTAAAAATGTTATAAAAAATTTAAAAATAATTTACAAATCTCATAAACTTATATTTTATTCACAGTAGAATACAGATAACATATCAAATGTTGAAAGTGAGACATTTTGAAATGTCATGCCAAATATTGGCTCATTTTGGATTTCATGAGAGCTACACATTCCAAAAAAGTTGGGACAGGTAGCAATAAGAGGCCGGAAAAGTTAAATGTACATATAAGGAACAGCTGGAGGACCAATTTGCAACTTATTAGGTCAATTGGCAATTTGGGGTATAAAAAGAGCCTCTCAGAGTGGCAGTGTCTCTCAGAAGTCAAGATGGGCAGAGGATCACCAATTCCTGCAATGCTGCGCCCAAAAATAGTGGAACAATATCAGAAAGAGAATATTCAGAGAAAAACTGCGAAGAGTTTGAAGTTATCATCATCTACAGTGCATAATATCATTCAGAGAATCTGTGTGTAAGGGTCAAGGCCGGAAAACCATACTGGATGCCCGTGATCTTCGGGCCCTTAGACGGCACTGCATCACCTACAGGAATGCTACTGTAATGGCAATCACAACATGGGCTCAGGAATACTTCCAGAAAACCTTGTCGGTGAACACAATCCACTAACTCCTTAAAATTCTATAGGTCAAAAAAGAAGCCATATCTAAACATGATTCAGAAGCACAGGCGTTTTCTCTGGGCCAAGGCTAATTTAAAATGGACTGTGGCAAAGTGGAAAACTGTTCTGTGGTCAGACGAATCAAAATTTGAAGTTCTTTTTAGAAAACTGGGACGCCATGTCATCCGGAATAAAGAGGACAAGGACAACCCAAGTTGTTATCAGTGCTCACTTCAGAAGCCTGCATCTCTGATGGGATGGGGTTGCATGAGTGCGTGTGGCATGGGCAGCTTACACATCTGGAAAGGCACCATCAATGCTGAAAGGTATATCCAAGTTCTAGAACAACATATGCTCCCATCCAGACGTCGTCTCTTCTTTTTTTCCAACATGACAATGCCAGACCACATACTGCATCAATTATAACATCATGGCTGTGTAGAAGGATCCGGGTACAGAAATGGCCAGCCTGCAGTCCAGCTCTTTCGCCCATAGAAAACATTTGGCGCATCATGGAGGAAGATGCGACAAAGACCTAAGACAGTTGAGCAACTAGAAGCTAGAAGAATTTTTCTTGTATTAGACAAGAATGGGACAACATTCCTATTCCTAAACTTGAGCAACTTGTCTCCTCAGTCCCCAGACGTTTGCAGACTGTTATAAAAAGAAGAGGGGATGCCACACAGTGGTAAACATGGCCTTGTCCCAACTTTTTTGAGATGTGTTGATGCCATGACATTTAAAACCAACTTATTTTTCCTTTAAAATTATACATTTTTCTCAGTTTAAACATTTGATATGTCATCTATGTTGCGTTCTGAATAAAATATTGAAATTTGAAACTTCCACATCATTGCATTTTTATTTACAATTTGTACAGTGTCCCAACTTTTTTGGAATCGGGTTTGTAGGTTTTTTTTTTTTTTTTTTTTTTTAATCGATTCCCAGCACTAGTAATATGTAAATTCATTTGACTAAAACAACAAAACACCAAAAAAATCCATGCAAACTTGTTGCCTTTATTTTATTTTTTTTGTCTTAATTTGTACAAACACTTTTTTTTTTTTTGTACAGTATAATTAGTTTAAATGAACACAGCCTGTCCATTCTGATCTCAAAGCGTCCCTCTTTCTGGGCTCTAATTGTGGACGCTGACATGAGATGGTAATTACAGCTGGAGTGAAGGGAGGTAGATTAGCACACAGCCATGGTGGGTGTTTGAGATGAGTCTCTCTGGAGCAGAAGACCCTGCACTTGCGTGCTAGAGATTTTTCTGTGCTCGTTATCTCAACATCAAGCTGTCAGCAGATCACAGCTACTCCAGTTTTCCCAGATTCTGTTGTACCTACTCATGCCATCCTCATTTTCCCCCCACTTCTATCCATGAGTACATGTGTATATGCTTGTGCTGTCATGTTCTACTTTTTAGTTAGAAATTCTAATTAAAACTCACATCACAAATGCATATACATAAGGAGGATGCTAGGATTAGGTTGTTTTAGGATGTCATGCCAGCTGCCAGATCTGTGTTAGTTTCAGGGCATTTAAGATTAAAAAAAAAAAAAAAAAAAAAAAAAAAAAAAGTGGCTTACTTGATGCCCTATAGGTGAAATAACACATTACCAAAGAAATTACTTAGAAACTAATTTATTGTGGATGTTTAATATTTTTTAGATTAGCACTGCAGTTTTTAATTTAGCTTGCCTGGGGACTCAAATCCCGACCTAATGTAATTTTTTATTGTACACCATAAAAAAAAAAAAATACTACAGTAAAAAGAACCTGTTAATTGTTAACTGTAAATTCTATATGGTGAAAGACTGTACATAGTTTAATGTGACATTATGTGTAATAATTTTATTGTAAAATACTGCCAAATGTATGTTTTTTTCAGTTACAAATTAATTACCATATGGTGAAAAACATTCCCATAAGTCCATTCATCGCATATTTTATATACATTTTTGTTGATCATAAGCTGTAAAATATACAGGCACCAATATACCATACCTTCAAACCTGAATAATTGTCTCAGTATTTTTTACTGTGAATTTCTTGTACCCCGGTTGCAATATATTTTAAAGATTTTACTGCCATAATTAAATGTAACAGAATAGTTTTTACTGTGTATGGAAAAGAGCTGAGCAGCTTTTATATTTTCATAATAATTCTGTTTCTGTTTAAAGTCATTTCAGTTCAGTTTGCGTCAGTTTCAAGCAACTAGAGTGTGTGTTTATAATGACTTAAGCAACTCATTAAAGATACTAATACTTATTGGTATTATTACTTAACTGGGCTTAGAAGTCTAAGGGGGCTTGCATGACACTTATTTTTGGCCCCTGTACCTTTAGAGGAATTTGGAAGATTAATTTCTCACTATGTGAAAGCTCACTAGCTAGTCTTACATAACAAAAACAGGTGCATTTGATCTTGAGCTACTGATTAAATTCCCCAAGAACAGTTCCTGGAGTGCTTTGCTCTTAAGCACAGATTTGTAGTGTTTTTCTTTGGCATGTGAACTTTGTTGGATTCAGTCAGCCAATAGCCTAAAACCACTGCATTTACACCAATCAGGTGAAGTGAATAACACTGATTATCTCTTCATCGCGGCACCTGTTAGTGGGTGGGATATATCAGGAAGCAAGTGAACATTTTGTCCTCAAAGTTGATTTGTTAGAAGCAAGAAAAATGGGCAAGTGTAAAGATTTGAGTGAGTTTGACAAGGGCCAAATTGTGATGGCTAGACGACTGGGTCAGAGCATCTCCAAAACTGCAGCTCTTGTGGGGTGTTCCCGGTCTGCAGTGGTCAGTATCTATCAAAAGTGATCAAAGGAAGGAACAGTGATGAACTGGCGACAGGGTCATGAGCGGCAAAGAGTCATTGATGCATGTGGGGAGCGAAGGCTGGCCTATGTGGTCCGATCAACAAGCGAGCTACTGTAGCTCACATTGCTTAAGAAGTTAATGCTGGTTCTGATAGAAAGGTGTCAGAATACACAGTGCGTCACAGTTTGTTGAGTATGGGGCTCACGTGTCAGGGTGCCCATGCTGACCCCTGTCCACCACCGAAAGCGCCAACAGTGGGCACGTGAGTATCGGAACTGGACCACGGAGCAATGGAAGAAGGTGGCCTGGTCTGATGAATCTCGTTTTCTTTTACATCACGTGGATGGCCGGGTGCGTGTGCGTTGCTTATCTGGGGAACACAGGGCACCAGGATGCACTATGGGAAGAAGGCAAGCCGGCAGAGGCAGTGTGATGCTTTGGGCAATGTTCTGCTGGGAAACCTTGGGTCCTGCCATCCATGCGGATGTTACTTTGACACATACCACCTACCTAAGCTTTGTTGCAGACCATGTACACCCTTTCATTGAAATGGTATTCCCTGGTGGCTGTGGGCTCTTTCAGCAGGATAATGCACCCTGCCACAAAGCAAAAATGGTTCAGGAATGGTTTGAGGAGTTTGAGGTATTGACTTGGCCTCCAAATTCCCCAGACCTCAATCCAATTGAGCATCTGTGGGATGTGCTGAACAAACAAGTCCGATCCATGGAGGCCCCACCTCACAACTTACAGGACTTAAAGGATCTGCTGCTTACATCTTGGTACCACATACCACAGCACACCTTCAGGGGTCTAGTGGAGTTCATGCCTCGACGGACGGTGGTCATAATGTTATGCCTGATCAATGTATATAAAAATTATACCCATAAAGTGAGGATGAAAGGTGTTATAGCAGTTATAAAGAGAAAATGGTTTTGCTATATTTATTAGTATCACTGAGAAATGGCCCCATGTATAGTTCATGGGCTGCTTTAATATTACTTCTGCATGAGTAGCCTTGTCTTTTGGACACCAGTATTTTCTAAGTATCCCTCAGGATTTCATTACATTACAGCAGGCTGTGCTTCAGATGTTATGGAATGTGTTTGTAATCCTGTTAGCCAAAAACGGAGTGTGTAGAGGAAGAAATACACTCTTCAGCAACCTACTCTCCTCCAGACACAATCATGCCATGACTGTAGTGTTTATCCGTGTAAACTAGAGCAATGACACATTTAATCAACAGGGTGGTGAAAGGATTAAAACATTTTTTGTCATCATTGGAAAAAATGATTTCAGTGACCACACACATCACACTAGAATTGTGGCCGATTTTACTTCATTTAGGAACAAACCAAACTATTTAGGATGGATGTAAAACATCTAGAAAATTCTGAATAGAGTTATTAGGTTACATGTTCAAATAGTCTGAAAAGTTGTTAAAACATTCTCTGCTCCATAACTCCACCCATCTTATGTTTTTCCCACAGAAACCTTACTTATGATGGTTCATTTGCATCGATCATCATTGTTGTCATACTTCTCATCCTTATCTCATACTTAGTCATAGTTCACCCAAAAATTTATATTCTGTTGTCATTTACCTGTATTTTTTCTTCTGTGGAACATAAAAGAAGATATTTTGGAAAAATGTGTTGTGTTTTTGTGTACAGTTTTTGCCTACAGGTTTGGAACGACATGAGGATGAGAAAATTATAATTTTTATTTTGGGGTGAACTATCCCTTTAAAGTCACCATGAAATCAAAATGGACAATTCTTATTTTTAATGGAATAATGCAATATTATAGTTAATTATTTATCTCTCTCTTTTTTTTAATTTTTATTAATGTGCCTTTGTAGTCTTTAATCAAAAAAACGTCTCCTTTCTCTTGCACCTCTCTTTTCTTCTCTGATGATGTGTTACGGGCGTGAGGGCGGGGCAACCTGTCACTCACATGAGATCACAGCAAATGATCCAGTCAAGTCCATCCATTTGTTGGACAAAATGAAGTCCTACCCTACATTTTTTCTTGTTCGTGAAGCTAACCCATTTGGACATACGTCACAATAAAGAAGAAAAGACTAATCACAACTTCTGTTTCCATGCTGACTTTAAAGCAACAGTTACTACACTGTTTTGTTGTTCTAATAGTAATTTTGTTTCCCAACAGAGTCCTACTGTAGAGAAGGAAAGTTTGGCAACTGTAGCCTCCAGGTCCAGTCAGGCCAGTGCTGTACCCTTGGTTTCTCCATCAGGACATAAACCGACCCACCATGACCAGCCAGCCATCCAACCAGCACCTCAGACCAACTCAGCAGCCTCATTCTTTCTCAGGTAAGCCTAAACGCCTGTTGAGGATGTGTTTTATGCAGTGCACAGCCATCAATTCAGCTAACCGTGCTCGGTGGATCCCAGTTTCAATGTTGTAGTCCCATAGCATCTCTTCAGGCCCTCGCTCGCAAGGACCCAGAATCCTCCATTGCCTTTGGCAGTCACGTCACAGCAATGCTTTCTCAGCGCCCATGGAGACTGCCGTGATGTTGAGGGCAGTCCAGCCTTAATGTGCTGAAATGTCATCGATCAATGCTCAGGCTTAACAGTCAGAGAGAGTGCAAAATCTAAATGGTAGAGGTCTCAAAGCTGAATTGTCCATGTATCCGCAGGGATAATAGTTAATCGCAATGTAGCAGACAAATTGTTTGCCAAAATTGTTCTTGAGGATTGATGGTCTAAATGGAAATGTAACATTTAGAGGACATTCTATTCATTTAAAGAAAGGTGTGCATTGAACTCTCTCTCTGGAAAGAGGTCCAAAAGTTGTTTTTCTGATGTAGTACAATTTTTAAATTACAGTTTAGGAACATTTTGGAAAGTTGATTTACATTTTAAATTTCAGTTTGAGTTTAATAAAAATAGTAGTGCTGGGCAAACGATTAATCATGATTAATCGCATACAAAATAAAAGTTATGACATATTATGTTTACATAATATATGTGTGTGTACTGTGTATAATTATTATGTATATATAAATACAAACACATGCATAAATACAAACACAACATATTTTTCTTAAATATATACATGCATGTGTGTGTATTTCTATATGCATAATAATTATACACAGTACACACACATATTAGGTAAACACAAACTTTTATTTTGGATGCGATTAATGTGTCCCAAATGACGTACTATAGACCAATTGTCAGTCTACGTCACACTGACGTCATGCAGGTTCAACTGCACATGTGTAGCTCAAACAATAAGAGCGTGGCGGTAGCAATGCCAAGGTCATGGGTTCAATTCCCAGGGAAAATAAGAACTGACAAAATGTTAAAATGTGTACCTTCAATGCAATGTAAGTCACTTTGGATAAAAGCGTCTGCCAAATGCATAAATGTAAAAGACAATTGGAAAAACACATTGGTTTAAATCGTGCTTTAGGTTATACATATAACAACAGCTGAATGATTTCAGCAAATAAGCAGTTTTATTTTATTAAATGTTTGATTAAATTGCTGACACTGAATGAAAATAATGAAAATTTTTAAGTTTAAGATTAAGTTTAATATAAATATATAGCATACATTTTGAAAATAAAAATATAAACGAGACTTAAACATCGATTTATTTATACTCAGTGAAACAACATACTACAGCCTGTAAAACATTTAAATAAATATCAGTAAATAATGATAATATAAATTATATAAGAAAGTTAAATATTTGTTAAATATGTTTTATATTTCTCCACAGAGGTGTTCATATGCTGCTTTGCATTAAAAGGGATGTAGGACACGAGCAGGAAAGAGAACATTGTTTTTCTAATATTTTCATGTTTTCTCCTGATGTTCCAAAACTGATACTTGTAGTAAAATGTGTGAAAAGCGAATTTATCTTCCGCAGGATCAAGAACTTTAAGCTTTGTTTGATTATGTGCAGAGAAAGCGAAACTAAAAATCTCCAGCGTGTATGAAATACGCTATAGCTATGCATAAACTTGACGCACCTTATAATAACATCTAATTATAATTAGTCATCTATAAATAATTTATGATATTTTTAAATCTAATGATTTTGTACCGTATCCATGTAATTTTATATACGTAAACGCTATCTCTCCCTGGTTTTCTGCTACCTAGCTGCGCGCGCATCCTGTATGTATTCTTTATAACTTTTTTGTTTGTTTGTTTATTTGTTCAAATGTGTCAAAATTCTAAATCTTTCTGTTTATTAGCACATTTAAATTTGATTTTAAATCCCAGATTTCTAATGTGTTCTCAGTCTCCGCTAAATGTACATCAATGTATTGACAAAAAACAGAGGCAGGTCCTTAGTTGCACAGGGGACCATGAATAAAGATACAGATATATATAATAATTCTGTCTCTCTATTTATCATCATTATTTTGGTCAACAACAAAAAAAAATAGACAAAGGAACAAGCGACAGTGGCTCACCCAATAAACACAAACAGGAATTTGTGTTCATGGTCAAATGTCTGGGAATAGAATGAGATGCTTAGAGGTGTGAAACACTAATAGCTATGTGACACCGCATACAATTAGCCTATTGACAGCAGTGCTCCTCATTTCTATCTCACCACCTTCAGTACCACCTTCTGTAAATGACTGACAGATATCACCCCAGGGGGTTTGCCTTGGCCATTAAGTTAGCCATGCCATTGATTTTAGACACTGATCACTGTATGACCTGTGCTTCTGTGCACATCATTTGGTATTACTGCTAATCTTTTTCCATTTATGTTGACCAGAATCTAGTGAATTAGTATGCACTGTCAGCAAAAGCACGTCTGTCTTTTTGATGCCCAGTGCACACAGTGGTTGATAAATAAGGCGGGTCATAAGGGAAGCTTTTGGCAGTGTTTTGTGATTACACTCAATCAGTCCAAAATCCTGCGAAAGAAAGAATGCGCCGTTATGTAAATGAGGCACGACTGACAAATAGACATTTTGAATATTGCTTAGACTGCCTGTGGCAAAATATGCATATTCATGGCAAAATGTTTTCATGCTTCCCTCAATTATACGAGTCAGAGCAGCTCAAATGTCAGGCGTAGAACTCGTGTCCTCTACCTGGCCTTGACTTCCACCTGGAGCTCACACCTTGCACAGCGTCTTTAAAAGCAAGTTGTCATGGTTGCACAGTTGTGAAAAAAAGAGAGGCAGAAAAGGCAAAATAATTATGAGAAAGGAGGTAGAGAGGTGATCAGAAACATACAATTTAGGAACCCCTGTTGATTTTTTTCTTTATTGAAGGCATGTTTTGTTAAAACGGAATACAAATATTTATATATTTAATTTTTCTAATTATTAGCTCACATGTAAATTAACTGTACACACAACTGTAAATGTGGCAGTTGTGTCATGGATGTTAAAGGGTAACTAAACCCTTTTTAGTTAATGATCTGCAAGACTGGGGCTTTATTAGTGCTGTTCACTGATTCGAGTAAATGTTTTGACATTTGGGTATAAAGTGTTTTAATTCTACAATATATGGTGTAAAAACGTGCTGCCCTCTTAAGGTTGAACGGTGGCTACTGCAGTTGAATTTTCCTATTGAGCGTTGTTGGCCCTTCCAACGGCTCACTACCACACCCCTGGCGCGAGCTCACCATGCCCTTGGCATCGGGAGTTAACGCAGTTTGAGCCAGCAGCTCTGGCCCTATGTCTACAGACAATTCACCCTCCTCCACTTCAGGTGAAGATGGGGGAGAAAAGTCTTCTACTTCAAAAGACCGATCTGTTACAAAACTACTGGTGTCACTCCAGTCATTCTCCATCTTTGCAAGTCTGACAGCGGTCAATCAATCTGTCACTGCGGGTTTCATGTGCACGCCCCCCGCTCAGCCACACCCTCGGCTCGTTCCCTCTGTCTCGTTCCCTCTTTTTTTGTGCTTCCTTGTTTGTTCATCATCTTCGCTTAATTTTCCATGAAACATTATTTTGTTTAATTTGCATGTGTAACGGAGGTCAGCTAGTGAGAGTTGTGCAGGCTGATGACTGGTAGAGAATGCAGTGTTTACTGTTTAGAGTCCTTGTTAGTGCACCTGCCTCACATCACATGCCACTGATCGGGGTTTGAGACAGACTTGGAGCAGGGCGTTTAGGATTGCAGGGTGAGCTTTGGAGGCAGAACAATGAGGAGAGGGGTGTGTTTGTTTGGGTTGATTTCAAATATCAACAAATTTCAGCAATGAAATATCGCTTTTTTTCTTTATTGAAGGCATGTTTTGTTAAAACGGAATACAAATATTTATATATTTAATTTTTCTAATTATTAGCTCACATGTAAATTAACTGTACACACAACTGTAAATGTGGCAGTTGTGTCATGGATGTTAAAGGGTAACTAAACCCTTTTTAGTTAATGATCTGCAAGACTGGGGCTTTATTAGTGCTGTTCACTGATTCGAGTAAATGTTTTGACATTTGGGTATAAAGTGTTTTAATTCTACAATATATGGTGTAAAAACGTGCTGCCCTCTTAAGGTTGAACGGTGGCTACTGCAGTTGAATTTTCCTATTGAACGTTGTTGGCCCTTCCAACGGCTCACTACCACACCCCTGGCGCGAGCTCACCATGCCCTTGGCATCGGGAGTTAACGCAGTTTGAGCCAGCAGCTCTGGCCCTATGTCTACAGACAATTCACCCTCCTCCACTTCAGGTGAAGATGGGGGAGAAAAGTCTTCTACTTCAAAAGACCGATCTGTTACAAAACTACTGGTGTCACTCCAGTCATTCTCCATCTTTGCAAGTCTGACAGCGGTCAATCAATCTGTCACTGCGGGTTTCATGTGCACGCCCCCCACTCAGCCACACCCTCGTCTCGTTCCCTCTTTTTTTGTGCTTCCTTGTTTGTTCATCATCTTCGCTTAATTTTCCATGAAGCATTATTTTGTTTAATTTGCATGTGTAACGGAGGTCAGCTAGTGAGAGTTGTGCAGGCTGATGACTGGTAGAGAATGCAGTGTTTACTGTTTAGAGTCCTTGTTAGTGCACCTGCCTCACATCACATGCCACTGATCGGGGTTTGAGACAGACTTGGAGCAGGGCGTTTAGGATTGCAGGGTGAGCTTTGGAGGCAGAACAATGAGGAGAGGGGTGTGTTTGTTTGGGTTGATTTCAAATATCAACAAATTTCAGCAATGAAATATCGCTTACCCCACCTTTAATAGGTAATCAGTGAAGAGATGATAAAATTGGTTTTATATGACCATATTTTCTTGACCTTGTAAGAACTCTAGCAGCTGCATTTTGTACTTATTGTAGCTTGTTTATTGAGGATGCAGAGCAACCACCATGCTTTACAGTAATCCAGTCTGGAGGTCATGAATGCATGAACTAACTTTTCTGCATCAGAAACTGATAGCACGTTCCATAGCTCAGCAATGTTTTCCAAGCGGCTGTTTATGTAACATATGAAATATGAGTTTTGAAAGACAAGTTGCTGTCTCGGGCGGTGGAAGGAATACTTTAAGGATCTCCTCAATCCAACTTCCATTGAGGAAGCAGTGGCTGAGGGCTCGGAGGTGGATTCATCCATCACCCAAGCTGAAGTCATCGAGGTAGTTAAAAAGCTCCTCGGTGGTAAGGCACCGGGGGTGGATGAGATCTGCCCTGAGTACCTCAAGTCTCTGGATGTTGTCGGGCTGTCTAGGCTGACACGCCTCTGCAGCATCGTGACTGGCAGACCGGGGTGGTGGTCACTCTTTTCAAGAAGGGGGACCGGAGAATGTGTTCAAACTACAGGCGGATCACACTTCTCAGCCTCCCCAGGAAAGTCTATGCCAGGGTACTGGAGAGGAGAATTTGGCCGATAGTGGAACCTCGGATTCAGGAGGAACAGTGTGGTTTTCATCCTGGTCGTGGGACACTGGACCAGCTCTATACCCTCTCCAGGGTGCTGGAGGGTTCATGGGAGTTTGCCCAACCAATCCACATGTGCTTTGTGGATATGGAGAAGGCATTCGACTGTGTTCCTCGTGGCGTCCTGTGGAGGGTGCTCTGGGAGTATGGGATCCGGGGCCCCCTGCTTAGGGCTGTTTGGTCCCTGTACAACCGGAGCAGGAGTTTGGTCTACATTGCCAGCAGTAAGGCGGTGCATGTTGGACTCCGGCAGGGCTGCCCTTTGTCACCGGTTCTGTTCATAATTTTTATGGGCAGAATTTCTAGGCGCAGCCAAGGGCCGGAGAGTGTCCGGTTTGGGGACCACACGATTTTGTCGCTGCTTTTTGCGGATGATGTTGTTGTGTTAGCCTCCTTAGACCTGGACCTTCAGCGTGCACTGGGACGGTTTGCAGCCGAGTGTGAAGCGGCTGGGATGAGAATCAGCACCTCCAAGTCCGAGGTCATGGTTCTCAGTCGGAAAAGGGTGGCTTGCCCGCTTCAGGTTGGTGGAGAGTTCCTGCCTCAAGTGGAGGAGTTCAAGTATCTTGGGGTCTTGTTCACGAGTGAGGGAAGGATGGAACGGGAGATTGACAGACGGATCTGTGCAGCTTCTGCAGTAATGCGGTCGATGTACCGGTCTGTCGTGGTGAAGAAGGAGCTGAGCTGTAAGGCGAAGCTCTCGATTTACCAGTCGATCTACATTCCTACTCTCACCTATGGTCATTAGCTGTGGGTCATGACGAAAGGACAAGATCCCGGATACAGGCGGCCGAAATGAGCTTTCTCCGCAGGGTGGCTGGGTGAGAGATCCCTTAGAGATAGGGTGAGAAGCTCGGTCACTCGGGAGGAGCTCTCAGAGTAGAGCCGTTGCTCCTTCACATCGAGAGGAGCCAGCTGAGGTGGCTTGGGCATCTATTTCAGATGCCTCCTGGACGCCTTCCCAGGGAGGTGTTCTGGGCACGTCCCACCAGGAGGAGACCCCGGGGAAGACCTAGGACACGCTGGAGGGATTATGTCTCCCGGCTGGCCTGGAAACGCCTCGGTGTTCCCCCAGAAGAGCTTGAGGAAGTGTCTGGGGAGAGGTAAGTCTGGGCGTCTCTGCTTAAGACCCCGGGACCCAGCCCCGGATAAACGGAAGATGATGGATGGATGGATGGATGGATGGATGGATGGATGGATGGATGGATGGAAGTTGCTGTCTAATATAACATCCAGGCCTTTTACTGTAGAGGATGAAGTAATATATGAAATACATATATATATATATATATATATATATATATATATATATATATATATATATATATATATATATATATATATATATATATATACACTCACCTAAAGGATTATTAGGAACACCATACTAATACTGTGTTTGACTCCCTATCGCCTTTAGAACTGCCTTAATTTTACGTGGCATTGATTCAACAAGGTGCTGAAAGCATTCTTTAAAAATGTTGGCCTATATTGATAGGCTAGCATCTTGCAGTTGATGGAGATTTGTGAGATGCACATCCAGGGCTCAAGCTCCCGTTCCACCACATCCCAAAGATGCTCTATTGGGTTGAGATCTGGTGACTGTGGGGGCCATTTTAGTACAGTGAACTCATTGTCATGTTCAAGAAACCAATTTGAAATGATTTGAGCTTTGTGACATGGTGCATTATCCTGCTGGAAGTAGCCATCAGAGAATGGGTACATGGTGGTCATAAAGGGATGGACATGGTCAGAAACAATGCTCAGGTAGGCCGTGGCATTTAAACGATGCCCAATTGGCACTAAGGGGCCTAAAGTGTGCCAAGAAAACATCCCCACACCATTACACCACCACCACCAGCCTGCACAGTGGTAACAAGGCATGATGGATCCATGTTCTCATTCTGTTTACACCAAATTCTGACTCTACCATCTGAATGTCTCAACAGAAATCGAGACTCATCAGACCAGGCAACATTTTTCCAGTCTTCAACTGTCAAATTTTGGTGAGCTTGTGCAAATTGTAGCCTCTTTTTCCTATTTGTAGTGGAGATGAGTGGTACCCGGTGGGGTCTTCTGCTGTTGTAGCCCATCCGCCTCAAGGTTGTGCGTGTTGTGGCTTCACAAATGCTTTGCTGCATACCTCGGTTGTAACGAGTGGTTATTTCAGTCAAAGTTGCTCTTCTATCAGCTTGAATCAGTCGGCCCATTCTCCTCTGACCTCTAGCATCAACAAGGCATTTTCACCCACAGGACTGCTGCATACTGGATGTTTTCCCTTTTCACACCATTCTTTGTAAACCCTAGAAATGGTTGTGCGTGAAAATCCCAGTAACTGAGCAGATTGTGAAATACTCAGACCGGCCCGTCTGGCACCAACAACCATGCCATGCTCAAAATTGCTTAAATCACCTTTCTTTCCCATTCTGACATTCAGTTTGGAGTTCAGGAGATTGTCTTGACCAGGACCACACCCCTAAATGCATTGAAGCAACTGCCACGTGATTGGTTGATTAGATAATTGCATTAATGAGAAATTGAACAGGTGTTCCTAATAATCCTTTAGGTGAGTGTATATATATATATATATATATATATATATATATATATATATATATATATATATATATATATATATATATATATATATATATATATATATATTGAAAATAGCAGAGGGCTGAACACAGAACCTTGCGGCACTTTCATAATTTACTGTTATTTTCCCCATTGAAATAGACAAAATGGTAACCGTCTGATGGGTACGATCTAAACTTAATACCTGTCCCTGAATACTGGTGTAATTTTCTAATCAATCTAAGAGTAATCTATAGTGTCGAACACCTAAAATCAAGTAAAGCTAATATTGAAGCTAGTAAGTTATTTGTAACTGTTTTTCTATCTATCTATCTATCTATCTATCTATCTATCTATCTATCTATCTATCTATCTATCTATCTATCTATCTATCTATCTATCTATCTATCTATCTATCTATCTATCTATCTATCTATCTATCTATCTATCTATCTATCTATCTATCTATCTATCTATCTATCTATCTATCTATCTATCTAGATAACATTGGTGTTATCTAGATAGATAACTTTATGTTAAACTTATGTTAAACTTGTTAAATGTTAAACTTTAAAAATACAAAAAGTTAGGGAAGAACACTTTGAAGGTCACAGTTCAGAGTAAGAAAAGGCTGTTAAAATGTTCTAATATTCCTACCATCTTGCACCAAGTTATTCATTTAGTCAGTAAGTCAGCAATTTTTTGAGAATGACCCATATAGAGCATACCATAGTCCTAATGCACTCCTATCGGGCCATCTAAGCACAGATTCACACAGACCATCCAAGTCTGTGTGAATCAAGGTTTTAAATGCAACAAGAGAGCCCACTGGCGAGGCATACTGCAGTTTCAGTGACCTTTAACCCCAGTTGTTTCCCTTACAGATACAGATCAAGGATGGTTGTTGTGACATATTCCCTTCCTCTCATCTGTTTAAAAGTGTCAGTCTTGTAAACACGCCAGAGGGAGTGCAAGAACAGATATAGACACACATATTCTCATTCACAGATTTGCCTTGGAGGTTTCAGGTATAATGTTTTTTTTTTCCTTTTTTTTCCTGATATAGCACAGCATAACCTTAAGTGAAGAGGTAAACACTCAGTTTTTGTGATGGAGGAGTTTTTACACTTATCTTTTGCAATCAACAACCCTGTGGCCTTTAGGATCACGACTGGATAAAGCAGATCAGTGATATGTTTTATAGCAAACATATATGTGTCATTTATTGTGTGTGATATACTTCACATCATGCATGATGCTGAATTGTGCAGAGGTGTGCAAAAAGCAAGTACCAGGAACAAGTGGGTTTTTACGACTGAAGGCCAGCTGTAATCTCGCCTTTAAAGATTTACAGATAAAAGCAGAGTGGCTTCTCCATCCCCGTAGATGGGGACCATCTCTCCCTGGCTTTGATGTCGCTTTGTGACTGAGGGGCTCTCTCATGTTCTTTTCCATGGGCTTTCATCGGCACGCTGAGTGTGTATTATCTGCTGGAGTCATGCACCGCATTATTGTCCTGCTGACTGCTGTGCTTAAAATGCATAATCGTCAGGGAACAACAGAGACGACACCTGTTTGCACTGAATGAAAGTGCTCGTAATGAATGCAGGGGTTGGGAGAATGCATCATGTAGCTGATGTGGCTGAACACACATTTCTGCTTTTAACAAGTTCTGTAACCGGCTTTTAACAAAAGCTTTTAGGTCTGACAATAACCTCTCTCTCTTTGTGTGCGATACTATATGCACTTTGTAGAGATGTGTCAGCTTATCGTGGTTAGGAAAAGTTATAGCCTGCAAAACTTCCTAAAAGCAAAATCTTATATGTACATTTGTTGTGACGGTGCATTGAAGCTTCAACACAAAATCCAATGTAACAAGATTTCCTGCAGCATAGCAGTATAAATACAAAGAACTGACATTGTTTACTACTAGTATCTCATTCTCTCTAGTAGTACTTCTTATTCTCTCTGTTTTGTTTATCACTTTGCATTATGCTTATCAATTTTTTTTTTTTTTTTTGAGCCAAGTGAACTTTAAAGAACCTTTCAAAAAGACTTATTTTAATTTTTGTTTTGAAAATATTCACAATTATCATGAAATCAAAAACATTTATTGTCCTAAATGCTGCTTGAACCTTCCAGCAATATAAAAAAATAACAAATTGCACATTTTCATTTTATTCATTTTCACTTTTCATGCATAGTTTGGCTTTTAGCAGTGTTCATCTCCATAGTAACTTACGTTCCACAGCTAACCTGCCCCGGAGCAGGTTATGTTCTGGATAAGAGATCTCAAACTGAAATTGGACCAATCAGCTGTGAGCAAACTGACACACCTCTGCTGCTATAAGTCACTCCCCCTGTTTCTACTCCAAATTAAAGGTCACTACATAGCAAATGTTTTTTAAAGATTAAAGTGTCTAACAATGCTTGTTTATAATAATAATAATTTTTAATGATTTAGATATAATTTATGTTATTATTATACCCTTAATCAATTACACATGTATCATTTTAGTTAATCAAACATTAATTGGCACTTAGTTAAAATTAACTTAAATAGCCTATATAAAGGTCATACAAATAAGCTTTAAAATCAATAAATAAAGCTATAAAAATTACTACATGTGAGCTTAAATGTTCAATTCTCTCTATATATCAACTAAACTAACTTCATAACGTTTACTTGCATTGACGCAGTAAGATTTTTCTTTAAGTTGTCCTCTTTCATAGACAGCTCTTTTCTTCTTGCTGTGTAAATTTGTTTAAATTCTTAATATTTTTCAATCATGTAATATTCTGCAGAAGAGAGAAAATGAATCTCGCTGCCTCTCTTGCAAGAAGTGAATCGCAGTTTCACTGAACCACAGCATGTGATTGGCTGCTCACTACTGATGTCACAACAAAACTCCTAAACTCAGGATCAAAGCCTGTTGACAGAGAAAGCATCATGGGAACAACAAAGCCTGAATAGATTGGTTTGGTTTTGTCAACGCGAAACTAATCCTGTAACTCTGAGTTTGTTAAGATACCGTCATGGTACAGGCCCCAGTATCAGAACAGAAAAACTGCCTGGACTGTTTGCTGGGAGATTTGGGATCACTATGTATTACGCAATTACATTTATGAATGAATCTAAGCACCTCATTCTTATCTCTCATCATGTTACTGATGAGGACGTATTGTATAGCGTATCAGTGTGCAGGTCATGTGGCAGCTTTTGTTCCTCAGGTTGAGTGTGTTTTGTTGTTGTTTGGCAAACATCCATGTCCTTGGTCTTGCTGACTGTTAATTATTCTGGACCATAGTTTCAGCCCGTGACCCAGTTTGTTTGCAGAGAGATGGAGCTGAATAAGTAATTGTAAAAGTCTGATGAGAAAGAACTTGCATTCTCTCTCACTCTCTCTCTCTCTCTCTCTCTCTCTCTCTCTCTCTCTCTCTCTCTCTCTCTCTTTTTCTCCATCACTCTATTTTTGTTTCTCATTCGCTTAATTCTCGCTACAATCACTCCCTGTCATCCTTGCTCCTCCAGTCTTGTTTTGTCTTGCTCCCTCACTCCTTCCTCATCCCTCGTTCCAGCGCAGTAAGTAGCTCATGACATGAAGTCTGTTTAAAATGCTATTTACAGAGAGAATATTCTCAGGTGCTTTGAGCGCCAATGTGCCTGTCAGCGCTGTTCTCACATAGATGTGTGTGTGTGTATTTGTATGTATAGGCATGTGGTAATTAAACATCAGTCTACAAGTGTGTGGAACAGTGACACTTAGGAAACAGCTGACAGAGAGAGCGAGACATAGAGAGACATAGAGATGTCAGATGAAGCAACGGTGGAACATCTCAACGTGTCTGAGATATAGGAAAAGAAAGAGAATATATTACTAACACAAATAGCAAAGCTGTTTTTCCAGGTCAGCTCTTAAAGGCCAAAACAGTATTGGAGGGGAAAGTATTTCAAGAATCATAAGGATAATGCTATGAATTATTATCGACCAAAACCTTCCTGTACTTCACTATAGAGTTTCATTTTATTTAAGGGTACACTCCCTGTAATTTTTCCACATAAAAATTAACACAGAAATAAGTAGTGCTTTTGAATTTTTTGAAAGAAATCAACTTTCCCTTGAGCTTTTGATATATAAAAGGTCATTGTGATAAAAGAAGTTTTAGAGCTGAAAACTTCCTTGTTAGTCAAAAAAAAGCTTTTATTGACAGCTAGCTCAGCAAACGATCGATCTCAGAATATGCCAGGCTGTGACGTCAGAGTGCCCACCGACTCGTGCCACTGACATGACATAGGCCTACATAGAGCTAAACCGGATAGAATTTCTAAACATGCTGCATAAGATTCATTCGGATTCCAATATTATGAATGCATGGATGAACTTTATTTTTAATGAATATCCAGCTCATGTGGGGAAGACATTGCGCGTCTGTTTTTTCATTTCACCACGGATTTGTTGGTAAACAAGAGACTGGATTTGCAGTGGTGGTTCAGTGGTAGAATTCTTGCCTGCCACGCGGGAGGCCCGGGTTCGATTCCCGGCCAATGCAGCAGTCTTTTTTTACATTTCACTGCCGGTTGTATATTCTGTATATAACTGTGTATGTGACAAATAAAACTCTTGAATCTTGAATCTTGAATCAGACAGGATGAGATTACATGAATGAATGAAGCAACACACTAATGTGAGTAAAAATGTTTATTTTTTATTTTTTATATGTGATAGTATTGCATTGATACAGAGCGTTTAATATATATTGATTATGTGTATGTGTCTAACTGAACATTAGCACGCTGTCAAAGGCTCGGGAATCCCTTATTTGTGGTTTTGTTGGTTCATTGCAATTCGGGATCAGACTCGGACATGTATGGGTTAGGGCTCGCAAAGCCCAATGTCCCGGGGCTGTGTGTTTTCCAGACAGGCTACCAAAATGTAAGCCCGGCCTACCGACGGGCTATCTTAAATAGTGAAATAACATTAATTTTCTTGATGTGCGCTCACTCTCTTGACTTGATATTTGAAGGAAAAATACAATCGCGGAAGTTTTGATCATGCAGTCTGCAACGTACTTGGCGTGCGTGCGTGTGTGTGTGTGTTTGTGTGATGCACGGTTTGTGCTTATATCCACCGATCGGGCGGGCCAGGTAATAAAAAAAATAACATTCCAATCAATCGCGTGTGGATGAGAGATAAATCATTGTGTTTGTTTGATAAAGATATTTTGCGAGTCCTGTGAGAAGAATCATTTCGGTTGCCGTTTCTCCACACGCTTTCAAAACAATTCCTTGTGTACTCACGGGGAAGCCGAAGCTCATTAATTATGCAAAACTGTTATCCAATCCTAGCCGTGGGTGTTTACTTCCAAGTCTTCAGTGCAGCACGCCCATCAAAACCAGTGTTTTTTGAGAGAGACTCAAAACCAGGGTAGAAAATAGCCTATTACTTATTCATTATGATGTTTTTGAATGTAAAAAACATGCAAACGTCATAAGTTGACCTCAGACAACAGTATAAAAAAAAAAAATAAAGCCAGTTCATGACACCTTTAATATCGTGTTACTTGAGATGAAGACTCCAACCATATTTTGAAATAACATGGCGAAAACAATTCTGATTTCTTTTTTTTGGGAGCAGAAAACCTGTGTATAAAGGAAAACACATTCTTCTCACATTCAGAAATCAAATTAGATCCTAAATAACTACATTAAGAATTACTTATATTTTGTTGCCTAAAAATAGCAGTGCTCAATGTGTGACAGTTTAGTCCGAAGACACAATTTGTTGTTAAAGGGATGGTTCACAAACAAGAGAAAATTCTGTCAAAATGTACTCACCCTTATGTTGTTCCAAACCTGTATGTCTTTCTTTCTTCTGTGGAACATAATATGTTTGAACTGTTTTCATTCACAAAATTGGTCGAAAACCACCTTGAAATACCTTTTTTTGTGTTTCACAGAAGAAGGTCAACATAAGGGGGAGTAAATTATATATTTTTTGGTGATCTATCCCTTTAAAATAAACATAAGTCTGGCCTTATTTAGGTCTCCCTTATTATTTTTTAAAAATAATTTTTGTCTTGCTCTCTGCAATTCTCTATCCATCTCCCCACTTTTTATGCCCTCTAATGATTTTGAGGAATCCCCTTAATCCTGCCACTCTCATTTCACACCCCGTGCCATCATAGATGAATGCTAATAAGATCACTAGAGATTACCTGCTTTTCATTTTTAACAACCTCTTTTTTTTCATTTTAACCTCCTTTTCAAGAGGATTTTTCATGCATACAGTAGCTATTCATTGTCATTCAAAAGAGTAGAAAAAAAGAGGGGAGGAAAAACAATAAAGAACACATGGCAGGCAGATATTGACAGAGCCGATCCTTGAGTCTCTGAGCTGGACTATTTGATGTTTTCCAGTCGGGCAGTATTCCTTTGAAAATGAAAGGGGGTTGTGCCCCCACCCCACAGACTGAACTCCCCCTTCTCCATATTATGTCTAAGGGGGAAATGGGGGGATTCAGGGTTTCGATCAGTAGCTGCCATGTCCTTGAAGCAGATGAGCCCCGGTAGCTCCTGATGTCTGCTCAACCTGTTGTTGGTCACGATATTGAATGTAAATGTTTGATTGGAATCGGTTTCTAGTGGCTTCTACTTTATCTTTGTTTTATTCATTCTCTGCCAGCCAACAGAATCAGTATATGTTCTGCCAGGCTGAATCAAAATGAGTGTGTGCTAATAGTGGCCAACAAACTCAGAAGTGCGAGCATTGTGTTAAAAAGCTGCCCCATAATTTGTGGAGGTAATGCCTCCTGGCACTACATGACAAAGGTTCTCGTGTACCTCAGGGCAAGGTCGCAGCGCACAATTCATGAAAAAGAAGTCAATAATGACAAGAGCTCAAAGCAGCTGCCATATAACATTAAGACAAAGAACTGAACAAGCGAGAACATGGCGGCTCAGCAGGTAACACAGGTGTCGGGAAGAAGTAGAAGGTGTTGAGTGATGTCGTGGTGTTTTGGGTACACCATTTAGATTTCACAGCAATTATTGAGCCCCAGTGCCCTTTAAGCTGATCTTTTTCTAGCCATAGGCATTGAAGCCTCTCAATGGTGTGTCATATATGAATCAGTGGCTTCATGCTGATTGTAACCAAGGGAATATAGTTGAAATGAAAGAGACCCTGCATGCCATGACTGAGGAGGAGGACTTTATTTTCATAATTTAAGAGATTGAGTATATTCGCTGAGATTTAAAGGAAAGAAACAGCATAGCAGATTAGTCTTGTTCAGTCATGAATGCATTGTGAAGGAATACCAGTATGCAGTTTTATGTCAAATAACAATAATAACCGTTTTTTTTTTTTTTTTTTTTTTTTTAAAAAAAAAAAGTAATCTGTATGTTTGGTAACACTTTGATAAGGTCTCATTAACATTAGTTAACATTAACTAACAATGAACAGCTTTTATTAATCCTTGTTCATATGAATTGATCAAAATTTACTAATGCATTTGAAATCAAAATCACAAATTATGTAATGCACAAATAATAAACAATTAAGATATGTATTTTTATTAATTAACAAAGATTAATAAATGCTGTAAAACAGATGTTAGTTGGATCTACCTGTTAACTAATGTTGGGACTACCTAATCCTAACTAATCTTGGGATTACTTTATTCATCAGTTGATAAACACTTTTAGTTAATATTTCACCTGTAGCATTTAAAACGTTTATTTTATTTTGTGTTTTCTTTTTTAATTATTATTATTTAAGTAAAATAATTTGTGTTTGGCTATAGCAAAAAATAATTATCATCCAGAATGTCGCCTATTCAAAACAAAGGCATAGCTTGATGATTAGATACACTCACCTAAAGGATTATTAGGAACACCATACTAATACTGTGTTTGACCCCCTTTTGCCTTCAAAACTGCCTTAATTCTACGTGGCATTGATTCAACAAGGTGCTGAAAGCATTCTTTAGAAATGTTGGCCCATATTGATAGGATAGCATCTTGCAGTTGATGGAGATTTGTGGGATGCACATCCAGGGCACGAAGCTCCCGTTCCACCACATATCAAAAAGGCTCTATTGGGTTGAGATCTGGTGACTGTGGGGGCCATTTTAGTACAGTGAACTCATTGTCATGTTCAAGAAACCAATTTGAAATGATTCGAGCTTTGTGACATGGTGCATTATCCTGCTGGAAGTAGCCATCAGAGAATGGGTACATGGTGGTCATAAAGGGATGGACATGGTCAGAAACAATGCTCAGGTAGGCCGTGGCATTTAAATGATGCCCAATTGGCACTAAGGGGCCTAAAGTGTGCCAAGAAAACATCCCCCACACCATTACACCACCACCACCAGTCTGCACAGTGGTAACAAGGCATGATGGATCCATGTTCTCATTCTGTTTACGCCAAATTCTGACTCTACCATCTGAATGTCTCAACAGAAATCGAGACTCATCAGACCAGGCAACATTTTTCCAGTCTTCAACTGTCCAATTTTGGTGAGCTTGTGCAAATTGTAGCCTCTTTTTCCTATTTGTAGTGGAGATGAATGGTACCCGGTGGGGTCTTCTGCTGTTGTAGCCCATCCGCCTCAAGGTTGTGCGTGTTGTGGCTTCACAAATGCTTTGCTGCATACCTCGGTTGTAACGAGTGGTTATTTCAGTCAAAGTTGCTCTTCTATCAGCTTGAATCAGTCGGCCCATTCTCCTCTGACCTCTAGCATCAACAAGGCATTTTCGCCCACAGGACTACAATATACTGGATGTTTTTCCCTTTTCACACCATTCTTTGTAAACCCTAGAAATGGTTGTGCGTGAAAATCCCAGTAACTGAGCAGATTGTGAAATACTCAGACCGGCCCATCTGGCACCAACAACCATGCCACGCTCAAAATTGCTTAAATCACCTTTCTTTCCCATTCTGACATTCAGTTTGGAGTTCAGGAGATTGTCTTGACCAGGACCACACCCCTAAATGCATTGAAGCAAATGCCATGTGATTGGTTGATTAGATAATTGCATTAATGAGAAATTGAACAGGTGTTCCCAATAATCCTTTAGGTGAGTGTATATTTGAGTGTGTTGAAAATATTATGACATTAGTTTGTGCGTTCGCTCGGCAGCTGCTATGACACTTGTTGCACACTGCAGTAAGAGTAAAGCGTTTCTGCCAAATAAAACCAGAAACAAAGTGGATTTGGACACGCCCTGAGTGACCATTCGCTTAGCTCGTTAAAATAGGGCCTTAAACATCTTAATTTGTAGAGCTCTGGTCATCTTTGCTGGAGGTCTTCAGCAGTAATCTTCAATTTAACATCAGCTTTTCAGTCAAACTTGAAACTTTTTTCCAATGTCCACAACTTTGTTATACATATATCTATCATGACAACTCTCTGAAGATTTTTAGCATAATAATGGATATGACAGTGTTAATATATTTGGTCTTGGCAGAATAATTCTGCTACGCTTTGCTGTTTATTATTGGAGTTATTGCAGATTATTGCTTATTATTGAAATTAGCATAGAATATGCCTATGTTTACATTACATTACAGTGCCCACCGTGGCATCGCCCCCACTGTCATTTTGCTTTTTTATAGAAATAAAAACCATTTAATTAATTTGTAAACTATTGTAAACGTCTGCTCTGCTCATCCAGCACGAGCTGCAGCAGGAATCACAGTTCACCGATCACGTGACGAGAGTAAGGTGAGATGATTGACAGGACCGTGGAGGAGGATTCGTTGCGCAACAGATCCTAAGCGTCTGATAAATGTCTTATCTTGTACGCGTGCTCAGCAACGCCGCTCTCTATACACAGATTACCTTCGATCACGAATTCGCTTCTAATTTGATCACGAATACACTTAATACGACTAAGAAAAACGTATTTAATTTTGTTATTTATAGTGTTTTTCTTTCTGTTCAATTTGTGGAAAGGAGTTCAATTAGGAGATTACACAGCTTCAATCAGAAGTTCTGAAAGCTCATAGTTCATGTACAGTAAGGTATGAAGAGACTACAGGAGAGAAGCCAGTTTGTGTCAAAACCTTTTACAGTGCTTGAATATTGTTGTCTTTGATGATAATTGATACTCAGAAAGTAGAACTGAAATGCCATTCATTACAAGATAATTAGTTAAAACATTTCAAAATGCACTGTGCAAAAATCTCGTATTGCCTCATTCTCGTGAACCCAATCTCATGTCTCGTCTCATCTTGTGAGTCAAGTGTCTCGTCACACCCCTAAAAATGACCCATAGCAGAAAAAAAACTGAAACTCAGGTTGTGCTGCAAACTGCTATGGTGAACGCTAAGCAGTTATTTAAATGTTGAGCAGCAAACTCATTGGCTGCAGATGTGACAGGAGCCAATCAGTTTGTGCCATGTAGTTAACAACGTAAATATCATCAGGTTTTTCAAGGACTCATCAGCATGCACCATCTAGAGTTTCATGACAGAACTTGGTATTTGAAATACATAATTTATAGCTAAAAGCTTAATTTTCCCACCCAGACTGGGCTATTTTGAGGTGCATTATAATGTATCACTCTTCCATTTGTCCAGTAGTTTCAGTGAAATTATATACTTGGAATTTTTTTTTAAGAATCCTCATACTGTAGACTAGAATGATGATAACAGGAACATGTCTTATAATATAATATTACAGAAATTCTCAGCAAGCCTGTAAGTAAAACCACAGTTAAGAAAGTCTGTTTAAGTTTATCAAGGCTAACATTGATGTTGGCTCGACAAAGCCTTTGCTAAAAATTCATTGAAGTTTTGAAGGTTATTGGCGTTATGTATTTTGAAAAGAAAGAAAGAAGAAATTCTTTACATATACGTTTTTCTTTTGAAGAAATAGCCTTTTGTCCCATTCTTTTTTTCTTTTCTTTTTTTTTTTTTTTCACATCCAAGGAGACTGAAGCAAAGAGAGTAAAATAGAGGAATGAAGTGGGGAATTAAGGATGTGTTAAACATCTAGTCACATAATGAGCTTCAAGACATAGGCTTGAAGGGGATTAGAGAGATTGGTGACAAATTGTCCTTAAGTTACCTGTCTCAGCTGATGACCAGGTTGCAAAGCAGGCTCTTGCTTGACGCATGTTGACGAGACTCCAGCAAGAGGCCATTTGTCAGCATTAAATTAAAATTGACCTTATTTCCTATTTTAATGCATGTGCACTACTGTTCAAAAGTTAGGGGTCACTTATGATATTTTTATATATAATAATAATTATTAAAGACAAAATGCAGGGTTTTTACTTTCTACCACAATTTCTACAAAAAAAAATTAAGCAGAACAACTGTTTTCAACATAAACATGAACATAAAAATGAGTCTTGAGTACCAAATCAACTGATTTCTGAAGGGTTAATCTTTTTTGCCTTTTGAATATCCGTCTTTAGATGCATATAAATCAAATTATATGAATAAAATGGGCCGCTGTTTGCATTTGAACGTTTTGTCACATCTTTGTTGCTTTTTAAAAGATGAGACAAAAACACTGGATTTTGAATAAAAACTGGAAAGATCAATACTTTTTTTTTTGGAGAGATTCGAAAGTGGAGAGACACCGAAACAAACTCTCACCCACCTGCAAACTCAGAGTTATCTGAGTTTATTGCATTGTCAGCTTGACCAATGGCCACATTTCATATGGTTCAGGGAATGGTGACTCAGAGCAGGTGAATCTACTGTTGGACAAAGCTATCAGACTAAGTCCTGCAAGGCTATATGTCATACTTTCTGCTGGAACAGAACATCTCTCTTCTTTCATTCCACCTCATTCACCAATTCATCATCCCAAACACACACACACACACACACACACACACACACACACACACACACACACACACACACACACACACACACACACACACACACACACACACACACACACACACACACATAAATATTACATGTTAATTGGCACTCTTCTTTTCCCCAAGCACCTAAAGGCTGGGTCTGCATAGTTAATAGTTAACAGTATTGTTTTCTGACTATTAGTGAAGCAGTGGAGGTCTGTAGCTTTGCTTGCGGGCTAATGTCCTCATTAACATCTTGCAGCACACCTGTTTGTTTTATCTTGCGCCATTGATTTATCCATCAGTGCTGCCATCCATCCATCTAACCAGCCCTTATTTGTATTCTGCTAATCACCTTCCTAAAAGGAACAGTTCACCAAAAAAACGACAATTCAGTCACCCTCATTTCATTCCAAACATGCATGATTTTATTTCTTCTGTGGGACACAAAAGAAAATATTTTGAAAAATGTCTCAGTGTTTTGTTTTGTTTGTCCATACAATAAAAGTCAATGGGGTCCAATGTTGTTGTGGACTCCATTGACTTTCACTGTATGGCAAAATAGATTTAGAAGTACAGATTAGATTACAGATTTTCACACAATTGTCACCATATCATCTGTAATAGGTTTCATCTAAGCTCTTTGGTCTCTTTTTGTTATGTTAATAATAGGAAACAGATTGACACATGTGTAAGAGCAGGAAGACACTTATTATACTATTTCCTTGCTTCTGTTTCACACACACTAACTCAGTCTCTTTGAAGTCCAGTAGAATGAGGAAAGGGGGCTCCTCTGCACTCATGAAGTATTCATGCCAGTGTGTGTGAAAGTGCATGCTTTGCACGTCAGCGTCAGCGAAGTGTGTTTGTGTGATTGAAAGAGAGAATGTGTGTGTGTGTGTGCGCAGACAAGTGTGTGTGGAGCATGCTGCCTATCAGTGGCGCTTTGCACAGCAGCTGTGTACTGACACTGTGTCTGGGAGGGGAATGCAAAGGGGGCTGGGCTGAGGAGAGGAGAGGAGAGGAGAGGAGAGGGAGAGAGAGAGAGAGTGCAGCAAAGCGAGAGGGAGAAGGTGAGAGCGACTCGCCAGATTGAGGGAGAGACGCGGAGAGTAGACAGAGAGGACCGTTGGACTTCTGCCAGGGTTTCCCAGCAACAGCAGAAGCAGGAATCGACTCTTTTTTTTCCTCATCCCAGGGGATTTGCCTTTTCCACTGTCTTCCCTGGGAGTTCTGTCAATGGGCTAGTGGCAGAGAGGAACACAAAAGAGCGGAGGAAAGAAGCGCAGCAGAGAGGGATGATGTGCCCCCGCCCAGCCTCGATGCAGAGGTGAAGTGAGGGCTACCTTGGAGGGAAGTGGAAAAGAAAGATGAAAAGTTGATCGCAGTTTTGGGTTACAAATACATCAGTTTCCGACAGGTGAACGGAAGAGCTAAACTTTGAGAAGTCAAGCCTTAGTGACGCGCTCTGTGGAAATAGAGCGTGGTGGAAAATGCTTCACTGCAGGAGCGCTACTTACCCGTACGTTCTGCAGAAAACTTTTGGGGGTCATCATGAGCGTTTCTGACATCTGCTTCTTGCCCCTCTCATCTCGTCGCACCTGTACCCACTTCATCATCTGGGATTTTGCATGAAATGGACCCCTGATGACAGTGACAGTAATCACATCACCCCGTCCTCCAGCAGACACCTCTAGCCCCCCATCTCCAGCACGCCTTCCTCACCCGCCCCGCCTTGCTCTCACACGTGCCGGGAGCCATGGAGTGCTCTTACCGGGGTCTGGAATGAACAAGTTAAAAAGCTGCTTTTCTCACTGCTGTGCTGGTATGACCTCTGAACTGAGATAATGGATTGGAGAGAACTGTAAGTATAGTGGACTCTTTTGAGTTGTTAATTTACCGTTACATGTTTTTCTGCACGGTATGTGCAGCTTAACTGGCCCGAGCATGTGAGTTTGATTCCCAGGGTTTCTTCTAATAAAACGTAAGTTCTGTTCATATTTATTCACCCTCAAGTCTTTTTAAACCTCTTTCGCCCTCTTTCTTCTTCAAAACACAAAAGAATATAAGCAGTTTTCATTAATTGCCAAAACAACGCTGATATATTTTTCTAAGTATTTTTTTATTCTGTAAAAGAAAGAAATTCATATAGGTTTAGACTGGAATGACAGGGTGATTAAATTATGACAGAATTTTCATTTTTTGGGTGAACTATCTCTCTAATTTGCTCCATTGTTCAGCACTAAAGTATGCCTCATTAAGGTTGTAAAAGTGCTTTAGTAACCACAGTGCATTGGTTTGCTCTCAGTTGCAACCCTAAAACCTCACCTGCAGTAAAACTAGCAGCGATAGCAAATCCAGAGGGAGACTGCTCACTGCAGGGCAGGGAAGGGAGATTTAACAGGTGGGTGCATCTGGATAAAGCCCAGCCTAGTGTATCGGAGCTCACTCTACCATGCTGCTTTTCTCCCACTCTGGTCACTCACCTCAGTTCGCTTCTGACTGATATCTCAATCTTGTGTGTGTGTGACTGTGTTGTGCTTCATGAGGAGCTTGTAAAGCGTTTGTCATGCAGCCAGACGCTGTGAATGCGGCTCTCTGCCCTACATGTGGGCGTGGGTCTTCTCTTTATGTTAGAGGAGATGCTGTGCGTGTGTGTGTGTGTGTGTGTGTGTGTGTGTGTGTGTGTGTGTGTGTGTGAATAGGTGAGGTGTATGGAGGAGGAGGTAAAAAAGAGGCTTTGTCTTCAAATGGGTTTAATATTATCAAAACCCTCCTCCTCTCACTCAAGTATTTTTTCCAACCTCTTATGCCCCTTTTTACAAGCACTCCTTTTTCACTCTCAGACTCTCTGCCTCATTCACACCCAGGGTCCAAAATTAACACTTGACAAATGCCAAATGAGTATAAAAATTAGCTTTGGTGAGACAATAAAATGCCCTGCTGGTTTGTTTGTTTGTTTGTTTTTGCATTATTTATAATATATTGTTATATTATGATTTATTTTGTAGTGTTTTTATAAAAGCATTTTTTTTAATATATGCAAAAAACAATACAAGTTCACAGCTGGTAAGATATATTTATTGGCATTACATTTTCTCCATTTACCTAAAAATGCTAATTTAATAGTGCTTTATTCCCTATTTAAACATACACATGGCTCAGTGCTAATTTCTTTCTGTAATTTCTTTCACCCACTCACACCTTATAATGCATAGCACATACACATTTCCTGTGGGGGCCTCCTCTTGTGTCCTTCATGGAGACTGTAATTACACAGTGTTCTGTGTGATTTTTCACCCGAGAGAGAAAGGATGTGAGGAAGAGTTAGGCATTTAATGAGCTCAATCTTTCCTACTCAAGCCCTTCAGCCTCATGCCAACAGGCATAAAGACATGGATGTGAGCTGGAAAACACACACAGCTTTAGGTAGCCTGCATCTTTTTACTATTACCATAAATGTATGACCAAAAGCATGTGGACAGCCAAACACCACACCAACATGGGCTTGTTGAACACTTAATTTTCTGTCCTTCCTAAAAGGTTCTGCTCCTCTGGGTAGGCTTTCCACTAGATGTTGGAACATGGATGCAGGTTTTTACACAGTGAGGCCAGTGGGTAATGGGGTGAAGTCAATGTTTCAATTCATCCCAAAGGAGTTCAAAACATATCTATATTGTAAAGGGCGTTCCCCAAACTGTTGGAAGCACACAATTCTTTAGAATGCCATTGCATGGTGTAACATTAAGATTTGACTTAATTGGAAAGCCAAAGGGGTCTCCTCATACTTTTGGCTGTGTAGCTAATTATAATTGCTTCAGCCTAACCATATCCCTTAAATAAAACATTTAGCATTTTTAGAAATAACAAAGACATTGTCTTTATGAACTGTATATGAGATTTTTTCTTCTTCAGATTTGAACTACCTGTTGTCAGCAATTTTATGCCCATATGTACAGTGCATCCGGAAAGTATTCAGTGCTTCACTTTTTACACATTTTATGTGTAAAAAGCCTTATTCCAAATAGATTAAATTCATTATGTTTTTCCTCAATTCTACAAACAATACCCCATAATGACAACATGAAAGAAGTTTGTTTGAAATCTTTGTTTGAAAATAAAATACAAAAATCACATGTACATAAGAATTCACAGCCTTTGCCATGACACTAAAAATGGAGCTTATGTGCATCCTGTTTCCACTGATCATCCTTGAGATGTTTCTACAACTTGATTGGAGTCCACCTGTGGTAAATTCAGTTGATTGGACATGATTTGGAAAGGCACACACCTGTCTATATAAGGTCCCACAGTTAACAGAGCATGTCAGATCATAAACTAAGCCATGAAGTCCAAGGAATTGTCTGTAGACCTCTGACAGGTTTGTATCAAGGCACAGATCTGGGGAAGGGTACATAAAAATGTCTGCAGCATTGACGGTCCCAATGAGCACAGTGGCCTCCATCATCTGTGAATGTAAGAAGCTTGAAAGCACCAGGACTCTTCCTAGAGCTGGCCGCCTGGCCAAACTGAGCAATCGGGGGAGAAGGGCCTTAGTCAGGAAGGTGACCAAGAACCCGATGGTCACTCTAACAGAGCTCCAGCATTTCACTGTGGAGAGAGGAGAACCTTCCAGAAGAACAGCCAAATCTGCTGCACTCCACCAATCAGGACTGTATGGTAGAGTGGCCAGACGGCACATGACAGCCCGTCGGGAGTTTGCCAAAAGGCACCTGAAGGACTTTCAGACCATGAGAAACAAAATTCTCTGGTCTGATGAAACAAAGATTGAACTCTTTGGCCTGAATGCCAAGCGTCTTGTCTGGAGGAAACCAGGCACCGCTCATCACCTGGCCAATAGCATCCATTTAAGCATAGTGGTGGCAGCATCATGCTGTGGGGATGTTTTTCAGCAGCAGGAACTGGGAGACTAGTCAGGATCGAGGGAAAGATGAATGCAGCAATGTACAGAGACATCCTTAATGAAAACCTGCTCCACAGCACTCTGGACCGCAGACTGGGCGAAGGTTCATCTTCCAATCAAATCAAATCACCTTTATTTATATAGCGCTTTTTACAAGTCCAATTGTTTCAAAGCAGCTTCACAGTGTTAACAGGAAAATAATGCAACAGAATTTGATTCGGCTGTACAGCCGCTCTGATGAAAACGGTGATGTTATCCGGCTAATTTCAATTATCATATAGTGCCAATGCGGGCAGATCGGTAATATAGGTGGGGAAATTTAGGTGTCCCCAACTGAGCAAGCCAAAAGCCAAAGGCAACGGTGGCAAGGAACCAAAACTCCTTCAGGGCCAGAATGGAGAAAAAAACCTTGGGAGAAACCAGGCTCAGTCGGGGTGCCAGTTCTCCTCTGGCCGACGAACAAACAGTGTATGATTATAATTCTGGCAACATTTCAGGTCTTAAGTCATATTAGGTAAATAGATATTCGTAAGATTATTTGAAAGATTGGAGTCGTCAATCCAGAGACGGGTTTCCAACAGGACAACGACCCTAAGCAAGCCAAGATAACAAAGGAGTGGCTACGGGACAACTCTGTCCTTGAGTGGCCCAGCCAGAGCCCAGACTTGAACTCGATTTAACACCTCTGGAGAGATCGAAAAATGGCTGTGCACCAACACTCTCCATCCAATCTGATGGAGCTTGAGAGGTCCTGCAAAGAAGAATGGGAGAAACTGCCCAAAAATAGGTGTCCCAAGCTTGTAGCATCATACTCAAAAATACTTGAGGCTGTAATTGGTGCCAAAGGTGCTTCAACAAAGAATTGAGCAAAGGCTGTGAATACTTATGTACACATATATATATATATATATATATATATATATATATATATATATATATATATATATATATATATATATATATATATATATATAAAAATCTTTTCTTTTTTTTTTTTTTTATAAAAGATTTCAAACAAACTTCTTTCTATGGACTGTGGAAAATTCAGCTTTGCCATCACACACTCTCAGAAATAAAGGTACAGTGCTGTCATTGGGGCGGTACCCCTTGACATTACTAACTTTTTGTTTGGCGCTGTTTTACAGGGCTGCCCAGAAGCTGAACCTCTCCAAACGGAAGAAGCCTCAGCCGCTTCCTCCTTCCCCACCTGACCCAGAAGAGCCGTTCTTCTACACTGATGGCTTCAGCGCTGCCCTGCAGCTCTCACCCCCACCTGTACCCCCATGTCTCCTCAGGGCAGGGTCAAAGGCTAAGGACAGCCCCGGGATGGGAAAGGTACAGTAAAGTCATCTTTCACTTTTGCCAGTTCTTCAGAGGTTTTTTGGTTTATAAAACCTGATCCAAGACTAACATTTTGTCAAGATTATTGTAATCACAAAGTGAATAATAAGTAAAGCCATGTTAATGTGACAGCTTATACTTCGTAATTGCAGAAACTATTTTCATCTTTATTAATAAAATTACATCATGTGTAAACCTCTGGCTGCCCTCTGCTCAAGAATTCTCAGTGGGTTTATCAATTTGGCTAGTTCTCGGGTTACCATCAAAGCAGACTGTGTGTGACAGCATGGGTTGGCCCAGTTGTCCTTATTCCCAGGCTGTTGGAATTCCAAGAAGCTCCTTCAGAATGCCAGACAGCATTCCTTGCTGTAAGTGACTGATAGGCCGTGGGAGTGAGAAAAGCAATGTATGAAAACAGAAGGGTCGGAGAATGACATCAGGGGGCATTTGGATAAAAGACATATTTCTCTCTCAGAATAGGGCTGTTTATTAGTGCTGGGCAGTCTGAGTGTAAAAATGCGTATGGTAGCCCAGTAGCCATTTCCATGTCTCATTCTTGGATTATTTGAACACCAGAATTATGAGCATTACTTTTTATTTCATCTGGATTATTGTGTTTGAGGATTCCCTATAAATGTATGAAAAACAATCAACAGATCAGATGTTTTTTGGGATTGTAAGGCAATAGAAAATAAATCCATTTTAAGATAGCAGGGATATTATTAGCAAACTGACATCCCTGCTGCCTCATGCTGGTTGCTTAGTATCAATGTCTGTTTGTGAGCATTACAGAGAAATTGATTAAACTAATAAGACTAAAATTATTGTCTCTCTTAGGGATGCACAGTATTCTGTCTAATGCGATAAGCCAATAATTATTATGGCTGATAACCGATAAATGGCAGATATTAAACATCTATATAATTTTGTCTGAAATTAAAAGCTAAATTAAAAACTAAAATAAATTGTTTAAAATTCTACATATGAATTTTAGACATCCCAATTTATATACCCACAAATTTAATGTACAGAATGGAAATTCATATTAATTTTGAGATTTGTTTAAGATTTCATTTAACTGTGTTTTTAACTAAATATTAATTTTAAGTGTTAGATGACATAATCTAAGTGTATATCAGCCATAAGAACCAATGCCAATTAAATGTTAAAAATGCCTAGGAGAATAAGCGTTATGGTGCTGGTATATTGTGAATTTGTGTATCTCCCTCATGTAGTCTCACAGACATACAAGGATGAGTTGACCATTTGTTTTGCCTATAAAAACACCATAATTGTCAGTGTCTGGACAGTTGCTATATTCACTGTCATGCTAAAGCACACTGCTGCCCATTAGGTAAAGCACTTAATCCCAGGTCGCTCCAGGGGGGACTGTTACTGCAATTAGTGTACTTTGAGTCACTTTGTATAAAGAGTATCTGCTTAATATTAACCTGCTAGCCATAATGAGCTGAGGTCATGCCCTTTGACTGTCTTCCCTGAATTATCTGTACATATGCTGCTATATCTTGCCATGTAACTGACAGTTCCATATATATTCTCTCATGGGACTCTCTAGAGCATCATGAGCGTCTCAGCATGTTGCCGCTATTTTGGGTAACAAACACATTCCTTTCCTTAACACCCCCTGGAGGTTTAAAAGCCAAGGAAGATTGCACTGACCCATGCATGACCCTCCTCCAGCACAGGTGATGCACTCTAAATAAATTCAAAGAGATGGGACCCATTAGAGTCTAGTTTAAGATGACTTCTCTGTGGGAAAGTTAGAAGATAACGTGTGTTCTTAGCATTAGATACTATAATAGACTGCTGACTCATAAACACCAGCAGGTGGTGCAGGTTTATTATGGCGTCATGCCTGCAGGGAGATGATTCGCTCATTAAAAACAGTGAGGTCACCTGACTTACTCCTCAAAATCTCAAGAGGAGTTTATTACATCATCATATCCATTGCAGTTGGAAGACTGTATGTACATAAAGCATTTTCCTTCCCTTAATTGTGCACCTGATTGTGTTGTTGCATTGTGCAAACACTGCATTAGAAAATATGCTCAATAGGCATTAAAAGTTTTCTAAAGTCACACCAAAGGCAGGCAGCTGCAAGTTTTTAATGAGGTTTATCAAGAAAAAGTCAGTGAAGTGATTGCTAATAAGCCCCACTGAGTTGAAATGTGTTGCCTGCTGATTATGAGGCACTTATGAAGGAAATGGGTATGAACACTCTCATTTTCTTTATTTTTGGAGGAAGGAAATGTCAACGTGCATAGAAGATGGCAGGTAGAGAGGAACAGGTGATTGAGGGAAGGCAGCGCTAATGGAGGTTAATCTGTGTGGAAATGATTGATTGACACATCGCTGGTGCTTTTGACAAATCACTGGTGTTTTTGCACTCAAGGGAATTGTTTGATTTGCAATTTTTCTATATTTATTGCAACTTCAAAAAAATTATATTTGAATTGTGTCGCTGAAAACAAGTTGCACATGGCGGTCACATGCTTTCAGGTTCAATTGCATTTGTTTTTTTGTTTATTTTTTATATTTTAGTTTTTATTTTAATGTCAGAATTAGACCTGGATCCTCATGCTTGATGAATGAAAATTGTACTTCTAGACTAACACTTCTTAAAGTTGTAAAAGTGTTTTATATTTTTATTTGGTCTTGTTTTATCTCGCCAAGGGTACTAAGTGACTTTAAAATGATGCTGATCTTCTGTCTAATTCTTGGAAGGGAAAGCTTAGTCTGGAACAGTCTTTAATACCAAACATTGTCACTATGAGTAAAAAACATAGTGAGTCGTATTAGGCAACAGAGATCCATATTGTCTGCCAATTGAATACTTTATCTCAGTGGAGGACTGTAAACTTCAGGGGCTGTTTGTTGCTGTCTACTCTTAAAGTGTCCCTAGTGGCAGAGCTATAAAATAAGGTGTTAAACACTAACAGTCAAGTACATTATTGCCACACTGAGTAGGTGTAATAATAAACTGCTCTGCCCCAGTCATGCGGGGTGTATTTCATTTAGCTATCATTCATTCGCTTGTGTTTAAGAAAGTAAACAAATGGATGTTGAATGCAAGTTTCAGTAACCCTACATTCTGGAACCTTAGGGCCAGTTTTACTAACAGTTTGCACCAGTGCAAACCCTCTTTTGCCGTCAGGATTTACTAAAGACGTCTCATAGTGATTATAGATAATTCATGTTACTTTATCAGACATGGCCCTTAAATGAAGTTGAACTTAAACAAGTTTTTGATTTAATATGGAAGATTACTTCTTATAGAGTAATAACCAAAAGCATGTATCTTAGATTGAAAATAACACTGGTGCATAAAAGTGTCCATAGAGATGGAAATTAACAATGGCCAACATAACAATAACCAAAGCTTTACCACATTGCTATCGATGTGAAGAACGTAGTCATGACTTTGAAGGACACTTTTGTGAATGTCTGTTATTGTCCATTTGTCATTATTTGTGCCATGTTCCAGGTTTGCACTTCTGAATGTTTCTAAAGTACAAACTGTTATAGTACTATTGTGAAATATTATTACAATTTAAAATGACAGTTTTCTATTTTAATATAGTTTAAACTATAATTTATTCATGTGAGGATAAAGCTGATTTTTCAGCAGCCATTACTCCAGTTTTTAGTGTCACATGATCCTACGGAAATCATTCTATGTTGATTTGGTGCTCAAGAAACATTTCTTATCATCAATGCTGAAAACAGCTGTGCTGTTAATATTATGCTTGGATGTTCAGTTTCATTTTGATTTGAAGTGTCTGGTCAGAACATGGCAGGTCTCTTTTGTGAATCCAGCCACACTTTACAGCAGGATGTTCCCTTGTGGGAACAGAAGGGCTTTGGAATTCTCAGTATTCATCTTCTGCTGATTACATGCTTTCCAAGTTGCCAGTATGAGGGGAGTCCTTGGCCAGAAAACTGAAAGACGTTATTATTGCAACAAACCACTCAATAATTGCGAGAATTAGTGGGTAGGAGGGTGCAATTATAGCCGTATAGCCACAAATTCAAAAGGAGCTTGTCACAAAAAAAATTATGTAATAATAGAATTATGAATTGAATGTAATTGTGTGCTTTGCAGGTGAAAGTAATGGTGCGGATATGCCCTGCCAAAGGATCACGAGACACTTCAGAATCCATGTCCTTTCTCAAGGTAGACGGCCATAAGAAACAGCTGACCTTTTGTGAGCCACCCACCTGCACACGCTCCACCTCTGCCACCGCCCCAAAGATGTTTACCTTTGATGCCGTCTTCACTCAAGATGCTTCACAGGTACAGTAAGGGATATAAATGCATAAATTTTTGCAATCAGAGTAATAAAAGCCAGCATTTTGCATGTTATACCAAAGAGAATTCCCCAATTTCCTGTCTGTACTTATAATTTCATTTTGAGCAAAAATCTACATAGAATTGATGTCAAACAGGCAGGACATCCATGCTGAGATCAAAGCAATTCGTAAGGGAGATATTCAGTTTCGCTTGGTTTGTGAGGGAGATAAAAGGTTTGGGTTGGTGAGTTTGGGTTATCGTTCTGAGCCCACAGTGCCTGAAGTGATCTCAGAGGAAAAGATAACAGAGCTCTTTACTCTGCTTCCTCCTGAACTCTTTGGGAGTTTGGAGTCTTTGGGTTTCCTGTCCTAGAAACATCAGGACTGGTGATCAATGACTACCCCACATTGTTCAGAACAAAAGATACTTTGAGCGAGCACACATCAGAGGTTGTTCTTACAACAACACTGTCAAATCTTTCCTCAAGCTGCAAAGTACACACACATAATTCCAAGGTTTCAAATCTTCATCTGTGTCCTTACTGTATTCTGCATCTGTTGGAAAGTTTGCAAGGACAAGCAGGATGTTACATGGGGAATCGTTCTCTATCGTTCTGTCTGTCTGTCTGTCTCTCTGTCTTATCTGCCATTCTATCTATCAGTTTTTCTGTCTGTCTATCAATCCATCCATCTATAGTTCTATTGTTCTGTCTGTCAATCTATCTGTCATTCTCTGTCGTTTTGTCTTGTCTGTCATTCTGTACATTTTTCTGTATGTCTGTCTGTCATTCTATTTATTGTTCTGTTTGTCTGTCTGTCATTTTATCCATTGTCCTGTTTGTCTGTCATTCTATCTGTTGTTCTGTCTGTCTGTCTGTCATTGTATCCATTGTTCTGTTTGTCTGTCATTCTGTCTGTTTTTCTGTATGTCTGTCTGTCATTGTATCTGTTGTTCTGTCTATTTGTCATTGTATCCATTGTCCTGTTTGTCTGTCATTCTGTCTGTTGTTCTGTCTGTCTGTCATTGTATCCATTGTCCTGTTTGTCTGTCATTCTGTCTGTTGTTCTGTCTGTCTGTCTGTCATTATATCCATTGTCCTGTCTGTCTGTCATTCTATCTGTTGTTCTGTCTGTCTGTCATTGTATCCATTGTTCTGTTTGTCTGTCATTCTGTCTGTTTTTTCTGTTTGTCTGTCATTCTGTCTGTTGTTCTGTCTGTCTGTCATTGTATCCATTGTTCTGTTTGTCTGTCATTCTGTCTGTTGTTCTGTCTGTCTGTCATTGTATCCATTGTCCTGTTTGTCTGTCATTCTGTCTGTTGTTCTGTTTGTCTGTCTGTCCATTCCTGTCTGTCATTCTGTCTGTCTGTTTGTCTGTCTGTCATTGTATCCATTGTTCTGTTTGTCTGTCATTCATTGTTCTGTTTGTCTGTCATTCTGTTCTGTTCTGTCTGTCTGTCTGTCTGTCTGTCATTGTATCCATTGTCCTGTTTGTCTGTCATTCTGTCTGTTTTTCTGTTTGTCTGTCTGTCTGTCATTCTATCTGTTGTTCTGTCTGTCTGTCATTGTATCCATTGTTCTGTTTGTCTGTCATTCTGTCTGTTTTTCTGTTTGTCTGTCTGTCTGTCATTGTATCCATTGTCCTGTTTGTCTGTCATTCTGTCTGTTTTTCTGTATGTCTGTCTGTCATTCTATCTGTTGTTCTGTCTGTCTGTCATTGTATCCATTGTTCTGTTTGTCTGTCATTCTGTCTGTTGTTCTGTCTGTCTGTCATTGTATCCATTGTCCTGTTTGTCTGTCATTCTGTCTGTTGTTCTGTCTGTCTGTCTGTCAGTCATTATATCCATTGTCCTGTCTGTCTGTCATTCTATCTGTTGTTCTGTCTGTCTGTCATTGTATCCATTGTTCTGTTTGTCTGTCATTCTGTCTGTTTTTTCTGTTTGTCTGTCTGTCATTCTGTCTGTTGTTCTGTCTGTCTGTCATTGTATCCATTGTTCTGTTTGTCTGTCATTCTATCTGTTGTTCTGTCTGTCTGTCATTGTATCCATTGTTCTGTTTGTCTGTCATTCTGTCTGTTTTTCTGTATGTCTGTCTGTCATTCTATCTATTGTTCTGTCTATCTGTGTGTCATAATGGCCTGATTTCACAGAAAGGGCTTAGATTAGGCCATGATCAGGCCTTGGTTCAATTAGGACATTTAGAAAAAAATGTACATCTTAAAGGGTTAGTTAGTTCACCCAAAAATTACATTTCTGTCATTAATTACTCACCCTCATGTCGTTCCAAACCCGTAAGACATTTGTTCATCTTCGGAACACAAATTAAGAACAGTCTCCTACGTGTTTCACGTAACCACCACAACGCATGCATGTGATCATGGGATCGTGCTCGACCAATAGTGAGCCGGCATTTTGCCGTAAAGCTGAAAACGCTTTTTTGAATAAAGTCGTTATTTAAAGTCGCTTCATAACATTAAGGTTGAACCACTGGAGTCACATGGACTATTTTAACAATGTCTTTACTACCTTTCTGGACCGTTGCAGTCTATGGAGGAGTCAGAGAGCTCTCAGATTTCATCAAAAATATCTTAATTTGTGTTCAGAAGATGAACGAAGATTTTACGGATTTGGAATGACATGACATATGAGGGTGAGTAGTTAATGACAGAATTTTCATTTTTGGGTGAACTAACCCTTTAAGACAAAACAATAGCACTGACCTAAGTCATGTAAGTGCAAGTTGCTTTCAGTTAAGACAGCCCAAATATGCATTGTAGTCTGGGACTAGGCTTAAGCCTTGTCTATGAAACCGGGGGACTATCTATTGCTCTGTCTGTCGTTCTATCAATCATTCTGTCTGTCTGTGTGAATTATACATATGTAAAACTAATAAAATGGTTTGATTTGATGTTTAAATCTGGGCTTGTATCCTCAGGCGGAGGTGTGCTCAGGGACCGTGGCAGAGGTTATCCAATCTGCAGTCAACGGGGCAGATGGCTGCATCTTCTGTTTTGGTCAAGCCAACCTTGGTTAGTAAACATCTATTCAAACCTAGTGGCCCAGTTTTTTTTTTTTTTTTTTTTTTTTTTTTTACAGTAATTAACTTTATTGACATGATAGCCCACTTCCCTCTGACCCCATGAGTTGTTCATGCTTTGACAGAAAATGCATTGTTCAGAATCCATTTTCGGATGGAGTAGCCATTACTCACATGAGGAGAAAGGCAAAGTGATCCGAAATACACTAATGTTTTGGCTGCACTTGAAATTTCCTAACAAGGAGGCAGAGAAAGTGCAGAGAGGGCATATGTGTTTGAGCAGTATAGCAGTTTGTTGAACACAAAGTGCCCCCGTTTTACACTTTGTGTTTGAAAAGCGTTCAGTTTGTTTCTCTTCTACTCTCTCACTGTGTGCCTCCCACCGCGCTGCTTAAATCCCCCATAGTTAGCTTGGCTGCTCATTTGCTCTGCTTTAGTGTGGTATGGTCTCTCATGACTAACATCCTGTTGGGTTAATTTTATTAGCTCAGGGGCGTTTTACATGCACATTGCAAATTTTATCACAAGTCTTATTATAGACCTGCTCTTATATCATTATGTACTTGAGTCAAGCTAAGTTAATCAGGTGACAATGTCACAGTGTTGATGAATGCGGCTCACTTATTTTATCACTTTTTTAAAGAAAATTAAAACATCATATAGTGTAGTCTCTATCACATTTAGTAAATACTAACATTTTACCTTCAGTCCCTAAAAATGTTTGGTAAACATGTTTGATGTCTTTCATCAACAATGTCAGCTGACCATAGTTCACTTTTACCTCACAGGCAAAAGCTACACCATGATCGGCAGGGACAGCTCTACACAGAGCTTAGGTGTGGCACCCTGTGCTATATCTTGGCTCTTCAAGCTCATTGAGGAAAGGAAAGAGAAGGCTGGCACACGATTCTCCATCCGTGTGTCCGCTGTGGAAATCTGTGGTAGGGAGGAGGTGCTGAGAGACCTGTTGGCTGACTTTTCCAAAGGGACTTCCCAGGACAGTCAGGGTGCAGGAATTTCCCTGAGAGAGGACCCAGTCTGTGGATCCCAGGTGCTTTAGATTTTGATTTTTAACATATGAAGGTCTAAATAACGTTCCTGTAGCTCAAATAATTGAGCATGGTGTTAGCAGTGCCAAGATGGGTTTGATTCCCTGGCTATGCATTGCTTAATTCTTTAAAAAACTTTTTAAAAAAAGTGTAAATGTAACAATTACATACCACATTATGATTTTTTTTTTATAAATATACCATTCAAAAGTTGAGGGTCGATAAGATTTTTTCTTTTTAATTCTTTTTTCTTCACCTTGGCTGCATTTATTTGTTAAATACAGTAAAAACAGTAATATTGTGAAATATTATTACAGTTTAACTGTTTATATGTAATTATTACATTATAACTATAACTTTAATATAAATTAAAACTTAATATAATCCTGAATTGTCAGCAGCTATTATACTAGTGTTCAGTGTTACAGTGTTCAGAAATCATTCTAATATGCTGATTTGGTGATCATGAAACATTTCATCTTATTATCAATGTTGTTAATATTTTTGTTAAAATGTAGTGTATCCTTGCTGAATGGGATTAAAATCTTTTAAAAAAGGGGGAAAAAATTCACTGACCCCAAACATTTGAAGGGTCGTGTACAGTAAATGCAAGTCATCTAATTTATGGACAAATTGTTTCTGCCTTTCTTTCTTTATGTCTGTCTCACTCTCACTTTAAATATGTCCAGCTGCAGAACCAGAGCGAGTTACGGGCGTACTCTGCAGAGAGGGCGGCTTTCTTCTTGGATGCAGCTCTGGCAGCACGCAGCACCAGCAGATCTGACTGTAAGGAAGAGGACCGCTGGAATTCTCATATGCTCTTCACCCTACATATTTCCCAGTACCGTATGGAGAAGAGCACCAAATCAGGAAGTATGGCTCACTGTGTTTATTTTCACAGCTATGTGTACATTTTCTTTAGGAAAACCTTACATAAGCTATTTAATATATGGTTGTTTGTCTTTTAAGAGCACAATCATGTTTACTTTTTATGTTGACATTGACAATAAATGCTAAAACTATATTTTAAAACATCCAGGCCTTAAAATGCCTTTACTTCAAATGTAATGTACCTCAGCCTCACAAATTAAGTTTTACCCTCTTATCACTATCCAAGATTTCATATCATATATCTTTATGCATCATTAGTATTTTGAGAAGACTGTTACCGAGGGCGGACGATACCTGACTTTTCCATTATCATGCTCCCCATGTTCACAGAGAGTATCAGTTTCCTCAATTTAGTCCCACTGATAACGGTTCTACGAGAATGCTAACAAGAAGGGTTAGCACATTTTCATTACTGGGCGTAGCCATCCTGTCAAATCAGCATGTCAAAATTAGCATGATCATTAGTATTGCACTCCCGTCACTGCAATGCGGGCTGGTTGCTGGCCATTGACACTAGCCAGAATAGATTTTAATATGTAATGAGGCTGGAGTCTCTTCTGCAGAGGTGTTTATAGAGCCCAGCATGAAATGAGAAGCTCGTTTGCATTCCTACTCCACAGAGGGTTTCAGTTCTGAGCGGCGGCTTTGTAAATCCTGCCGACGTGAGGTTAATGGCCTCAATCTTAGTGTGAAATAAATGCATCTCCTGTAATGATCCTGAATGAATTTTAGTCTAGTGACCTACATGGGACTGTAATCTAACTAGCTGTACTTACTTTTATTGCTTGCTGTTTGATGGACTGCCAAGGATATTGAATCACCACTTAGCAGAGATGCTATATCCAACTGCTATCTCATAAGGTCCCCAATGTGACCAGTGGCCTTTTTGATAACAAAATACTTTCTCCTATCTTAGCCTAATGCACAGAGACAACTAACCATTCATAGATTGAAATTTTTATTTAATGTGTATATATATATTTTAACAGTTGCAGAGCACTGCTTTATTTGAGTGGCCAGAGATACAGTAGCAAAATTATCTGTTTGTCCTAACAATGGATATTTTGGTACTGCTGATGACGCTGAAATGAAGCACTACTTTAAATAGGACAGTCAAATAAGTCTTTGTGTAAAAATTGAGCTTTACATGCTTTTGTCATAGATGTCTACGCTTATATATTTCTGGAATGTTTAGGGTTTCGGAATATAGATGTGCCCTGTAAATAGTCAACCTATTGTGTTTTTTTACATGGAAGTCAAGCTCTGTTTTAACAGGCTTTGTATAACTTTGCAGTGTCTGGAAGTCGTAGCCGTCTGCATCTTCTGGATTTAGGCAGTTGTGAGTCTGATCTGAGCCAAACACGAGATGGAGGGAGAGGCCAATGTCTGTCATTGGGTGCCCTTGGAAATGTCATCCTAGCTTTGGCCAATGGAGCCAAGCATGTGCCATACAGGTATGTGTTTTGTGGTTCAATTAATCAATACGGACCAATAGCGGGAGATTATAGATCTCTTTTAAAGGTAGTAATATGTCACGATCACCCACCCACCTCCTGATCTGCATCTGCAAAGGTTTCATTCTCACCCTCCTCAGATCAATGAAGCCAATTAGCCAGCTTTGCAGAGAGAGAAGGCAGACAGTGTGAATTGCACTGAGGTGGGATGTATTGATAGGAATGTGGGTTGGGGAGTAACAGATTTATGCTGAAACAGAATTAAGAAATACCCACCGGAAGGTGGGATAGGAAATACAATGGCGCAAGCAGGAAAAAAAATCTGTTAAATGTGGCTTCAGAAAATAACATCCTCCACAACAGAATAAAATAAAAACACTCCAAATCATGCCACTAGAAAGTGAGCATCAAAAAAAGGGATTTCTTTTATTCAAGTATGATTCATAATCCTCTATTTTAAGACAACCTCTCAGTGATCTTAGAGGGAAAGAGGCAGAACGTTGTAAGGCCTAGCTTCCTTTTTGGCTAACGAGTAGATTTTTTGATGTATAATTCAGAGACAGCAAGCTTACCATGCTGCTGAGGGAATCGCTGGGCAACATCAACTGTAGAACCACCATGATCGCCCACATCTCAGACTCGCCAGCCAATTATGCCGAATCCCTTACCACTGTGCAACTTGCCTCTCGTATTCACCGCATGAGAAAGAAGAAATCCAAGGTATGTGATTCAAACTGATATATTGATCATTTGTGTGTGCTTGTGTATTCATGTTTTTTTTCTTTACAAAGCACTGATTTGTGGTACTAAGGTAACCATATAAGACAGCAAGTACTGCACTAAACTTTATTCTAAAAGTAAAATTATGTAAAAAAAAAAAAATGTAGTCCAATTTGAATGAATAATATTTTCAAGATAATTTTTATATATATTTTTTTAATTATTTGTTTTGACTTAGTAATGACTTAGAAAGTTATTTATTTATTTATTTTTTTATTATTATTTGTCCACATGTTGCTATTGTTTGTATACATTCTAGAATAGATCATGGCTGTTATTTTTCTAAATTACTTTTTGGCTTTCACAATTTAAATAATGATTTGGTTTTTGTCAGAGGAACAAATGTTAAGGTGATAATTTAACTGCAATATTTCTCAGTGACCTATGTCATATAATCAACAAATGTAATCAATGCATTTGCTCCAGAGGAGAACAGCATGTAACCTTTCCCATCACACAGGCAATTTTCACCATAATTGAGCTGTTTTTACAGAATATATTAATATTTTATAAACCTAAAAAAAAATTGTTTCCCTGCCTAACTTGTGCATAGTATTGGCAACTATTTTAGCTTTTCCTTTGTTGTGCATTTTTAACTGTTGCTGATATTAACAGGCTGTTTCATAAAGGGATGCATCTCTGAATTTATTGCATGCTGTGAATGAACTGTCTGCAAAGATATATTGATGTCAGTGTGGTATGTTATTCTGTTCAGTATGCATCAAGTTCCTCTGGAGGGGAGAGCTCCTGTGAAGAGGGACATATCAGACGAAGACCCTTCCACCCTCGGACAGTGGCTCTTGACCCAGACCACCCTGCAATGTTATCCAGTGACCCAGATTACTCCTCCAGTAGTGAGCACTCATGTGATACAGTGATCTATGTGGGGCCTGGTGGGACCCCTATCTCTGACCGTGAACTCAGCGACAATGAAGGCCCTCCAGCATTTGTTCCTATCATTCCCTCCCTAAACAAGAAGCGTGTAAAAGAAGGACCTAAATCTGATGGGGATCACCTCAAATGCAACACCTTTGCAGAGTTACAAGAACGGCTTGAGTGTATTGATGGCAGTGAGAGCACATCTGTTTTCACCAGTGAAGGAAAAGGGCAACAGACGGCCTCCAAAAGTGGAGTGGACAAAATGTCAGAAGGTGCAACATTATCATCCAGGACCGCCAAGTCCTCTCTTGCAAAGCTTGCACACCTGCAACATGGGGCCGCATCTGAAATTAACACAACTTTAAGGCAAGATTCAGAGCCTGTTGTGAGAGAGAAAGTCTTTAGTAGAGGGCCTATACAAAAACTCAACGACTCTTCCTCACAGAACATCTCAAAGACCTCAGTTTTTAATACAGAGTGTGGCTTAGCCACACGGACACCTCCAGTGGGTATGAGCCAGCAAGCCCTAAGACAGGGAGAACTAAATGACTCCCCAGTTACTGACAGATTCCATCACCTCAGTAGAAGTCCTATGGAGGTGAGCCACCTACGTGCTACTCTGAGGAACAGGTGCCTTGATAGGGATGTTTTAAGGACTACAGTTACACTGCAGCAGCCAGTGGAACTCAATGGAGAGGATGAGCTGGTTTTTACAGTGGTTGAAGAGCTGCCTGCTGGTCTGGTTCCAGATAATGGGAGACCCTCCAGCATTATTAGCTTTAATAGCGACTGCTCTTTGCAGGCCCTGGCATCTCACTCACGGCCTGTTAGCATTATCAGCAGCATTAACGATGAATTTGATGCTTACACATGCCAGATGAACATGTCCCAGATGAACCAAGGTGCTGCTTCCAGGTCACAAGAGGAATTTACAGATGGACATGCCACTGCACACTCTTCAATCAGCTCCTGGTCTTGCAAGACAAATATTTGTACCTCGAGTAGTGATGAGACTGAAAGGAGCCTCTCATCAAAGGGAGTGCGCAAGGGACCGGTCAGCAGCTCAATGATGGATTTACCTGGTGGTTTACAAGTTGAGTCTTTCTCCCAGCAAAGAACAAATAGTCCTTTGGGTGACAGTGGAATTTGCTTTTCAGAACAAGTCTATGATTCTGCAACTAAGTGCCCTCTTTCTCATGACCGTACCAAAGCATCCCTCGGTGGTCCAAAGTCAATCAAATCTAATAGACTCATGACTTCACAGTCTGCCCATATCTCATATCTTTCTACACTCCCTAGAAAGAGTACCCAAATTGCATCTTCCAGCAATAGCTACACCCATGAGCTACAACGCCAAGGTAGCAGAATAGATGAACAATCGACCCACACTAGTAGTGGGCTAACATCAGCCAGGAATTCTGAGTTTATCTCTTTTAGTAAACCACCAAAAAATGTCATGAGTGGGATTCCATCTAGAAAGACAAGCGGGAATAGCAACAGTGTACCTCGTCCTCCCAAAATGCATGTGTCATCCACATCTCAAAGGGTTGTAGATGGTTGTGAGAAGGCCAGTTTTAAGAAAGGGGACCTAAGCAAGATGCCTCAGCTCAAGCGAGGGGCCACCACTCTTGGCATGGTCTCAGTGCCCCATACCTCCTCTGAGATGAAATGGGGTAATGATGCCTCGCACACAACTGGTAGCCTGAAATTCTCGTCCTTAGGAAAGAGAGCTAATGGACAGAAGGGTAGTATGCTCCCTAAGTCTGGAAGCATGTCACCCCCTGCTCCACCTGTTCGAAAGTCAAGCCTCGACCAGAAAACACGAATTTTGTTGTCTCCTAGTGCCTTAAAGTCTGTGGGTATTGATGGAACAAGATTGTCTTCCTCCAAAGCATCAGTTTCTGAGGAGGACTTTGATGTTCGAGTTAGGGGTGAATCCTTTAGCTTTAAGTCATCTAGCCTGAAGACAAGTTCTAGTCTCAGATCACATAGTGCTAAAGGAGACAATGGAAGGCATTTTGGTAGTCTTATGTCCCTTGAAAGGTGTGAAAGTTTGACTTCGGTGGGTTCCAAACCAGTAACCTTGAGGGAGAACAGTAATGTCAGTATCAGTAGCACTGGCAAATCTGCTAAAATGGTGCCAAAACTTGGGACTCCCTGTTCCATATCTACACCAACCGCCACTTCCCCTCCATCTACTAGTGGAATTTGTAAGCTTGGACAGATAAAGGCCAGTATAACTCCTAGAGCTATTGCTGGAAATGGCAACAAAGGAAAGTCCTTGTCGAGTACTGGTTCAAAGGCTCTTAGTTCCTCCACCAAGTTCCTTGCCATCTCAGCTGCTCGGAACACCAGTCTACCTCCAACTGGAAAACCCCCAACTCGCTCTGTCACAGGCTCCAATGCTAAACAAGGAAGGGGCACTATTATGGGCACAAAGCAAGCAATTCGTGCAGCCAACAGTCGGGTCAGTGAATTAGCAGTTGGTAGCTCCAAGAAAAACCTCAGGGGCTCTGACCAAGCAGATGGTAACAATGATGCCCGAACTTCTAGCGAGACGCCATTGGCTGCCTGTTTACCCTCTCCATACAGCAAAATCACTGCCCCTCGCCGTCCACAGCGCTACAGTAGTGGCCACGGTAGTGACAACAGCAGCATACTTAGTGGTGAACTGCCCCCTGCCATGGGGCGCACTGCACTTTTTTATCACAGTGGAGGCAGCAGTGGCTATGAGAGCATGATCAGGGACAGTGAAACCACAGGCAGTGCATCTTCTGCCCATGATTCCATGAGTGAGAGTGGAGTGTCCACATCCAGTCGAACAAAGGCCTCAAAATCTCCCAAAAAGAGATCTAATGGTAGGTTTTACAGCCAAGGCACTCAAGGTATTATTTACTGTGATCGAGTTGATACAAATTTATTAGATGGCCTTCAAAAGTTAGAATGGGGAGTCTCTGCAATTCAGTGTTTCTGTACTTAAGATGTCTATTGTATCTGTCCAGTAATTATCTAGACATTTGATACAGAGGACCACAGATATTGGTTAATATTTTCAACTTCAAAACGGTTTCTCACTGTTTTGATAGAATGTCTTTTATTTTATGGTCATCCAGTATGATAGGAAAATTGTGTCCAAATTCTGTGATGTGTATCATACAGTCTGATATAAAAGACCATTGATGTTGCACAGTGTCCCATGGCTTTTACCAAAGATACCACTAGGACAGTACAGTCTGACAAGCAACAATTCAGCATCAAAATGTGAACCTCCCTTTAACAAAATAGATTTCAGTTTAAATGTTGATTATTTAAATACAGATGAATAAATAAATGTAAATGAACTAAGACTGACTGGTTAGATGGGATGGTTTACTATTATGAATTCACGATTATAAAGCATATCTGGTGTTTAAATTGCATTTGCCCCATGCTGTAATCTACAGTTACTCAAAAATCACTTTTGCTTTAAATGCTGTAAACTTTTGCAAGCCTCATACATATTTAAAAGCATGCCCACAAAGTCTGCTGTTCATCTTTGGCCCACATGAAGAGCATTGCCCTGTGTGACCCCTCCAGGCCTGCAACGACGGCGTCTGATTCCTGCTCCTCTGCCAGACACCTCTTCTCTGGGCAGGAAGGTTGGTGCAGCAGGCCAGTGGGTTGATCTACCCCCACTGGGGGGTACTATGAAGGAGCCATTTGAGATCAAAGTATACGAGATTGATGATGTGGAACGCCTTCAGAGACGCAAAGAAGGGTTGGCAGAGGTAAGATGCTATTTGTATGTATATATATATATATATATATATATATATATATATATATATATATATATATATATATATATATATATATATATATATATATGTATGTATGTGTGTGTGTGTATATATATATATATATATATATATATATATATATATATATGTATATATATATATGTATATGTATGTGTATGCTGTCTTGTACTGGTGTTTTTTTATTCCACGTAATAAGGTCTAGAGAAATAAAAAAACTGTGAATATGTTCAAGCATTTTATGTCATGCAATGCTAAGTCATTGGTTAAAAAAATATTACAAGTGTTAGCATGTGGCTAATAGGCTAATAGAAGTGGAGTAAATATTTCCCATAGACAGTAAAAGAAATGGACAAATAGAGTCAATTAGAAGCACTCACTTCCTGACGGCTGAGCGTACTGCGCAGCCTCAGACTGAGCTTGACGACGTAGATGTGACGTGAGCAACCTGTCTGACAGTTGTAAGTCTTCTAGTAGTTGTGTAAAGTGAAATCTAAATCACCGAATCTTGCAGAGATTTTGGCTCTCTATGGGCTTCTCCCTTGACTTTATTCGGACATGGCTGCCCCTATGGAAGGTACGCTTTCCGGGTGCTGGATTACCCCCTTGATATTTCCCCGTTTTCTGACTTTTTAAATTAATATTCATCCTTTGTAAAACAAAACTGCAACTGCTTTTCTAGATAATTTCACTTCTGTGTTCTGCACGAGGCACAGTTCCAGTATGATGGCGTAAAATCAGTTCTTAATTTGTGCTAAACTCAAAAGCATCAGAACATAAGCAACAGATTCTGATGTTTCTCTCACATCCTGTGACAAGTGCAGTTGTCAGGAATGAAGCTTATCTCTCTGACAATTACTTATGTTGGCTAATTGATTTTAGATTACACTGATAGCTTTAGTTAGACTGGGATGACTGGCGTTGTAGGGCAGAAAGAAGGGGAAAGATTAGCAAAGTTTTTTTTTCAGAAAGAGGAAGAGATGGTGAGCGAGATAGAAGGAGAGAGAGCATTGGGGAATGGTCATGGGTGTCTATGATGAACGAGGTGTGGCTCCACAATCTGTGGCCCGCCTGATCGGTCTTTATGGCCCACTCCACACAGCGTGTCCATGGGTCATTAACCGTTTCTCTGTGAGTTTCTAACCCTGATCACACAGTCAATTGTGTGGAGAAGACGAGAGGAAAATACATTAACTCAGTCCAATGGCGCTCTGATTTATTTTCAATTAAGAAAAAATGATCTCAGCTCACATATTAGAGTCTGGCAGTTTGCTCATGAAGAATTAGGCTGTTCACCCTCTTGGTTTATGTGAATCTGTATGTATGTGTGTGGGTAGGAGGTTGTATAACTGCTAGGTTTATTTATGTTTCGTGAAATTAAATCCTTTTTGCTGTGGACACACAGTAGTAACAACAGCTTGAATGAGTTTTTTCAGTTCATTAAACTGAGATAGTTGCAGATAAGAAAAGGGGATTTCATTTGAATGTTTTCTTCATTTGCTTTCTAATGGCCAGAAGGAATCTATCCTGTAATTCAGCCTTTCAGCAACCAGCTCCTCTTAAACTTAATCTCACTTTTTAGTCCTTAAGCAAACATGCCACTAAGAGACCAGTGAGTGTTTAACCTGGATACTAATTTTATTTCCAGCTTGACCCTAATTAATCTGACCATAGGGCTGAGGACCTAAATCCTGCTTACAGGTTAGTGAGCATTGCACAACTCACGCTGTTGTCCCATACTTGCAGGGTTTGCAGTACTTCAACGCCCGCCTTAGGATGCTGGAGAAGAGGCAGCAGCAGATCAGGGAGTTACGAGCCAAGCACGAAAAGCTGAAAAAGGAGTTGGAGGACGCCAAGTCTCGTCTCATGCTGGACCCCTGCAAATGGATGGGAGAATGTAAGTTCCCAAGTGTATTATTTTATGTGTCAGGGATTTTCAAAGTTTTTGATGCCAACAACCCCCCAAATGATGAGCTTACGAGAGACCCCCTTCTTAAGGTATTATGGCAAATAAATATTGTATGTATGTACCCACAACATGTTGTTTTTTGTTTTGTTTTTTTCTATTAAATAATTTAACTTTATGTTATGACTGCACTAAATCCAAAGCAAATTATTAAAATATTATTTGTAGAATATTTAATTGTATTAAGCTGTTCAGTCTTTTTCTACTCAATTATTGTTTAAATAATAACTAGTACTGGCAATAGAATAAAATGTGCAATGATTTTCGTCTTTAGAAAGCAGAAAAATAATAACTGATGTATTTCAAATTGTGTTAAGCACATTTAATATCTGATGTTAACAAGTTAACTTTGATGCCTGACTTAAGCTAATTGTCCATTGACCCCTTTGAGGCCCCTTTTAACCCCAGTTTGGAACCCTCTGATTTATGTGGCACTGAAGATAGTCAAGTATTACCATGGTGTGTTTACAATATGTGTGCTGTTCAATTCTGATGACAATTTATCACACACACACATACACACACACACACAGAGTGTGTACATTTTGTTTTTGTTTGACTAAACCTAGTGGTGTGGTATTCATGAATGATTCTCCTTGTTCATACAATTTCACATGCTTTTAGCCAAAATGACTTTTTTGGCAGTTTTACTGTGATGCTCTAGCATGAATCAATGACAGGAATGATTCATTTAACCATGCATCTTAAACAACATATGTTTCCCAGTAATGTGATGTAGACTAATGGCTCCCTTTATGACTTCAGGTTAAGTGTTTAAACTTAGTGCCAGTGGATTTACAAGAAAATGCTATGGTAACGGTGCATTCAACGAAATGTCTTGAGCATTGACTACTTTGAATTTGTGCCTGAGACAATGTATTGCGCGAATGGATGACATTGGCTTTCCAGAATATTCTCCATAATCCTTAACTGTAAAACGAGGTTTTTGTAGTTGTAATTCTCCTTTACTGTTGCTGCCTTTAACGCTTAAAAAGACGTTTATTCAAGTGTGCTATTAGTATATTTCTTTTAAACTAAAGTCTACTTTTATGTACTTCTCAGAAATATACTTTATGTACTCTTTAGAAATATACTTAAAATTAGTCTTAAGTATACTTGACTTATGAAAAAAGTCTATGTATATTTGGCCTATACTTAATCTTTTGTGCTCAATCTTTCGATCGAGATATACTTAAAAGTATAATTAAGAATTCTAAGTATGGGTTTGTACTTGGCTTGTATTGTGTAGCCTATTAAATAGGCCTACTTTTTTACTCAGTTTAACCATCTTATAAACTTATGTTGTTTGAAAATATTGATTTATAAAGAAAACAGACATGTTCCTACTTTTGTGTAGGCTAGTCCACTGGTAGTGTACACAGGAATTTACTTCAAATCTAACTTACTCATTTCCCACCACTGACAAAATCCATGTTTTCACTGTTATATGGTAGGGTGCGCTATTGCACATCTTCTGAAAGAGTACAGAATCTCGGATCAAAACACAGGTGAAAAAGAAGCAGACAAAGTGATTAATTGGGGTCATTAAAAACGCGATCAACTGTTTAACGTTACAGAATGAAATGTCGACCCAGGATGGGTTAATGACTGTGAAGCTATGTGGGTGTTGATGGACTCGATCTCCATCTGTGTTTTTATCATCGTTCTGATTCTGATCCGGACGTAGACTCTGAAACTTACCCAGTGGATAAAAAAGGGCTGCATGAAGCTAGAATATAATGTTTTTAAAATGAAAAGAGTTAAAGTACAGTCAAAGGTATATTTCAAGTATAAAAATTTATATCAAAATAAGAACAAAATAGTATACTTAAAGTGCAAAAATAATTATAAATAGTAAACTATAAATATTATCACTTAAATTATTTTACTGAGTATACTTCAAAGTGTACTTGCATAAACTAAAACATTTTTTTACAAGTATTTGACTAGTGAACTATCAGTATACCTATAAGTTCACTTGTAGTATAGTTGCAGCACAAACAAAAAACTTAGTTGTAAACTAGTTGTGTACTCAACATTTACTACTGTTACACTTAAAGTATATTAAAAATATATACTTTTATACACTAAAAAGTGGGCCAATTTAGTCCCAAGTAGTATTGAAGGTAGTACACTTACAAGTATACTTCTAGTACATTGATATTAGTATACTTACTACATAAAGTATAATTAAAATATAATTGAACTTTACTTAAGTATACTTAAAGGTGCACTGTGTAAATTTTAGCGGCATCTAGCGGTGAGGTTGTGAATTGCAACCATATGCTGCTCACCCCTCCCTTTCGAAGCATGTAGAGTAGCTACGGTGGGCAACACATGACAAAAATGTCATCGTCTGAGACAGCAGAGAGTAGCTAGCGCTTTGTAGAAAAGTTTGTCCGTTTAGGGCTACTGTAGAAACATGACGGTGCAAAATGGTGATTTCACTGTAAGGGGACCCACAGTGTATGGGGATAGAAATGGCTCATTCTAAGGTAATAAAAACATAACGGTTCATTATGTAAGGTCTTAGTTATGAGTTAAAACATAGTTATGTATATTATATTGTATTTCTGTAAATAGATTCTCATAAATACTACACACTGCACCTTTAATAAAATGAACTTGAAGTATACTTATTTTTTGCAATGTTACACCAGATGCGAGCAGCACGATTTGACACAACAAATCCCCAACAGTAAACTGATGCCCAGTTCTGTTTCTGATGTATTCAAAACACTCATGGTACTTCTGACACAAAGAGAGAACAGATTTGCAATATTCGCTTTGTCGCATCCAGTGTAGACAGCCTCTAGTTTCACATAGCCATACCTTCAGATTAACGACAGAAGGTCTGGACTCCATACCAGCTTTCATTAGCCAAGGACTGTCCAGAGGCTGTCTGACTGATATGTCAAGCAATCAACCACAGTTTGCTTAGTTCAGCGTCATGTTTAGGGGTATGAAAAAGTAATGTCGATGTCCCTACAATAACAGACCGGCGTGTAAAACTCTTGGATGTATTTTAAAGAGTCTATGCCGTGAACTTCACATACTACACATAATCTTGAAAATATAGCATTTAGTTAATCCTGATAAGCGTTCATTGTCACAGTTGTAAACACAACAGCTTTCTTCTTCCATGAGGTGAGTTTGCCATCACAGGGGGGACGGTTTCCAGTTAAAGAACGCAACATACGTCTCCTGAAATCCTGTAGAATTCCACCAATCAGATAATGACCATAAAAGTGTTTCCAATTTTGTGTGCCATATGCATGTTCAACAAACTGTCTGTGGGCGTGACATCTGAGCATGAAACTAGACAGCCTCAAGCTGTTGTAGAAATGGTGTTAGCTGTAAGAACGAACTCTGAACTTTACTACATTTAACATTCAGGTTAACAATGCCCAGAGTCACCACAGCATACTATTCAGCAAATGGTTTATCATTTCAGGATTTTCTCAAATCGTTTACTGAGAATGAAAAAGAACATTGCCAGCAGCAAAAAAAAGGTCTGCTGATTCTCTATCTTTGTTTTATTCTGTAGTCCTCCCTCAGTTTCAATTATAAAAAAGAATAACAACTATTACAAAGTACCAATACAAGAACCTTGGTACTGCAAAGTATCTGTCTCTGCTTTGCTAGAAGACATACTTTTGTAAACAGAAATCACAGGATGTAAAAAATAAATCAGGCGCATGGAGAGAGCGAGTGCATATGTGTCTGTGTGTGTTCTGGAATCAATAAGGTATTATTTTTCTCTTTTGTAATCACTACCTGCCCACTGGCCAGGTGATGTTTACTATTCATCTGTGACTGCTGTCTTGGTTAAAGTTATGATTGGGGCTGTCATGCTGTGTAAATCAGCTTTTCTTCAGAGCCCAGCAAAATGAGGATGGTGTTTCCGCAAGCCACTCTCCCACATCAACCAACCATCACCTGCATAGATTTTTGTTTATGTGATAAAACTATCAATCTAGGTGTGTCAGTGGGGGTGCATAGTCACATCCTTTTTGTGTCACACAATAATGTGGTTTCCTTGTATGTATTTATTTTAGAGATGGGTTGATTTTTATATTTATATTCATTTTTTAATTAAGGCTGTAAATCGACTGCATTCAAAGAAAATGAATTGATCAGATTTTCCATGCAAATCAGTTCTTGCTGAGAAAAGCTCCCAAATAAAGATAATTTAAAACATTACATTAGTTATTGTGACAGATGAGTGAGTAACTTATTGAATAGACATTACAAATCTATCTATCCATCCATACATCCACATAAACGTTAATGACATCCCATTCTTAATCTGTAGGGTTTAATATGAAGTTGGCCCACCCTTTCCACATAGTTTAGGAGTGTGTTTATGGACATTTTTGAGAAGCACATTTGTGAGGTCAGGCTCTACACCATAATCCCCCCTCCACCAAACTTTACACTTGGCACAATGCAGTCAGGCAAGTACCGTTCTTCTGGCAACTGCCAAAAACTCAGACTCGTCCATTGGATTGCCAGACAGAGAAGCGTGATTCGTCAGAGAACACATCTCCACTGCTCTAGAGTCCAGTGGCGGCGTACTTTACACCACTGCATCCGACACTTTGCATTGCACTTGGTGATGTAAGGCTTGGATGCAGCTGCTCGGGTCATGAGTTAAAGTGTTTAAGAGTTTAAAATGTAAAAAACGTATTTTGTTTAATTGACATCCTTAGTTAATAAACTGAAAGTTTTAAAATAACAACTGTGTTAACATTTTTCACCCTTTTTTCCATTAGTTGATGTGGACCCTAATCTGGACCAGGAGTCGCAGGCCTACCTGGAGGCTCTAGCTCAGGCCACAGGAGACCTGGAGTTTTGTGTCAACCTATGCAAGTCTCGTGTAATGATGGAGACCTGCTCCGATATTGCAGTGCCCGCGATACCAGGCAAGAGTGGACAACAAGAAATGGAGGTCTAAGAGACAACAAAACAGGACATTGTTTAGATGCGAGTTGGGGCAAGAACATGTTTTTTTTATTTTTTCTGGGATTGAGACGTCCTGCTTTGAGCAATGCAACAAGTGAAGGTATTGAATGAGCATAGTTAGATAACTCCCTGAAATGCTGAGAAACAAAGAGACAGAATAGAATAAGAGCAAGACCATGCCCTGAGATCTTCATTAACGTTACCAGGAAGTGCCTTAAACCAAAATAATCCCAAGAACTATCTTTGTTTTATGATTGGTGCTAGTATTGAGACCAACTTTCCCAAGTACACTTTGAAAAACAAAGTATTTTGCAATGCAGTGCGGTGTATAATGTATTTATAAGAGTTAAAGTGTGTAAAAATATAGTTTTAGGTAATAAACACAAAAAAGCTGAGAAAAAATTCCCCATACAGCCTTTTCCAATTTCTAAATTACCACAATAAGACCTGTTCGACTTCAAAGTGCAAAGTTTCTTCAGCATCATACAAAAATCTGCTTGGCCCTGACAGATATGATGTCACTTGATTGGATAAAGATGCTGAAGCTGTGGTAATGTCATCTATCTCAGTTGCTCTGCGTAATGATTGGCTCTCAGACGACATGTAATTTTCCCTGGACCCAGAGCTACTACTTTAACTGATTGTTGCAGATGGTGGCAGATCAGAAATAAGAGCTTGTCTCAAACACTTCTCAGGACATTGAACTGAAGTGAGTTTGTACTTTGTAATTTCAATGTGTGCTGTATGCATCATACTGTAATGTATGCATGTGTCTGTTCTTCTCTGATCATGCAACATCCAGCGTTAAGCTGGTAAACAAATCCACTGTATCTACCTGAACTACAAAAGATTATGCCTTTCTTCACTGAAAATGAACTTCAAAATATTCGAATATACAAATGGCTATCATCTGTTAACAACTTCACAACACAGGACCTTCTCCTCACTGTGTCCAGTGATTTATCTTCAGCCTCTGATGTTTGATGATTTCTTTTTTTGTCATGTTAATCCTCAAAGTGTCTCTGCAGAGCGTGACACAGTGCTGTTTCTCATTAAGAAAGAAATAGAAGAGATTATTTGGATTTCCAAAAGTTTTTAAGTAGTATTTTTTTACAAAGTTCTTTTTGTTGTTGTTTTTGAATGGTTCTTTATTTAAAAGAGAGGAAAAAGACTCACGCTTTTTCTCCAAGTTGCTGCATGACATCTTTTATTTGTTCTTTGTCAAATTAATTTAATTTTTCTCTTTGTTTTATATGTTAGTCTGTGATTTCTACTAATAGTTTACGTTTAACAGATTTTCCAAGCATTTAGACTTTTCAATGTCTATGACATTTTATCAGTGTTCCTGCTTTATATTGTACAGTTTTTATCCTTTTTAAAAATCATGTATAGACTCCTATGTTTGCATTAACATAAAATATGAATAAAAAGAATGTCTCATCTTTATAATTCTTTGTGCAATGTGGCTATTTCATTTGTCTACAGATTTGTTTATAAGGTTTTTGTTTTTAAGAACATTGAGTTTTTTTCGGTTATAAAGTCCTGAGTACAAGACACATTCAAATATTTTGCACAGGGAAAAAATGAAATGAATGATTCTTGTTTCTAACAAATTATAAGACTTTAAAAGTATCTGTGCTTCCATATATTATATACAAGGTTATCTGTAAGAAGAAGTTAATACTTTTATTTAGCAAGGAAACGTCAAACTGATCAAAATTGACAGTAAAGACTTTGTTCCAAAGTTTTTCTATTTCAATTAAATGCTGTTTTTTTAATGTTTCATTCACCAAAAAATTCCACAAAAATATTAAGCAGCCAGTGCATTTACATGGGTAATTTGTAATCGGAGCACAGTCTGTATAAAAAAAGTCACATTTAGCCACGTCAATTGGAATGAATTGGCCAGATCTGATTGAAATTTCATTCGGATTGTAAGGAGCGGCTTAAACCTTTTCTAATCTGTTTGATAGTTCAGATTTTTAAAACACAGGAAAGACAGGATGATGGTAAAACTACTGTTTTTAACACTGATAATAATACAAATATTGATAATAATAATGTTTCATAAGCACCAAATCAGAATATTAGAATGATTTCTGAAGGATCATGTGGACACTGAAGACTGGAGTAATGATGCTGAAAATTCAACTGTTTTCTATTTCAGTATATTTTAAAATGTATTTAAAATGTCAATATTTCGCTATATTAGCTATACATTTTTACTGTATTTTTAATTTTAAAAAGCAGCCGTGGTTAGCATAAGAGTGCTCTTTCAAAAAACGTACAACAATCTTACCGACCTCAAACCTTTGAATGGTAGAGTATAATGTAATATGTCCATATATAACACTGTACAAGTTACCAGCCAAATTAAAAAAAGATCACATCTTCCCCTGATCATTCCGTACATGTAGCAGAAGAGACTGTGTGAAGTAATGACGGCTTGACATTAAAGCAGTCATTCATTGTGGATTGTTACTGGTCACAAGAGGGCCGGTGAAGAGATGCTCCTACTACACAGATGGCTGGAGCCAAAACAAATTTGAGAATTTAATCATACCACAGATTGAGCTCCGTCAGGTTTTCAGCACTATAAATGATGGTATACTGGATTTAGTGATTCATTTAGGCTCTTGGGCAAAGTGTACAGAATATCATTAGCCATGCAGAAGAGACCTGAGAGCTTTAAAGGCAAACAGGGTAAATTCCCTTTATGAGTAATTCCATTGGCGGGTTATTCCACCTGCTCTCTCCTGTTCTCCTCAGCAGATGGTCTCATCAAATGGATCGAGATGTTTTAATCAGTGTCTCCGAAGACATCTAGTCATTTATGTCATAATGTGTCACTGAGAGTCACCAAGTGACCCTGTCAAATTTGCTGACTATGAACACAGAATCTGTTCCGGAGAATCCGGAGAATTTAATCACCTGTCATTCCTAAAGTTCTACACATCCCTCAATAGTTGGGCTCCTACACTGAGAATCATCTTCTGCATGTATGCATCTCTTTCTGTATCTGCCTGTCTGTTCATTACGTTCATGGATGGGGGAAGGCAGGTTCAAAAGCAGACAGTCCAACCCCCAGGCTCTGAATGTGATTGAGTTCTCTGTCACCCTCTGAATATGTGCAACAGAAATGGACAAAATGGAGGTGGAGTCCGTGATATTTCAATTCAATCCTCTGTCACAATACTACTTCTTGCATTTATATTGAAAACTACCATAAATGAGAAAATGATGCATGACATAATGCTTGAAAAATCTTATCTAATAAAATGGGCAGGACAAGTAAAACCATACCAACCATGTTTTTTTGTAGGCTGAAGCATTAACCAAATATCAGTGTGCATATATGTGAAAGTGGTATTAACTGTAAATACAATATATACTGTAGTAATTTCCACAAGCAAATAACCATTGTTTTGTCTTTTTCGTGCTTTGTGGTTTGTTTTGTTATGCCTTTCTGTTTTTTTTTTTTTTTTTTTTGCATTTTAATGTTGCCTATATTTCTTGTTCATGCCTGTACATGCATTTATCTATTGGGCAGCAAGAATGTTTGTTCTCAAAGCATTGCCCTCTATGATGATTGAGTTTGCCTTGACAGCTTGATTGTGGAGCTGAAGCAGTGAACCAAGCAATGGGAAGTCATTTGCAATGAACAAGGCTTATTTCCTGCAGTGACAGTACAAACTGTGAGTATGCATTGGTGAATACAGTTTGATTGGCTTAGCGGTGACAGGGTGAGGTATCTTTCTTTTACTGGCACATTGAAATGTGAGGGTGAATTGTAGTGAGGTTAATTGCTCCTTGTTGTGAGGAGCCAATGTGCCGCCTGTCACGCCTATTGCATTAATCCCATCAGAGGCAGCATGTGCCCATCAAATGCATGGCAACGGTTGCTGTGACTCCCATTTGAGAATATAGCCTTGCCTAGCCTGCGGTAATAGTTTTTAAATTCATTTTTTAGTTGAGCTGTAGACTGGGCTCGGATATTTCCCTTCTTTGTACATGTATATCACTTTGTGAAGGAACAGACCTTTTGGGCTGCCAGCTATACTGGGTAAAATGGGTTACTTTAGGAGCACCCTCAAATGAACAATATTGTACAAACAATATACCCAAGATATCTCACAAGAGAAAGGTAGATCACATGCATATATATCTTAGAAATATGTTTATGCCTTTATAGTTTGAAATAGATATTTTCTCATCCAAGAGAGGAGTCTATGTATCATTTTTACTGTTTGGTGTGCCTCGTCAGCTCAGATGAAATGGGGTTTATGGACTCATTTTAGTGCAAATTAGCCTCTGCTCTGAAGACTATTTCTATTTTGTTTTCCCTTCCTCCAGCTGAGTATTTGAATAGATTCCTTTTAAGTTTAATCTTAATTAAACTTTGTCACACGACCACTGCCAAACTATTTGTGTCAATTCCCTGTCAGCTGCTTTAATGGTACAGTTAATTCAGGTCAAGAACTGATGGAAGTGTTCAGCATATCTGCACATGGCAATAAGAGCTTGTGCTGCTTCAGGGCAAATACAGGCAACAGGAAAACATGCCAGAAAAGTTTCCTGTCTTTTTCCATATCCCTACAGACCCATTTATTGATCAAAAATACAGTAAAGAACTGTAATAGTGTGTTGCATTACGTTTGAAATTTGAAGTGAATTTTTGAAATCCTGCTGTGCTCAAGGAACATCTCTTCTTATTGTCAATTGTGCTGCTTAATATTTTGTGGAAATCATGATACCATTGAAAATATATATATATATATATATATATATATATATATATATATATATATATATATATATATATATATATATACCCACAGTTTCACAGACAATGCTTAAGCTAGTCCCAGACTAAAATGCATGCTTGAGTTGTTTTAAAGGGATAGTTCACCCAAAAATTAAAATTAGCCCACGATTTATTCACCCTCAAGTCATCCTAGGTGTACATGACATTCTTCTTTCAGATGAATAAAATCAGAGTTATATTAAAAATGTCCTGGCTCTTCCAAGCTTTATAATGGCAGTGAATTGTTCATAAAAGTGCATCAATCCACAATAAAACTGCTCCACACGGCTCCGGGGTGTTAATAAAGGCCATCTGAAGCGAAGTGATGCGTTTGTGTAAAAAAAATATCCATATTTAAAACTTTATAAAGTAAATTATCTAGGGTCATGGGTGGTCATTGATGCACGTGGGAAGCGAAGGCTATCCCGTGTGGTCCGATCAAACAGACGAGCTACTAGCTCATTTTGCTCAAGAAGTTAATGCTGGTTCTGATAGAAAGGTTTCAGAATACACAGTGCATCACAGTTTGTTGTGTATGGGGCTGCATAGCCGCAGACCAGTCAGGGTGCCCATGCTGACCCCTGTCCACTGCCGAAAGTGCCAACAGTGGGCACTTGAGCATCAGAATTGAACCACGGAGCAATAGAAGAAGGTCTGGTCTGATGAATAACATTTTCTTTTACATCACGTGGATGGCCGGGTGCGTGTGCGTCGCTTACCTGGGGAACACAGGACACCAGGATGCACTATGGGAAGAAGGTAAGCCGGCAGAGGCAGTGTGATGCTTTGGGCAATGTTCTGCTGGGAAACCTTGGGTCCTGCCATCCATGTGGATGTTACTTTGACACGTACCACCTACCTAAGCATTGTTGCAGACCATGTACACCCTTTCATGGAAACGGTATTCCCTGGTGGCTGTGGCCTCTTTCAGCAGGATAATGCGCCCAGCCACAAAGTACATATGGTTCAGGAATGGTTTGAGTACAAGTTTGAGGTGTTGACTTGGCCTCCAAATTCCCCAGATCTCAATCCAATCAAACATCTGTGGGATGTGCTGAACAAACAAGTCCGATCCATGGAGGCTCCACCTCGCAACTTACAGGACTTAAAGGATCTGCTGCTAACATCTTGGTGCCAGATACCACAGGACACCTTCAGGGGTCTAGATGAAACCATTCTTCGATGGGTCAGGGCTGTTTTGGCAGCAAAAGGGGGACCAACACAATATTAGGTCATAATGTTATGCCTGATCGGTGTATAATCTATAACATCATAATCTATATATAACAGTTAGGTCTGGTCGAACTATTTATTAATTAAATGAATTAAATTCTGATTGGATTCTGTTGGTAATAGGCACTTACCTAAAGCTAAAATAAGTTTTGTGCCTCTGACAAGTGCTTTCGACCCTTTCTTTATCTGAATGCTAAGCAGAAATCACTATTAGGCCTACCTGAGGTAATTTTTTTCGGATGTTTATACAGAAGGTTGAAGTCACCGTAATCTTTACTGACATTAGCCCTATTCGGACGGTAATTGTTTCTTGTGGGGTCGTAAGGTATATTTTCATCATTGACAGGGGCTATAGTCAGTGATTTTATTGCTGTCCGAATCCAGAATGTCAGTGTTTTTCTCCCACCACCCGTCCGAATTACCTACAGTTTTTTGATAAACACCAAGGTCATGTGATAATTTAATTGCCATCCGAATCCACATCTCTGAGTTTTCAAGAAGAGATCGCGTCACAATTAACCGTTTATATCCTTTTTGACCGCTGCAGTGCACCGTATCGTTGCGCGTCGCTGTAATTTGGATGCATTTTAAACATCTAGAGCTTTATTACTGAAATGCTGGAAAGTATTTACAAAAATAATCTTTCATCACTGCTCAAAAGAGAAAGAGAAAAAAAACACGTGAATATTTTAAATGAGCTGCTATTACGGCAGTAATTAACGTTATATAGGTTAAATTTGCAGCATTGTATTAACTTATGTCCACTAATTTCCACATTTTTAAAATGACATATTCCTATTTGTAAACAGGAAATAATAATTAAACTATAAATAATTTCATATTATTACATTAAATATGATTTTATCATTTTTACAGCAGACATTTTTACAGCAGACAATCACTCGACTGACCAAGTGAGCAGTGTTTCAGGTGCGTAGGATCGTAAAACTCACTCCTCCACCGTGAATAAATCGCCATCCGAATTTTATCACTGAGGTGGCATGCAAAGTTATTTTTACGGACGTCCACATGAGAAACAATTACCGTCCGAATAGGGCTATAGTCTGTAATGATTACTGAGACGGCACATTTGGACAGGACTAAAATCACTGAGAAGCTCTGGTAATAGAGCACGTTTATAAAAGCAATTTAAATGCCCTAACTGAACTGGCTTAATCCTGTCTTAATCTAAGCCCTGTCTGTGAAACCGGGCCTTAAAGTAAAAAAAAAAAAAAAAAAAAAAAGAAGCAGCAAATATAAGCTATGAGTGTCATCCACACATATTTATTAATATTTTATTTTCCTTTAAAACAGAACTTTAAAAAGTCATGACATCATAAATAGCAATTTTAATAATTTAATAATATGTGTTCCTCTTGGTGTACACTTACCCCTGTTTGGGACTCACTCTTGAGATAAATAACTTCTTATGAACTCTCAATTGAAACAAAATACTGCATTTCAGCCGCACTAACATCCGTGTTAGAATCAAGACGCAGAGTGAATGCGTGCACATGCACCAGCTTTGATGAGCGTACCTGTGTGTCTGTGTTTAAGATGCATGCATAATGTATATACCACAGCAGACCACCGGCAGGCCCAGCCTGAGAGCACTTATTCTTATCTCCTGTCAGTTTTGCTAATCCACATCCAATTCCCCTGCCTGTCGACCCCTGAACTTTGTGTGTACTTTAGAGGCCTGTCTTGTGGTATATTTGTATTATTTCATATGGATTTCAATATGAATGCTGTTTGAATCTAACCCGTGTCATTAATGTGCCAGGAGTGTGTGTAAATCACATAGTCGTAAAAAACACAGGACTCTGATAAGTATTGAACATGGTACCAGTTTGATTAAAAAGCTTGGATCGTTAAAAAGCATATGACAAAAGGAAACACAGTAAGACACCTTATTGTGGTTGTAAAGCTTGTAAGGCTATTTATTGTTGCTTTTGTGTGATTGGGTGGGATTATTGCTTTAATTAAACTTGCCTGTAATTATTATTTGATTTGAGCTTCAGTTATCTTGTGGCCAATTAAGTTCTTTTTACTTACCTGTAGGTTCACTGATTGCCTTAATGATTTGGTCTTAATTTTTGGCATTAATTAATTTGTAACTGCATTTCTTGTTTTGCTAGAGATTGTCCTTTTTAAAATCAAGGTCTAGTGGTAACAGATTATGATATTTTTCTGATTAAATGCTTATTATTATGAAAAATAGCTACGTTTGTGTTTACATTAACTTAAAAGTGGAACAATACCACCAAGAACTATAAGAATTAAATCATATAAATGTGAATGCATTTGTTCTTTTCATCCTTAAATGAAGCTGTAAAATGAAGATAGGCTTTTGAGTTTGCGGTTTTAAATCCGCGGACAATTCCCACATTGAGCCGCTTCTTGTTCCAGCCCATTTACCATGATAATGTCTTTCGTATTGGAATGGAAAAAGCTGCTCTCACACTGAAGCCCACTGTGGTCCTCAAGGAATAAACATGCTTGGACAGACACAGAGGGAGAAAATCCCTCAAATGGCTCTGGGGATCCTCAAGGTGGAAAAATGTGGCTCCATCTGAGACAGAACAAGGTCAAATCCGAATGTTGAATGTCCCAAGTTCATCTCGTTCGCTTTTCATCTTTCCTCTGTATTATATCCTCTTATTTTTATTCAGTTGTCCTTCATCCTTTTCCAGTCCCAAATGTTTGTTTGTGTTTTACTGGCTCATATGCTGATTACTTGGATTTTATTTTTAGTCTTATATTATTGTGTCTTTTATCTTGTGTTTGTTGTAATATAGTTAGGATTGCTTATTGCTTCGATTTTTTTGGTTTTTGTTTTGTAAAGTGCCTTGACCTGCTCTGTGTAAAATTGAAATATATTTTAACTAGTGCACCTTTAAAATAAGCAGCAGTAACTGCTTTGTAAAATCAAGGCCCAATTTATGTGCCTGGAGTCAATTGTGTAGACAGACTTGCCTCAGATATCAAACAGAGGCCTGGATCTAAGGAGTCTGCAGGGCCTGTCACCATCCAAGGGTCTAGAGCATCACAGCCTCATAAACCCGGGCATGAGTAGAAAAAAGAAGGGATTCATGGTTTTAAGAAGCTGTCCAATGTCTCTTACATCCCAAAGTTCAAATGAACTTTCTCTGCAGGGGCTCTTTGTGTTCCTGCTTTCAGAAAAAAGGCCTTGTTTTTATTCAAAGACATTGAAAGCATGTTATATTAATTAGACATTGCAGATGGAAATGAAGGCTAAACTGTGACAGGAAAGGGATTGAGGACAGTGTGGGAAGTGGCATGTGCCTTTTCCTTCCTAATGTTTTTTTTTTCTTCTGTTGCTGGCCTCCCTCGCAATGACATGACCTCTTTTGCTAATTGGAGTGCATCACTAAACTGCTTTTCTCTACCTTTCTTTCACCTACAGAAAGGATTGACTGCCTAGGATCAACCTTCAGAACACTGGATTACAACGGACTACAGTCTAGACTATACCTTCTACACTGTAAAAAATTGGTTTAACTTAAAAAGTAAGTAAAATGGTTGCCTTAAAATGTTGAGTTCATTGAAATTAAAAATTTGAGTTAATACAATGAAGGACATGGGTTTAATAAATAGGAACTCAAAATATTATTGTATCTGAACCACATAAATAAAAAAATAAAAAAATAGCACAATTTGGCATTTCACTGCATTATAACAAATAAAACACAATTACACAATATGCTTACAAAATCTTTTAATACTATTTGAATAAAGGTGATGTCAGTTCTCAAAAAATGTTCATTGTATTAACTCTAATTTTCAATGAACTAAACATTTTAAGGCAACCAGGTAACTTACTTTTTAAATATATTCTTTTACAGTGTATCAGGCAATTCATATTGTATTTCTTGAATTTATCATAACAATTTTTATAGCACACAAACCTAATAATTTTTGGAGTCCATTGGTGCTGCTCAATAATTTGTTAACAAATCCATAACTTACTAAAAAATAGCAATATACAACTTTACATTTGTCTCCCACTTGATACTTGGTTTTATTCCATTAACTATATACACAATATGCAATGTCCGAAGAAATTTTGCATGCTCTTTCACGGGCTGATTCACACCATGTAGCTCCGCCTCCCATACTAAAATCTCACTGGACCAGCACCGCCCCTTAGACGTATTCCACATCAAACATGGAGGAGAATATAATGATTGTGAAAGGTGCGAAACATTGAATATTATTTGACATATCACTCAAGATCTAAAAGGAAATGCACAAAAAGGGATGCCGTCTGGAAAATAATATGGAAGTCTTGAAAATAATGTGTTTTATACTTTGGAGCACGTTTTGGGCACGCGTTATTGAATTCGTCCAAACTCAGTTGTGATTGGCTGTAGTTGGTAATGTATTATTCATACATTGCATTCAAGGTACACATTTTTACATTCTGTCAGTTCTTGCTTTCCCTGGGAATCAAACCCATGACCTTGGCGTTGCTAGAACCATGCTCTTGTTTGATCTACAGGAAATATATATATATGTGTGCGTGTGTGTGTGTGTGTGTGTGTGTGTGTGTGTGTGTGTGTGTGTGTGCAAAAACTTTATTAATATTATAAGTGAACCTCAAGGAACGTATTAGAATAATAATAAGAAGAAAAAGAAGAATAAACAGCCATATCACCCTGTACCCCAAGACTGGTTTCCCACTGAAGCTAAGCAGGGCTGAGCCTGGTCAGTACCTGGATGGGAGACCTCCTGGGAAAACTAGTTTGCTGCTGGTAGAGGTGTTAGTGAGGCCAGCAGGGGGTGCTCAACCTGTGGTCTGTGTGGGTCCTAACACCCCAGTATAGTGACGGGGACACTATACTGTAACAAGCACCGTCCTTCGGATGAGATGTTATAAAAACCGAGGTCCTGACTCTCTGTGGTCATTAAAAATCCCAGGATGCTGGGGTTACACCCTACCCTTTTTCCGAAGGACATCCTGGGATTCCAAAATTTGCCCATTGGCCCCTGTCCATCATGGTCTCCTAATCATCCTCATATACTGATTGGCTTCTTCACTCTGTCTCCTCTTCACCAATAAGCTGGTGTGTGGTGGGCATTCTGATGCAATATGGCTGCCGTCGCATCATCCAGATGAATGCTGCACACTGGTGGTGGTTGAGGAGATTCACTCCCTTCCATGTAAAGTGCTTTGAGTGCCTAGAAAAGCACTATATAAATGTAACAAATTATTATTATTATTATTTAAAAAAAATCCTACTCACGACCCTTTTAAAAAAAGTAACTAATATGAGAAATTACTAGACTTACACAGCAGTCTTGGTGCTGCCTCCTGGCACAGCAAAAAAATCGATAAAGGTTTGCTCTTCTGAGTGCTGCTCTGAATGACAAGAAGCTATTTTTGATTAGATCCTGTACACCGTTGCTGACTTTGAAGGGGCAGGTCCCAAAAATGGCATGAGGGCAAGTAAATATATGATCAGAAATGACAGCTTTAAGAAGCAGCTGTGGCTTCTGAAAGGTGCACTGACACTCAGTCCCCTTCACGCTCGGGCTGTCTCGACACCGTATTGATTTGGGGACTCCTCTTAAGTCATCATTATCCATGGTAAATGGCTCGGTCACTGGGTGTATCTTGCAATGAAGCTGTGAGTGATATTTGACCTTACTTTGCCAGTTACGTGCTAAGAAACTTTGGTCCAATTCCATGTTACCAATCTTCTTGAGCAGCATTTATTATAATCTTCAGATTGTCAGTGGAATCAACTGGACCCTGAATAATGTGGAAATGCTGCTGTACCTGCATTGATTCTGTCCTACGAGTGTGACCCAAACAGTTCCAGTCTCATTTTTTTTGCGTCTGTATTGCCTCAGAAGTCATTCTAACGGGCACAAAGGAGCTGTGACTGAGAAGATAAGGCAACCATTACCCGCCAAGTTCCACCGAGCCATGAGGCTTTTGCATTCAGGACACGGCTGGCTATTCATCCAACCGTCCTTTTCGCCTGATGTTGTGCTGAAATAGATTCCCCTGTCTCCATCCCCCTGCACCTCAATTATCCACTGCGAGGAGGATGGTGCCGATGAAAAGAGAGAAGAGAAAAGCACAGAGTTTTCATACACACTATCCCTTGAAAGATTCAGCTACTGCCTTGAGCTCCGATCAATCCTGGCTGCTCTCCACGTCTCTCAGACAGCAACAGTTCTCACATAGGGCAGACCTGTCAATTGCCAAGACAGCTTTAGTGAGGCTTGCATGTGCTGCCACACTGTAGCATGAGCAAACGGTTTGAAGAGCAAAGGAGAAATAATTTATGAAACAGTTGAGGTCTCTCAGTATGAAACCAATGAGAGCTGGGGCCTGAAATTAATAAGCTTCTGACATATAGTGGCCCCAAAAAGTCATTCCAAAAAGTATTTGGACATTGAAACCAAAATGAAAAATGTATAAATGGAATTTGCATGATATCCACTTTTTCGCCATACAACTTCCGATAAACTGTAAACAATCAACTACTGACAATAAACTTGTTTAAAAGTACTTAAATATCAATAAAAGTTATTCATGAAACTCTAGATGGCGTAGACTGGTAGGTCCTTATAACTCAATCTGCTTGTATTTACATCATTCTTTATAGGGAACAGCTGATTGGTTCCTGCTGGGTTAAAACAACCCAATTGCTGGGTTTGTCCATTTTTAACCCAACTTGGGTTGTTTTTAACCCAGCATTTTTTAGAGTGCAGCTTACTGCTTGTCAGTAGCCTGATTAAAACGTCAATAAAAAATAAATAAATAAATAAATAAAAACTACGGAATCACCAAAACGCAAGAATGATTCTGATTTTATTACATTTAGTGTAAGTGGCAAATTGATAGTGGATAATAATATATAATGTAAAATGTACTGGCGGTAACAAGGTTGCACTGCTGAGGCTCACGCAGCCTCTCAAGGAGAAATGGAAACAAATGAGAGCAGCACACACAAACAAACTCAGTTAACATACTGTGGTAAAAATAAAAAATAAAAGTTTTTATATTTATAACATGATACAGTTAAGCAACATCACACGACTTCCTGAATACCATCACGATTGAAAATGTGACTGATTTCATATGACAGTTCAATAAACAAGTAGTTCATATTAACTTCAGTCACTTAGGCCTACAGTGTTTTTTTTTTTTTGTTGTTGTTGTACTATTTCAGAAGCAAAAATAGTTCCAAACAAACATCACAGCAGAACCATTGCGCATCTCACAGAAACACTGCCGTGTTTTCATTACTGAATCAATCAGCCATTTGAACAACTTGGTAAATACCACAAATATGCAGATTTAAATGAGAATATTGATGAGAATATTTCTTCAGAATAAAATAGATTTACACGTTTAAAAAATAAAATTTTATCCGGACAAGCATCTTTTTTCACTCAGATAAGTAAATGACCGATTTACTTGTTCGAAGGACAAGCATACGACAAGGCTTAATGTTGAGCCCTGACATACAGATCTGCTCAGTAATTTATGTATGCTATATTGTTTAGCAGCAGTATGTATTACTTGCTCACAGCAGCATGTCATGCATGTATTGGCAGTAGCAAGTCTCCGTGCTTACACTGCAGCAGAAGCAGCAGCATAGCAGATCTATTACACCAAGACCAAAACCATTAACACTGTCATATCCATTACCATGCTAAACACTCAGAGAGTTGTCAAGCAGAAAGGCAATAATAAGTATTTGCAAAACTGGGTACAATGAAAATAAAAAGGACAAAGTTTCAAATAATGAAACAATTCATATTTTGTTAAAAATTAAGACAACAATTACACCATTTTATCTTCAAACATTAGGTTATGTCAAAAACACACAAAGTTCACACAAACACAGTCATTTCTGTGAACGTAAACTGCAGGGAAAGAAATTACATGTGTATATTACACCGATCAGGCATAACATTATGACAGGTGAAGTGAATAACACTGATTATCTCTTCATCGCGGCACCTGTTAGTGGGTGGAATATATCAGGCAGCAAGTGAACATTTTGTCCTCAAAGTTGATGTGTTAGAAGCAAGAAAAATGAGTTTGACAAGGGCCAAATTGTGATGGCTAGACGACTAGGTCAGAGCATCTCCAAAACTGCAGCTCTGTGTGGTGTGTTCCCAGTCTGCAGTGGTCAGTATCTATCAAAAGTGACCGGCATCATGGGCGGCCAAGGCTCATTGATGCATGTGGGGAGCGAAGGCTGGCCCGTGTGGTCTGATCAAACAGACGAGCTACTGTAGCTCAAATTGCTCAAGAAGTTAATGCTGGTTCTGATAGAAAGGTGTCAGAATACACAGTGCATCACAGTTTGTTGTGTATGGGGCTGCATAGCCGCAGACCAGTCAGGGTGCCCATGCTGACCCCTGTCCACCGCCGAAAATGGACAGGGGTCACGTAAACATCAAAACTGGACCACGGAGCAATAGAAGAAGGTCTGGTCTGATGAATCACGTTTTCTTTTACGTCACGTGGATAGCCGGGTGAGTGTGCACCGCTTACCTGGGGAACACATAGCACTGTACTATGGGAAGAAGGCAAGTCGGTGGAGGCAGTGTGATGCTTTGGGCAATGTTCTGCTAGGAAAATATGGGTCCTGCCATCCATGTGGCTGTTACATTGACATATACCACCTACCTAAGCATTGTTGCAGACCATGTACACCCTTTAATGGAAACGGTATTCCCTGGTGGCTGTGGCCTCTTTCAGCAGGATAATGCGCCCTGCCACAAAGCAAAAATGGTTCAGGAATAGTTTGAGGAGCACGAGTTTGAGGTGTTGACTTGGCCTCCAAATTCCCCAGATCTCAATCCAGTCGAGCATCTGTGGGATGTGCTAAACAGACAAGTCCGATCCATGGAGACCCCACCTCACAACTTACAGAACTCAAAGGATATACTGCTAACATCTTGGTACCAGATACCACAGCACACCTTCAGGGGTCTAGTGGAGTCCATGCTTCGATGGGTCAGGGCTGTTTTGGCAGCAAAAGGGGGACCAACACAATATTAGGAAGCTGGTCAAAAAATGTTATGCCTGATTGGTGTAGATCTGTGTGTTAAAATGTCAGCAACGTAATAAACAGTACCTACTGCTGTATATGCTGTTAATATAAATCAAATCAAACAAAAGCAAAACAGAAAATCACTCACCATTCTTGACTGAATAACTTAGCTAGTAGCTTAACTAGTAGCTTTAATAAGAATGCATGTCATACTTGAATACTACTGTTAAAGTATTAGTTGACTTCAAAATGAAAATGTCCTGATATTTTACTCACCCCCATCTCATCCAAGATGTTCATGTCTTTCTTTCTTCAGTCGAAAAGAAAATACGTTTTTTGAGGAAAACATTCCAGGATTTTTCTCCTGACCACTGAGGTCCATTGCAACCAAAATGCTGAAGGTCCAAATCAATGCAGTTTCAAAGCGCTTCGAAGGGCTTCAGAGGCTCTGCACGATCCCAGACGAGGAATAGGGTTTTATCTAGCGAAACCATCGGTTATTTTCAAAAACAATTAAAAATGAACATACTTTTTAACCTAAATTGCTCATCTTGCACTGCTCTGCGCTCGCCAGTGATTGCGCAATCATGTCGAAAAGGTTACGCCGAACGTAGGAGGAAGTACCGCCCCAAGCGAATGTGCGAGGACGAATACAAATGCCCTTTACCAAAAAACACTCCATCTCCAACTTTAAAATCATCCGACATCGTTGTTTTACCTTTGTTTTTTGTTTTTTTTGCTACAAGGCATTTGTATTAGTCTTTGCATGTGCGCTTTGTAAACATGGGGGTGGAACTTCCGCCTACGTCTATTGTGACGTTTTCGATGTGATTTGTGGCATGTCGAGGAGCAGCACAAGATTTAGGTTGTATATATGAATAGTATGTTCAATTTTTTTTAATTTTTCTTTTTAAATGACCAATCGTTTCGCTAGATAAAACCCTATTCCTCGTCTGGGATCGCGCAGAGCCTCTGAAGCCCTTCGAAGCGCTTTGAAACTGCATTGATTAGGACCTTCAACATTTTGGTTACAATGGACCTCAGTGGTCAGGAGAAAAATCCTGGAATGTTTTCCTCCAAAAACTTCATTTCTTTTCGACTGAAGAAAGAAAAACATGAACATCTTGTATGAGATGGGGATGAGTAAAATATCAGGAAATTTTAATTTTGAAGTCAACTAATCCTTTGGAGAGGAGTTAAACATGGCGGACTGTGTACAGCTCACCCAGGAGAGGAGCTATGCTAATAGGGAAGATTCCGTCGCCAGTCATGGGTGGGGCCTGTGGGCGGGGCCTGTGCAATGTGAGTACATTCCTTAACAGCTCATTTTCAACAGATCGTGGCATCTACGCTAATGTTAGTCTCTCTGTTTATCCCGAGGTTTACTGCAGTCAGCCAGATCCGGGCCGTATCCAGATCAGATGGTGGACCAGCGCCTGGACATGACAGGTCAAATAAACTCCCCCCGTAAATGCTGCATCGACACGACATCCTCATTAAACCCGTCTTCGGCGTGACGACTCCAATCTTTCAAATAATCTTATGAATATCTATTTGCCTAATATGACTTAAGACCTGCAATGTTGCCAGAATTATAATCATACACTGTTTGTTCGTCGGCCAGAGGAGAACTGGCACCCCGACTGAGCCTGGTTTCTCCCAAGGTTTTTTTCTCCATTCTGGCCCTGAAGGAGTTTTGGTTCCTTGTCACCGTCGCCTTTAGCTTTTGGCTTGCTCAGTTGGGGACACCTAAATTTCATCTATATTACCGATCTGCCCGCATTGACACTATATGATACTTGAAATTAGCTGGATAACATCACCGTTTCACCAGAACGATAATAGAATAATTGTAAATGTTTACAAATAATTGTAAAAGTGGAAAGACTTTTAAGAAAATCTATAGCATTTTTATCAGATCTCGCTTAGTTTGATATTTCGTTTCTAATGCAGTGACATTCAGACATTTTTCTATGTGTCACTTAAGTGTACAAATACTCTTTGAGGCCACTGTATTATAATGTCTCGTTTCATTCCGAGTTATGAGCATGCAAAGAAAATGCTTTGTTTCAAGAGGATCTACTACTGGTGTTATGAAATATACATGCTTTAGCATAATGTAATAGACTATTTTAGCTGGAGTGAGAGCATTTGCTTTTAGAGCGGGTCCAGTGGACGTCACATACACAGCTGCAGTACTTGACTCATAGCTTCGGTACGGGATCGTACAACACAGAGTGTGGCGATACAAGCTCACACAATCTCAATCGTTTGTCTTCATGCCTTGTCGGTTCATATGAAGCAGAGGTGCATTTGATGCATGGGAAGGTTAGGATTTGTTGAATTATGAATGACACGTATATCTACCCACAAGCACTGTATGAGGATTGATCCAACTTTTTTCATACCTGTTTCTGAACATATTTAAGAAAGCATGTTGCAGCAATAACATGTTTATGCAGTTTGAATTGAATTTGCAATGTGGTCCTGGATAGTGCACCATTAAGAACTGGATGGAGAATGCCTTCTACATTCCACTTCAGTTCAGGGATTTGAATTGAGGTAGAACAGGATGTATTCAAAGAAATTCATGCTGTAAATCTTTTATTTTTATTTTTATAATAAATAAAATATTTGTGTAAAGTACAGCAACAAAGATTTAGTACACTGAGTTCAAATGTACTAAATTTGAAAGTAAATATTACTTAGGATTGATTGTTTGTTTTATTTGGAGTGAGTGATTCCAAAGGAGACAAACCCTGTAATATTTAAAGACAATTTTGATGAAATATTCAAAGGTATAAGTAAAATCTAGATAACTTTGAGATGCCGTTGTGATCATTAATTCACCATTCAAAGTTTTGATTTCACTTAAACTTGATTATATATATATATATATATATATAGTTTTGTCATTCACTTTTTTCCTCATTTTATGCACTGCTGTGACACTGCTGTGATTTCTCATAATGCTGTATTTTACCTTAAAAATCCTCAAATTGGTGCTAAATATTTTTCTTTTTTGGCACTGTGCATACACACATTTAGCAAAAGAGGAACCTAGAAAAGCACATGATGGATATATCTCAGGTGCAGCCCATAACTCAGTTTAATTCACTGTCAGACAACTACAAAGTATAAATGAAGTCTAGAATTGATTTGTTTGCTTCAATTTACTTGCTCTGTAGCCTAATTACATTCTGTATAAATACATGATATCGGCACATGCATTTCCATTATATTCAGGGTTCAATGACTTTAATTCTTTTAGTCTGTGACTTCATGGCTGGATAATGTTCAGGTTTCAGGGGGAGGAATGTATGTGTCATGGACAATATGACGCTGGTCATTTAGCTCAAGATGAGTTAAACTGAGGTGACACACTGACTCTTTGTGGAGAGGAAGAGGTTAATAGAATTTGATGTAAGTTACTGCCACTAATCGTCACTCTAGGCCATGTTTCATTATGCTGTTTAATTCCATATAGTAAGCTATTGAATTGTGATTGTGTTTTTACAATGTTCTGGACATTATAAAGCTTATAGACCTTATAACCTCTAAAACACCTTATTATGTTCTGATCTGGACTAGTCTCAAATGGGATTCCTCATTAGAAACATAGATAGCTTATTTTTAAACCATTGTTAATTGAAGTTTTCATAGATGGACTCACTAAAACACCAGTTTAGTGAAGATGTGATGGTTTGTTCATATAAAAGCTTAATTCATTCTAATAGAAAGACCACACGAAGGTAAGCTGTTTTATATTGAGTCCAGAGCAGGATGATGTAATGATAATGACATGAAGAGTAATTGGATAGGAGAATCTAATCAAGGCCCTTTTCTTATAAACTATTGCAGCGTGTGTATGAAAAAATCTGACCCCTGGGTTAAACAGAAATGCCAGTATCAAGTCTCTTCAAAGCCAGTCATTGGAAATATGATTTACCACAGATTAATCCAGTATAATGGTGTTACGAGATAATCAGTATCCGTCTAGGAACTGGCATGTTTAATTATTTTGTTCACATGGTTTTTCTCTTAACTTTGATATTACGCAGGAAAGGCAAAGTATTTCTTGCCTGTCAATTTCAATTCTCGCTTTTGGATGCAGTATAATATGTCCAAAGGTTTTCATCCGTTTACATTGAGATTGAATATTCGGTGTATTTTCATACTGAACATGTCTCGTATTCCCGGCAAGGTTAATTTGGTGTAATTAATTCACCTCTCAGTGAAACAGATCGTGTAGTCCATAGACAGTAATGAGGTTAGGTTCTGCTGATTGCTGCTGGCTGGAGCAGTATACTAATTGCATTGCACCATCCGGCTGTGTTTCCTCTGCCTCCGCTGACAGTAAACTGTATACATCACTATGAAGTCTGACTATTTACAGAAACAGTTCAAAATTGATTGTTATGGTTGCTGAGGTAATAAATAGTGCTGTTAATGTTCATTAAATAAGGGATTTTTTTTTTGGTTATTTTCAATGTAGTTATTTTCATACAATACATATATACTATATTATTTGTATTGTCGTTTGTCGTAGTTATGATTAGCTTCTTTGTGTTTGAGGGCACATTTACACGATAGTGGTGCACTACAGACGACAACGTTTTGAAAACAATCCTTGTCCACACAGACCTGTGAAAACAACTAAAAACGCTATGTTATACATGCCAGGCCAGTAGATGGCGTTGTCACTTTCTAAAGAAACACTACGCACCTATAGACTGAATACGCATGCGCATGACGTCAATGTTATCACAAATGTGGAGGGTTTTTTTTTTTACATAGAGACGAGAACGGTATTGTTTTCAAAAACTTGCACTTGCTTTATAGTAGAAAAAGATGTTCTTCTGATGAAACGAGACACTGACACAATTTTTCATGTATAATATGGTAAATCTACCTGATTTTAAGCAATCTATAGTATAAAGTGATACATAAACCAATGTGACGTGATTTTACTGGAGTGCCAGCTCGTGCAAACATTCACATCACTATGATCAGATGCTTTTCGTATGCTTTATTAAAATACTAGCCTTTTTTCTCAATTTTGTTGTGCGTTTATTTTGTTATTGAAAGGAAAGTGTGCAGCACATATTTACATATTCATCTGAATGCCGCTCTCAGCAGAGTGGGTAGCGTTGAATGTTCAATATATATCGCTGCTCACGTATTTCGAAGTGAAGCGAAAAAGAACTTCGCCGTGAGTATATGGGGTCCTTTAGTTTGGTTTCCCTGTTTCAGATTGCCTGAGTTCTTGTTCATTGTTAGTTGCCTACACTCTAAAAAATGCTGGGTTAAAAACAACCCAAGTTGGGTTGAAAATGGACTAACCCATTTAGGAGATTGGGTTGTTTTAAGCCAGCGATTGGGTTGTTTTAACCCAGCAATTGGGTCGTTTTAAGCAAACATTTAACCCAACCGCTGGGTTAAAACAACCCAGTGTAGGGCTGTGTTTAAGTAAGTATTTTTTATGCTCTTCCCTCGCTAACTTCTCTCAGTCTCATTTACTCGGATGCACATCATTGCATATGTTGCACGAGTGCCCACTACTGGTGGAACCCTTGCAATGTGTTTAAATGCAACACAATATAGCCCTGTATGTATGCTTAGGCTGTTAAAAAATTTATTATAAACAAATATCTTTATATTTAATATTTTAAATATTTTAAACAGGATTTGAATTGTATTTAAAAATACACAAACAAAACAAAAAAACAGTCAGCTTAAGGTAACTACAAGTATTATGCGGTTACATTTCAAAAAGTAAATTAAGCACGACCTGCTGTAACATCACAATCATGTTGCATGGCGGTCTATGGATCTGCCTGAAGTGTATATATTGAGTAGACTTGTTCTCTCGGTCAAAATTGAGGGGTCGAGGGTCTGTCCAAATAACTTCCCTCGCCTACTTGACGAAGTTGAACGCATTTCAAAATGACAGCGGGGATTCTCAGAGGGCAAGTGCTTAGGGAAGTTTTCTAAAAGTGGAGTTGAATGCAGCCATGGTTTCTGATTTGAGTTATGCATCTGTTCCATGTTATCTTGATTATTCCCTGTATGTATTTAAGGCCCCGTCCACACAGAGATGCGTTTCGTCCACACGGATCCGGCGTTTTGGGAGCATGAAACCGATATTCTTTGAAACCGGGTCCCAGAGTGGATAAATCTGAAAACAACACCCTTGCGTTTTTGTGTGTACAGCCAATTCATATATTTTGTGAAACGGTGATGCCATCAATATGATGGCACACATGATGCGCAAATCAATATTGCATCATTTAATAACTGTATTTGCATTATTGTAAGGGTAGGTTTAGGGTGTAGGTGTTAATAAAACACATCTCGTAAGTAGCAAATTTATTTATTGTTATTTTATTGTGAGGTTTTGCCTCACTTCCTACCATTGCTGTACCCCTTTTAGCCACAACTCTTCTTCTCCGTTTTTAGTTTATTACAACGCCACATACTGGCCTGGCATGGATACTACATCGGTTTGAGACGTTTTCATTGCTCTCGTGTGAACGCAGATATTTCTTGAAAACTCTGGCTTTGTGTGGACGGGGAGCCCTTAGTTCATTCTGTTCATTGTTCGGTGTTGTATTTAGTTTATGCGGTTGCTATAACTATTCTTGCGATCTCCTGCTTGTTCCCTGTTGTTGGATTTATTATTAACATGTACATTTTAATATTCTCTGTCGAAGTGCGATTACTACAGCCACTGCGTGACAGTATGGCCTAATATGAAATAATAACATAACAGTCACTTTATTAATACAACACCATTCAGTAGTTCTTATAGTTTTTTTGTCTTAAAGCTGAAGTGTGTAATTTCTGCACCACTGGTGGCACATAATTGCAAAAATAAGGATAATTTTTTTCAGGCTTTCTCACATCAAATTTATGCTTTACAAATTGAAATTCCAACACACTTTTGATACACACTTAACCTTAACAGGACAAGACCGTGTGTTGAATAACCATCACAATAGTCTGACCTGAGGTGCACTGTTGTAAATTGAGTTAACTTATCTGTCTATCAAGTTGTATTAGTGTAATTCCTGAAAATCCCTATCATTTCCAGTTCATAAATGCAAAATGACAGATTATCAGGCTAAAAATTCACTCCCCTTTGATAAATTCCATTGTAGTCTGTGCTTGACCTCAAACTCAATTTGAATGTTTCTTTAAATAAGACTTGGTGAGAAATATATCTGTTGCTTTGACCAGTCAAAAACACAGTGTTGTCATCAGGGAGAACTACAAAAAGAAATGGATAAAAATGAAAAAGAAAAAGAATGATGACGAGTTCAAACAGAAACCAGCTAATTCTCAACTGGAAATTAATCAAGGCATCAGCATCACACACCACTACAATGCATCTCATATGTATGGACAACACAAATCCTGTTTAAAAACCTGGATGTGGACCTAAGTCATTCATTTATTGTTTTTCTTTTATATTAAAATGCCAGATTATTGTTTTTTTTTTTTTTTTTTTTTTTTTTTTTTCTGGTATTCAGCTGGCATTTATTCATGCCTTTGAAGGTCATTTATCTTTTTAGCACACAAAGGCAGCAAACAATTACGCTGCTGAAAGACGGAATAAAGGAATCTGTCAGGAAGTCATAGCAAACGTGATTTGAGAAGTAAATGATTGCTGAATAATTATTTAAGAGGCTATTCTATACTTTCTGTTAACTGTCATAAAGTTGACTTTTAGATTTTAAATCCACACAAATCTGCCATAAAATTGAAATGCCATCCTGCTTTATTGTTTTATGTAATACACTGTAATAATCATGAAATAGTTTGTCTCTATTTCAGAATCCAATTAACTGTTCTTGATACAGTAATGTACTGTATATGTAGAAAACATTACTGGCCTAATTAGTGTCTGGAAGGTGTGAGACAGAGGAAAAGCTGTGATCTTTGTTTGCTAAGAGGCAGTAATTAGCAGTTACTCTTTACAATAGTTTAAAGGCCTATGTATGTAGTCAGCCATAAATCTCAGTCTTAGGCAATGATAAGAAAACTCTAAACTCACACATTGACTCAGCTTGCGTGATTTACCGTTTGAACCATATGCATGAAAAAAGTGAGAAATTTTTAATATTTAAACAAAATTGCAGTAAAGAGACAGGATGATCTTTTTAACTACTCGCAGTAAGCATTACAGATTTGCAATACCAGTAGTCACACTGTTTAACAGTGTCAGTAATCTTGATTGATTGCTATGAACACCTGGTACAGCACGATAGGGTGCGTGTCCATGCTGTAAATTCACTTAAGGCTTTACAATGTTGTGTTTATGTTGTAGCATCAGTAGTTTTATGGCAACACTTGAAATGGCAGGCAACATCACTCTCAGGAGACATATTACATAGCGTTTATGATCGCCATGTGTTTTGAGAAGTATGTTTAGGGCATATTGCCATTCAGTTGCTGTGTAAACCTGTCATGTGCAGCTGTGTTTGAGCTGAGGGGAATACTGAATTTATTTAACAGGACTCCTGGAGTTTTCACAGAATTCATGAACTGTGTAGAAAATTACTCTCACAGCACCTAAGCACCTGATCCTGAAACAGTTTCATATTGGCTTAACAGATAGATATACTCTATACAGAAATGAGAAATGCCACAACATAAGTAGTGAATATGCTTAAATACAGAACACAAGTCATATGTACCCATTTATGATATGTTTGTGGTACTTTTGTGTCCTTTTTGAAGCTTAAAAGCTCCAGACCCAATTTATTGTAATTTCATGGAAAAGAGGAAACTGTACATTCTTAAAAAAAAAAAAAAAAAAAATCACCTTTTATGTTTGCAGAAAGTCATGCAAGTTTAAAATATGATGAAGGACTTAATAACTTTTACTTTAGGGTGATCTATCCCTTAAATGATTTAAGAATAAGTGCAAATTCAGACGTTTCTTTGAAGACAGAAGGGGCTTCAGCTACTCTGCCGGAGTTGGGAAGATCATTTACATTTACAGTAACTTGATGGTGGAAAGTTCAGTAAGAAGTTTTTTTTTGCCTCTTTGTGTTAGTAGTACCATGAGCGCCGGTCCTGAGGACAGTTGAGATCGAATGAAAAGTGGAAGGAAAGAGAAAGTGAAATGGGATCAGGATATTATGCAGGCCAGATATGAACATGAGAGCATGTTTAATAAAATCTGAGAGAACTGCATGAGAAGAGCATATGTAAAATTGAAAATGAGAAGTGAAAATATAGAAACAAGGAGAAAGAGATGATTCATATTCACACTTTAAACCACAGGCCATGGCGAGACCTACCGCTAGAAACGGCCCGAGGTGTTACTGAGTGTTAGTCCACAGTCTGAGTGATGTGAGCTGATGTCCCTGTCTTGTAGAAGTACTGTATGAGTAATGGGGTGTGCAGTTTCCCCTTGCTGCAGTAAAAAGAAATGGCAGACCAATCCCACTCTAAACACTGTGGTTTAGCTACCTTATTCTGCAGTTACATCCATATGAATTAGATATTAGCAAGGAAATACACATCACACTAGAATATAGTTAGCCATTTAAATATAGACGTAATGTTTGCATTTAAGATTTCATCTATCATAGATGCCAGTATAGCTAGTTTACAATCACCTGTGGCAACAACACCAACACCAGCGGATGGATAAGTGTGTTAAGTTAAACCTGTTAAATGGAGGCAATGACATGCTGATGCTTACATTTATTTGCATCGGTTACATGAACAAATCTAATGGAATAGACTAACTGTAATTCACATGTTTATGGTGTTAAATTGCTGAGTTAACTGCAATGATGAAATTTGATTTAATTATTGACTCGTGGACATTAAATATATTTCATAATGTACTTGATTTAGAGAATGAAATGAAATTGTTGCACATAATCAGGACTTCCATAATGGTCATTTAGGTACATAATGAAATCTATAGTTGACACTTAGGGCCTTATCATACACCCGGCGCAATGCAACGTCATAGGTTTTTTGCTAGTTTCAGTTATCATTTTCACATCCAGCACCACATTGTAATTTAAATGGCAAATGCACTCACGCACATCTGTTCGCTCATGGGCGTGCTGGTCTGAAAACGTGGAGTGTTCAGGCGTATTGTTGCAGGGCCGTGCACAGGGTGTTCTGCCCTCATAGGGTACAATGGGGCTAAAGGCACACCCAAAGAAAAACTTGCTTTTTAATCATGGCTAAGTTAAAAAAAATCTCTTTAGTAACGTTTGCAGTATTTTCTGTTTATTTTGATGAATAAAAGAAGTCATTATTGTTCAATAAATATTAAAATATGTTAATATAAAAGTATATTTTAAAAATACATAAACATTTTTTTAAAGTAAAGATTCTTAAAGCATTGAATGAGATCCCATAATAATTTAATAAAGATTTACAGTAGTAACAAATATATTTTTATTATATGATATGATTTTATCATATTTTTAAATCTGATGGTTTCATTATAAATATGATGGTGGACTATAAGGTGGACACCCAATCTAATATATGTCATGTCAACAAATGGAAAAGTCAGCTATTTATTATCATGTCAATTATTGACTTATTCCAGCTTTTTGGAAGCATAATTACAACAACACAAGTTGAATTAGCACTAAAGCATAGCAACTGTATTTACAATATTATTGTAAAAGGTTTGTTAATCAATCTTTACATTAAGATGATACTTAACCCCCTTATAGTGCCCCTTTTTTTGGTTTGGGCCACTGCCCCTCCAAATGTCTGTGCACGGCCCTGCTTTGTTGGTGCGTTGCTATTTTGAGGCAACTGAAATCGACTGTGCCATTGACCAACAAAAACCTGGTCTAAAGTCAATAGCGCAGTATTTTTTGTGTTATTTAAAGGGCATGTTAGTAAAAGGCATGGACACTCTGCTTATTACACACACACAGGGACGCACAGCAGCACACTAGGATTTTTAAATATTAAAAATAAAAGGGTTCCTCGCTGGAGAAGCATTCAGTCTTTCAGCTCGCAAATTCCACCATTCCACCACACTCATTAAGAGACTAGGTACAACCATTTTGGACCAATGCGCCTGGCACACCTACTTTTTTTCCGTTGTTAATCTAGCAAAAGTGGATTCGGACTCACCCTAAGTGCACCTGCAACAGACCATGTGCTCAGATTGTTAAAATAAGGCCCATAATGTTAACATACCAATATACTTATATTCTTTTTTTTGTTGTTTTTTTTTATACTCAAAATGATCAGATTTTTACTTGTAAAAAAACAAAAACAAAAATTACAATTTTACAATAAAATTAATCGGATGTTAAACTATTTACAATTTTTCATTGTTCATTGTATTCATCGTCAGGTAACTTACCATTAACTTGACCAATTTAGCCCACTGTTTTTTTACTGTAGCAATTTTACTGTAAGCAAAAAAAATAAAATTATAATTTCTGTGTACTAGCTCTACATTTCTATCAGAAATGCTCTGTACTATTAATAACATCATTATTAAGTAATTATGCCAGGATATAGCAAGTTAAAAGTGTATCTTCTGCAAAATAATCAATGATAAATAAAGTCATTATTTTTTCCCCTCTTTTTATATCTCCAGGATGAGGACGTTTCCATAAATGACCACAGAAGCGAGTCCGCATTAATTTCAGTCTGTCATAACACTATGGGTTTGTTCAGCTCAACAACCTCCTGCTGTGACTGCAGATTCCCCACAGTTTACAGATTTTTGCCACAGAATGACACACTAGCAGACAGACTGACAAAGTGAAGACACAGATACACACTCTTGCTTATGAACGGCTTGCTTATGAATCTCATAGAAGGTTTTCATTTCAATCCTACTCCTCCTCAGGAGTGCTTCATTGAGATCTCATTCCTGACTGGTTCATGGGTTGGAGAATGTGAGGGAGGAGATGCAGGCATTTGAGTTGCAATTTTCACACCCAATTATGCTAATGTGTTGCACACGTGTCTCTGTGTGCAGGGCTGATGGAGCTGTGTCCTTGAAGTAGGGTCCACCGGGAGACACGGAGGGCTAGAACAGACGTGACATGGTGTGCGTACTTTACCCAAGGGAGTACAACCTCCGGCTCCAAACAATCTGTAAACATGAGGGTTATTTCATGCACAACCTAGGAAGGAGTCTGACGAGACCTGGTCAAATAGCTAAGAAAATGTGTTCTGAAATCTGCGAATTGTAATATTTTATGTAAAATTTGAAAAATATATAAATATATATATATATATATATATATATATATATATATATATATATATATATATATATATATATATATATATATATATATATATATATATATAATATTTGATATTTGCCTCTTTTTGTTTTGAAAATATACACTCTTTGACCCAATGATGTCTCGAGAGCGCTCCAATCACCTTAGCTGCATCCTAGTATTCATGAAATCTATCTCAACCCATTCAGGTCCACACAACATCTTCACTACATGACGGATGTAAGTCTGCTGTTTATTTCCCACCTAAAAGATCCATTAACATAGATGTGGAGAAATAACTCATTCAGTGGGAAAAATCACTATCCCTCCTCCCTGAAAGGGACTGGCAGTGGCATTTATCATTTGAGTTCAATATATTTGTCTTTCAGCAAGCAATTAGAGAAATCTCTAATATAGACGAGAACCTCAGAATTCTTTAATGGAGTTTCTCCTGGGTGAGATCATCTCCCTAATAATAGGTAATTAGAAAAAAATGTACTAATTAGCATGGATTCTTTTTGTCTTGTCTAAATTAATCCAGATACATTTGAAAACTAGCATTTTGCATCCACACTGAAACGTCGGAAAAAGCTAGATTCACCTTACTGTGCATGCGTAAAATCTCATAAAAGCTCTCTGAGATGATACAGGCGGAACAGACAAACCTCACAAAAGCTCACTGAGATGATACAGATGGAACAGACATAATAAAGTTCTCATGCTATACTTCTGACAGGATCATTTTATTTAGCAAAATATCTCACCATTCACTGATGCGTCCAGGTCACACTCAGTCACCATTATGTTTGGTCTAAAACACAACTGCCGCAGGACAGCAATTGCAAGTACATTTTCTGTCATCTCTGCAGGACTACGATATGAAGTGTACAAAGTAACATATCTTTAGCAACAGTGTGAAAGTGAATAGCACATAACAGGCACAATAGCGGTATAAACATAGGCCTACATATCTATCGGATCAATATGCGTCAAATGACAACACACCCTTCATCGTTTTACAATAGGCCTACCTCCGTTTTCACAGTCCACAAAACGAAAATGGTATTTTAAATTTATCCACTTGGGAAAGCCTTTTTTTAAAAAGATGTGTTTTCAAACAAAAACGTATCATGCAAAGTTATACCTAGACATCCATTAATGAGAATATCACAAATATATGGAAGAAAATATAATCTTTAGATCAACTTTATTGCGACTTTATATCTCACAAAGTAACTTTAGATCTACATCTTGCAATGTGACTTTATCATAGTTTAAATTCTCACAATTACCTTTTTTATTTTTTACTATGAGACGGAAACTGGGTTCCATACAAATTTGAGAATTTGGGTCTTTTATGTTGTGTATAGTCTATTTTCAGTTTATTTTTCACACTTAGATTTTAGTCTTTTTATAATTACATTATACATATTCGTATTTTTATTATTATTATGAGAGGAGTCAGATTATGCTTTTTCATCCTTTGAAAGAATCCAACATGGACCACCCCAGTCAAGAAAATATGAGCAATCCAGAAAGAGGCATCAAAATCTGATACTGCCACTGAAACCGGGCCACTGACAGTTATGGCTTGTAAAATTTGAACAAGCCTGAAACGTTGTGCATCTGGGAGGCTTTTAACATTTACAGACACAGTGAAAACCAAACCATAAATAGCTAAAATGCATTGTAAGTGATCTGAATGGGGGAAAGCATTGTTGAGAATTCAAAACAGATGCAGTATACCATATATAATATAAACTAGTAATATGCTATATTATATGCTAACATTGTTCACATTTTGTTTATATGAGAGAGACCCACACTGAATCTGCACGCAGATGTAAAGCCTGTCATTCATAAAGTTCTCCTCTTGCTAAGGGGCATATATAGTAGATGCTCTTGAACAAGCAAGTGCCATTTAGAATAAGCTGGCTGGAAGGCTGTGAACACTGTCTTTATAGGCCCCAGAGCTTACACATATTGTAACACAAGTGATTTAGAAAATGCCAAACCCAGGAGCTGAAAGGTCAAGGTCAGGAGAGGATAAAGCTGTGCCAGTGATACCGTTTTCTCAATTTTTACCCATCAGAATCAGACAAAAATAGATAATTTAAGTACTGAAATGTAATTATGCATGTACATTTCACCACCCCTAATATTTAGATTAATATTAAGTGAGCGTTAGATGACAGCAAAGTTAATCTTAAATGAATAAATAATGAATAGCACTCTTAAATGCAATCTGTAAAAAAAAATATATACATCAATTTTTCATTCTACAACGTTGTAATGCCTATAAATTCACTTGACTGGTTTTAGTTTTTAGTGTTATTGTCAATTTTAAACAAATTAGTAATTGGTCATTTATCCGACATAACATGATTATTGGTATTGAATTTAATTTTAATATTGGTGCATCCTTAATCAGCTTTTTCCTTGTATACTTTACGATTCACCCAAGAAGGACGTGTTCCTGGGTCAATCCCATTTCTCTCATCTAATCATAGCAGGAAAAACAAAAGCTGTTCATGTTAGAACATGTCCCGTAGCAGTGTAAATCACATTAAGCCTGTAGAGACTATGTCCTGTATCCCTCAGCTAATGTTTATTTTCATAGGCCTCAAAAAAGTGGCACTCCTTTTTAAATTAATTTCAATTAAACATAATAAATCAATTTAATTTGATCTGAAATTTGGGATTCGACTTTGTGACCTCCTAGACCTATGGATGTGTTGAGCAGGGGCGTAACAGCAGGTGGTTAGGACAGAGGACTTACAGCCAAATCTGCAGCTGAGCAGAGATCGATGGTCCTGGTGTGGACGGTGCTTAGGTCAGCAGGATGGACACCTCCCTGCTGCTCCAACCACTCCAATCATTCTCATTGATCCATGTGCAGGCTTGCTTCACTTTCTCTCTGAAGAGCTCCGCTGTGAGTTTTTTCTTCTTTATTTAATGAGATGTCTCCGTAAATGATTTTCACATGCACACAAATAAATAATGATTTAGTCGATATAGAAAGAGAAAGATGATGTAGTGTTGTTTATTTGTTAAATATAAGGAGGATTGCTTGAGGTTCAGTTCTTCTAAAATCATTATTTTAAGACTGTAAATAGATGAATACACAGTTTTTATCTCCGTAATACGGTGTACTGAAATCAAAACTGAATGTTTTGAAAAAAATTCAAAACACCCTGTCCATAACATTTCTGAGGGATGTTTGTTAGCATAGGCATTTCATATTGATCATACATTCATTCAGTCCTCTTGAATATTGTGTATGCTTTCAATGGATTTTTGTTCAGTGTGAATAACATAGCAAATATATTAAATCTAGTCCTAAGCTTAAAGGTTGATAAAAACAGTAACAGCATTACTAAATGCAAACAGATCAACTTAAGAGTCTTTTGATCACTAGGTAGATTATTACTAACGTTTGTATTAATAAAAGCTCAAAAAAGGTATACCTATAACTCAAGCTCAGCTCCAGACTTGACATCCACAGACGTCATGTCAACATTTTAATGCATCCACTCCAAATCCAGTTGTTTGTACTTTATACGGACTAGTCCTTGGGGCTGTCAAAGGGCAGCCATCTGCAGAAAGAGGTTTGTATATGTAGGAATCCTCTTTGAGAGCATTCTGCTCATGGAAGACCCTCATGTACAGCTTTCCTGTAGCTCAAACAATAAGAACGTGGTGCTATCAATGTCAAGGTCATGGGTTCGATTCCCAAGGAAAGCAAAAACTGACAAAATGTGTACCTTGAATGCAATGTAAGTCGCTTTGGATAAAAGTGTCTGGTAAATGTAAATGTCACACCGGGCTTCGCTTAATCTTTTATGTTCTCATGTTCTTCTGAGAGACATGTGTAACACCGGGTAAATGAAGGGAATTATTTAATTTATACACAGTTTAGTGATATCATATTTCCTTAATAAAAGTCGATAAGAAGTGTAAAAATTATTAGGAATATAAAAAAAAAATATCCTAGATAATCTTTTAGTGATCAACCCTCTCAATGGTTGATCGCTAAAAGATTAGTGATCAACCAATGAGAGCTCTTTGTCATTTCGCACCATGCGTGTCGACGAGCATGTGCGATGACAGAAGAGACAAGCTTGATGAAGAAGAGCAGACGTGATCCAAATCGATAAAATCTAGATTAAAAACCCTTCGAAAAGTATGAGAAAGTTCTAAATTCATTTTTTTCCAAGGCATTCTGGATAAGAAGCAGACTGAATATTGAGATTCTACTTGTTCACTGCTGGTCACATGCACCTGTGATAGAGGTGCGCCTGACCTGTTTGAGAGCAAAAATCGATTATAGAGGTAAATGACTAGTTCATCAATTCTGTAAAAATTACATTTGTATGTTACTGGTTTATTTGATTACTTTAGTTTTAAGCGGTTATAGTGAACCACATGGTTATTATTTGTTCATTGCAGTTTACCGACGCCATTGTTGTCTACGTGACTGTGTAAGAAAAAGAGCTATTGATTCAGAGGTGAATTCATGTGATTACATCAGTTCTTGATGAAATGGTAATTGTAACTGTATGTTTAGTTGTTATTCTTGATCTTTGATGTGAAATTTATTCTGAAATTCACTAAATTAATGTTCAGGGTTTTTTTCTCTTCCTTGTGTTTTTCTATTCTTTTTCTTTTCTTTTCTCTCTTTTCTTTCTTCTTGATTTATGGAAATGTGATACCCGATCGATCTTCTGTGACACCCTGTGAACTTCACGTTTGATGGTGAGCAAACCAAATCTACGACAGAGGAAAAGACGACACGTCATAAAGAAGAGGACGATATCCTTTCTTTAAATCTTCCCAGTTTTGCTCCGTGAAGCAAGACTATTCAGATCCAAAGAACTTTTAAGGGTGTATGGTCAACCATAACCCAGATTTGAGTGACATTGAAATCTTTAAAGGAACACTTGAGCTCTTTTGAGAGAGACATTATACCTTCTCTTTGTTATATTCTTTTATTTTATCTTTTTGAGTATTGAATTGACCGGTCAGTGTATACACTCACCTAAAGGATTATTAGGAACACCATACTAATACTGTGTTTGACCCCCTTTCGCCTTCAGAACTGCCTTAATTCTACGTGGCATTGATTCAACAAGGTGCTGAAAGCATTCTTTAGAAATGTTGGCCCATATTGATAGGATAGCATCTTGCAGTTGATGGAGATTTGTGGGATGCACATCCAGGGCACGAAGCTCCCGTTCCACCACATCCCAAAGATGCTCTATTGGGTTGAGATCTGGTGACTGTGGGGGCCATTTTAGTACAGTGAACTCATTGTCATGTTCAAGAAACCAATTTGAAATGATTCGAGCTTTGTGACATAGTGCATTATCCTGCTGGAAGTAGCCATCAGAGAATGGGTACATGGTGATCATAAAGGGATGGACATGGTCAGAAACAATGCTCAGGTAGGCCGTGGCATTTAAACGATGCCCAACTGGCACTAAGGGGCCTAAAGTGTGCCAAGAAAACATCCCCCACACCATTACACCACCACCACCAGCCTGCACAGTGGTAACAAGGCATGATGGATCCATGTTCTCATTCTGTTTGCGCCAAATTCTGACTCTACCATCTGAATGTCAAATCGAGACTCATCAGACCAGGCAACATTTTTCCAGTCTTCAACTGTCCAAATTTGGTGAGCTCGTGCAAATTGTAGCCTCTTTTTCCTATTTGTAGTGGAGATGAGTGGTACCTGGTGGGGTCTTCTGCTGTTGTAGCCCATCCGCCTCAAGGTTGTGCGTGTTGTGGCTTCACAAATACTTTGCTGCATACCTCGGTTGTAACGAGTGGTTATTTCAGTCAAAGTTGCTGTTCTATCAGCTTGAATCAGTCGGCCCATTCTCCTCTGACCTTTAGCATCAACAAGGCATTTTCGCCCACAGGACTGCCGCATACTGGATGTTTTTCCCTTTTCACACCATTCTTTGTAAACCCTAGAAATGTTTGTGCGTGAAAATCCCAGTAACTGAGCAGATTGTGAAATACTCAGACCGGCCCGTCTGGCACCAACAACCATGCCACGCTCAAAATTGCTTGAATCACCTTTCTTTCCCATTCTGACATTCAGTTTGGAGTTCAGGAGATTGTCTTGACCAGGACCACACCCCTAAATGCATTGAAGCAACTGCCATGTGATTGGTTGATTAGATAATTGCATTAATGAGAAATTGAACAGGTGTTCCTAATAATCCTTTAGGTGAGTGTATATATGTTTCATCTGTATATATGTTTGGCTCTGTTTTCAGTTCAGGGTCCGGTGTTGTCGTATATGGATGTGTTGGGATTTATTAAATATTACCACTTCATCTTCATCTTAATGCGTACATATTTGTATGAACATAAAAAGATTCAACAACTGAGACATAAACTGAACAAAGATACACAAGTTGCACAGATATTTGACGAACAGAAATGGAGTAATGAGTCCCTGAGCAAAGGGAGGGGGTCGATATCAAAAGTATCCGATGTGGCCACCAGCTGCTTTAAGTGCATTTCCTTCTCATGGACTGCGACAGATTTGCCAGTTCTTTCTTCGAGACGTTTCTCCACTTCCTCAAAGGCATATGTTCTCAAACATGTCTTGGGGGACATATGGCCAACATGTTTGGCATGGCAAGGATGATCAGCTGTTCTTCCTGTCTCTCTGTCTTAAGTGTCTTACAATACGGACATTGTATTTTATTTGTGCCTCCCTGCAGCCGGACTATGGCATTTTCACGCAGGTGATCAGGGATCCTGGGCATCTTTCTCCTGTTGAGTCAGTTGACCATATTTGTCTACCGCATGTAAACTGTGTCTTAAGAACTTTTCCTTAGGTTCATGTGCAATAATTGTCTATGTAAAGGATAATTCACGGCTAGCTGTGCATTAAAGGATTTTAATGCATGACGTGGAGGCAAAGAAACGCTTAACACAAAGCAACTGAGCAATCACTGAACAAGCATGCAAAGATTTTAACAGGATTTAACAAAATTCTTTAAAACATTATCCTGAAAAGTTGACGTTTCTTTTTTGCTGAGTTTAGTTATATTTTACATATGATGTGGTAGCACCAATTTACCACATCATGTGAACAACTCTGTCATGCCCACATTTAAGCCTTCAATTAATCTGTTGTTTTACATCACAAATGCAATCCAATCACTTAAAGTATCTGTATTAGAATGCATCTCTGTTTTGTGATTAGATTCTAACCCTGCAAGTTGAAGATTAGGCTACAATACAACCTGAAAGCTCATTGAAATCTCCTTTTTTTTCAGTTTCTCAAGTATTCATCAGGCAGTCAGATCTTGTGCCATGGCTGCTTATTCTTTCAGTACGTGAATCATCTGAAGTGCTCCCACACAACGTTTTACTAAAATGATAACCGGTTTGCATTATTCATGTTGCAAGCAGTAAGTGCCCACAAATGCAAAGCACCTTACAGCTGCAATAAAGTTGATCGGTCCATTGCCAATGTTAAAACATTACTCACCTGCCTCAATGGGAACCAGGGGGCCAATATCTACATGTAACCGTAGACATAAGAGAATAGTCCAGGAAAATTACACCATACGGTGTTCACACTCATGCAAAAGCACACATACAAACACATGCACATACTGTGATTTATTTTATTTTTCATTTATTCGAAACCATTAATCCAGACCCAAGATGAAGCGTTCTGGGTAACAATTAAGAATGAAAAACACAGCATTTTGTTTTATGGAGTAGTTTAGGTTTTCCAGGCTCAGAGCGCTAAATATTTAATATCCTTCACCAGAACAAGCTTTTCATCCATAACCTTCTCAATAACTGTTTCCAGCACAGATAATCCAGTGCAGATCATTTCTATCTGGCCCTCACAGATGAGGTTTCTCTTATCATTTTCTCACTGAAAATTACTTGCCACTTGTATCTTTACAGGTTATATAAGCACATTTGAGGGAACAGTTATGGAGTCGACTTATAAATAAATCAAGCTCTCCTGGTGCTGTAGTGTTTTTGCTACAAAAAGTGTTTAATGCTTTTTTTTTTCTTTTTTTTTTTAAAGCATTATTAGTTTACTGAAGGCAAAGTAATGAACAATACCAATTCTTAACATATTAAGTTTACATTTAGGAAGTCAGGTTTGTGCACAGTGTTTATAATTATTACGTTCATGCAATGAAATTACTAAAAGGGTAGTAAAGGGTAAATAGTTCACCCTTTACTCACCCTCATATTCTTCCAAGCCCGTAACACTGGCGTTCATCTTCAACTGACTGACTGACTCTCATCACGGCCCGGGTGTTCTCCGATCGACTCGGGTATTACACACAATATTAAACAGACCCAGGACACGAAGTAATAGAAACGGCTGACCATTCCGGGTCAGGTCTCGGGTCCTCGGGTCCTCCGTGAAGATCTCTCAATGGAAGCTCGAGCATGCTTGCTTGACATGTGAGAACCAATGAGGTTCATTCTCGTGCTATACAGCATATTTGAGCTTCTTCAAGAGGTTTGTTCTCATGCATCAAGCAGGTTCAGTTGAGCTTCGGTTTATGTTTGCTTATCAATGTTTATATGTGAATAAAAGCCTAAATTCAATCTGTTCATCATATAAAGCAACTGAGTCTCTTCAGAATCGATTCATATGGATTAATTTTACGATCTCTTTATGAACTTTTTGGAGCATCAAAGTGGTAGTTGCATGGCCTGTCAATGGAGGGACAGAAATCAAAGGGTACATAACACACACAGTTTCAGCCAATGTCATGTTAATCTTGAGTACCTATAGAGTAGTATTGCATCCTTCATATCTCAGAAGGGTCTTTAATTTGATCATATTTATAAAAGATATATGCTGTATCGATTTTTTTCCGAAAACAGCCGAACTCGTGGAGGAGTGCAGTGGGCGGAGCTAAAGAGCGCGCACACACATGCACGCATACACATTACATTCATGGCAGTATCCCACCCTGGATAGCTTTCTATTCACTATACGTTTGTGTTGTTTACATTATATGCACTTACATGCCAATTGCCAACAAAACACAGAAATTTGATGCAGTTTCACTTACCACCCGTGGTTTTCGAATCACAAAAAAAACAACAGATGGCATTCTAGAAAAACAAACTACATCCACTGTTTAACGCTGGGTTATTTGGGAAGCTGAACAAGGTTATATTTCCCTCACAACCAGAAACACACTTCTTTAGTGACATTGTTGATTTCATTGTCTAAAAACAAAATGCCAGTGCTGCCAACGGCTCCCCCCCGAAGATGAAAGAAAGTCTTACAGGTTTGGAATGACATGATGGTGAGTAAATGATTACAAAATTAAAAATTTTGTGTGAACTAACCCTTAAAAATACTCTATTCCAGTTAAATCAACAAAGTAAGTGGCACCCCTGATCTACAGCTTATTTAGTAAACTTGCTCTGAAAATAACATTAATAATATTAATGCATTAAAATGATGAAAAAGTATCAGCCTAATGTTTCTGCAGGGGATCTGTCATTAGGGCGGAAAGACATCCATCACATCTGTCCAAGCAGAACACACTCTGCCGCCCACTTGATTGTGTTTTTATCAAGCGCTTGCTAAATCAATATGTACCAGATTACTCTAGGATTATCTGCGGCATCAACTCCATCATTACTTCACATTATGGATGTCTGAACAAGTTGGTAATGGATTCATTTGGCATATTGCATGGACTATGGTTTTCTGTTCCAAGATACGTTTGTTGAATCACTGGATCAATTAATCTAGTAGATTAACATTACAAAATCATACTGACCCCAAATTTATAAACACGTGTAATACATATATGATTTTATACAAGTTTTAGAAAGAAGTATATGCTCACCAAGACTGCATTTGTGACCCTGGACCACATATGGGTACATTTTTTGAAATTGAAATGTATACATTATCTGAAAGCTGAATAAATAAGATTTCCATTGATGTATGGTTTGTTAGGATATGACAATATTATATACAACTAAATCTGGAATCTGAGGGTGCAAAAAAAAAAAAAAAAATATTGAGAAAATCGCCTTTAAATTTGACCAAATGAAGTCCTTAGCATTGCATATTACTACTACTAATATTTTTTAATATACTTATGGAATTTACTAAATATCTTCATGGAACATGATCTTTACATAATGATTTTTGGCATAAAAGAAAAATTTCTAATTTTGACCCATACAATGTATTGTTGGCTGTTGCCACAGATATACCTGTGCGACTTATGACTGGTTTTGTGGTTACATTTATTTGATCATTTCTATTTTAATATAATTCAAAATGTAATTTATTTCTGAGAGCAAAAACATAATTTTCAGCATCATTACTCCGGTTTTCAATACCACATGATCTTTCATAAATCATTCTATAATGCTGATATGTTTGCTGTAATATATTTTTGGTAATGATATGAAAGTCTTTATTGTCACTTTTGACAATTTAATGCATCCTTGCTGAATAAAAGTATTATAAATTATTTAAATTTATAAATTTATTATAAATAAAAAAATCTTACTGACCCAAAACTTTTAAAATATATCTTTTTTTAAATATGCTATCAATTACAGAAATATTCGGGTGTGTGATACACAGAAAATTGTAAACGTTAATTCAATATAATTGTGACATTTTTAGCCAGTCATCTCAATGGCAAAAAGTGTCCCAATTTAACTGAATTCATCCTACCTGACAGAAGTAAAATCAAAATAAAGGATGTAAAACAAACACAGCACCATTGATACTGCAATACAGACTCAAATGGTCCAAAACAGGGGTCAGCATTGATCTGCAGAGCTTAACGAGTTGAAACATAGAAACTAATTAAAATGCTATCAGCAGTAACATTAGAGATTTAAGCTTTTAATGCACCAAATATCCATTTCAAAATAAATTAGATCTAATGGCATCAGCACTGTATTTTTTGTATTATGTGAAGAGGCTGGTCAAAATGACTCTTTAGTTGTTGTTGTTTTGTGTGTGTGTGTGTGTGTGTGTGTGTGTGTGTGTGTGTGTGTGTGTGTGTGTGTGTGTGTGTGTGTGTTATGCATAAAAATGGCAGTGTATGAAAGAAATGGCAATCTGGATCTCAATAGAACATTGAATGTAAAGAAGATCAGTTAGCAGGAATCATGTTTTGCATGAAAGCAGCAATTGTGACAGAAATAGAGCATTGTGGGAAAGAGGCTGAAGCCATGTCAGCCACTATTAATACAGCACGGCCACTGTTCAGCACACAACAGCTACATAAAGCGGGACTGAGAGAGACAATAGAGAAAGAGAAGCTATCAAGCTCATTTGAACTCAGTGTGAAGGAAATGGTGAAACTGAAGAATGAAAATTATTGTATTGTTCCATGTCTATGTTGCTTGCTCCCTGAGTGACCTCATAAATGTATAGCCACTGCCTCTGAAAACCTTTTACACTTTAGCAATGTCATTGAGAACAAGAATCAGATACACTTTGTACCCTTGATTTGCATCCTTCTGCAGCCAGAGAGCCATTGTGAAAATATACAGTGTAAAAGTGGTCTCATACATGGTGTAATGATATGGATGCCTGATGCCCTTCTGGGATGAGACACACACTAGGATGAGAGGCACTGTCTCGCCCCTGCATACAATTTAAAACCTGAGGGAGGCTTGAAAAGAGAAGCACTACAGGAATGGGACGTACATAGCTTCAGTTATTCATGGAGAGGAAAAAAGTACCAATAAAAGATTATGCATGAAGTCCATGAAAATCTGTAATTTTTATTCATGGAAGACTGCAGTGGAAACAAACAGGGGCATCATATTGATATAGACAGTTTGCTAAGAGGCTCTAACACTAGAATGGAGTCCCTGGAGTGGCTGTATCGCTTCAAAAGATAATTGAGTCTGGTAGTTTCTCCTTTTTCCCTGGTATTTGTGTATGGTCACGTTATTTCCTTAAAGCTGAGATGACTGCTAAATTAGGCACTAGAGGTGCACTGTTAGTAAGAAACATTCTTCATCTCTACAGTTTTCAATCTCTTTCTATATGTATATTTCATTCCTAAGGAAGGAGCATTTTGTATTATATCCTGGCTGAACTCTGAATTCTTTCCAGTATAGGGCTAGTTCATACAAAGGATGATGATTATAATGGTAACTAATTAGCACATAGGCAATAATGTTGTTTATCATAAGCACATGCTACAGACGTCATCTGCCACATTAAACTCTCAAGCTCCTTAAAGCTGGATGGATTCGGATTGGCTGTCAATGGTTTTTTATTGTTCATTGGTTGGAAAATATCATTCTGAAAGGGATTTACAGAATAGTTATTGTGTGGACTTCGATATTATCATAGAATTAGAAAGATTATTAAAACTTTATATTTATAATTATCATTATAGTTAGTGTCCTTGATGTGAACTGTTATTAGTTTAATGACTCTTGAGTAACACTATGGACTAGTTCTCTCTTGTAGTGTAAGTGACCGCTGAGGACTTATGTGCACCGATCAAGCATAACATTATGACCTAATATTGTGTTGGTCCCCCTTCTGCTGCCAAAACAGCCATAACCTGTCGAGGCATGGACTCCACTAGACCTCTGAAGATGTGCTGTGGTATCTGGCACCAAGATAATAATAATATTAATTCGTTACATTTATATAGCGCTTTTCTAGGCACTCAAAGCGCTTTACATAGAAGGGGGGAATCTCCTCAACCACCACCAATGTGCAGCATTCACCTGGATGATGCGACGGCAGCCATATTGTATCAGAACACCCACCACACACCAGCTTATTGGTGGAGAGGAGACAGAGTGATGAAGCCAATTGTATATATATATATATATATATATATATATATATATATATATATATATATATATATATATATGGGATGATTAGGAGGCCATGATGGACGGGCCAATGGGCAAATTTGGCCAGGATGCCAGGGTTACACCCCTACTCTTTTTCAGGACATCCTGGGATTTTTAATGACCACAGGTTCATCTCATCCGAAGGACAGTTCTTGTTACAGTATAGTGTCCCCATCACTATACTGGGGCATTAGGACCCACACAGACCACAGGGTGAGCACCCCTGCTGGCCTCACTAACACCTCTACCAGCAGCAACCTAGTTTTCCCAGGAGGTCTCCCATCCAGGTACTGACCTGCTTAGCTTCAGTGGGAAACCAGTCTTGGGCTACAGGGTGATATGGCTGCTGGCTGTAAGATGTTAGCAGCAGATCTGTTAAATCCTGTAAGTAGTGAGGTGGGGCCTACATGGATCTGACCTGTTTGTTTAACACATCCCACAGATGCTCAATTGGATTGAGATCTGGGGAATTTGGATGCCAAGTCAACACCTAAAACTTGTTGTTGCGCTCCTCAAACCATTCCTGAACCATTTTTGCTTTGTGGCTGGGCGCATTATCCCTCTGAAAGAGGCCACAGCCACCAGGGAATACCGTTTCCATGAAAGGGTGTACATGGTCTGCAACAATGCTTAGGTAGATGGTACGTGTCAATGCAACATCCACATGGATGGCAGGACCCAAGGTTTCCCAGCAGAACATTGTCCAAAGCATCACACTGCCTCCGCCTTCTTCCCATAGTGCATCCTGGTGCCTCCAAGGATGTGTTCTCCAGGTAAGCGACGCACACTCACCCGGCCATCCATGTGATGTAAAAGAAAACGTGATTCATCAGACCAGGCCACCTTCTTCTATTGCTCTGTGGTCCAGTTCTGATGCTCACGTGCCCACTGTTGGCACTTTGACTGGTCTGTGGCTATGCAGCCCGATATGCAACAAACTGTGATGCACTGTGTATTTTGACACTTCTATATCAGAACCAGCATTAACTTCTTGAGCAATTTGAGCTTCAGTAGCTCATCTGTTTGATTGGACCACACGGGCCAGCCTTCGCTCTCCACGTGCATCAGTGAGCATTGGCAGACTGGGAACACCCCACAAGAGCTGCAGTTTTGGAGATGCTCTGACCCAGTAGTCTAGCCATGACAATTTGGCCCTTGTCAAAATCGCTCAAATCCTTACGCTTTCCCATTTTTCCTGATTCTAACACATCAACTTTGATGGCAAAATGTTCACTTGCATGATATATCCCATCCACTAACAGGTGCCATGATAAAGAGATAATCAGTGTTATTCACTTCACCGGTCATAATGTTATGCCTGATCAGTGTAATATTATAAGCTACTATAATATTGTTGCAGTTTCATCTTGTTGCCAGGCTGATTGTTTTGTACATTGTAATGGACTGTATTTTTGGCGGAAGCTTTAATATACAAGTAAAATTATTTAAAAATATAATATCTACATGTTTATTTATTAGGTTAGCCAATCAATATCGCAAAACAGTGATTGAGTGATCTGACACAAAGTGTTGCAGTGGGCAGTGGATATTATACAGAGCTGTTGAATGTCATGATTGACCAATCAGAATTAAGTATTCCAGAGAGCCCTGTATTTTGCTATATGACACTTGGAAAAACAAATTTTCTTATCTTTTTCACTCATGATAGCTTCTGAAGTAATTTATAAACGTAAGGATTTTTGACATTAAAGGGAAATCTTATTTTTTTAATTCAAACACCCTTTGAAAAATCTAGAAAAGTAGAGAGACTGTAAACGATAAATTAACCTGTAATGGATTAATACAAAGCATACATATTGAAAGCCTGAGAGGGGGGAAACATTACTTCCTCACTCTGTGATTCAAGAGAGAGATTATACGCTTGTGCCAGGTGCGTTAGAATAAAATGTTATTTCCGGCCTTCCAGAGAAAGCTTTAATCATTTTCAGATTGGGTCCAGGAGATCTAATTCAATTTTGTGTTGCTATGGAACGGGGCCATGTGTATAAGTGTGTGTGATAGGGAGTGAGTGAGTGAGTGAGTGAGTGAGTGAGTGAGTGAGAGGATATGAAGAGACAAAGAGGGATTTAATCGCACATCATACAAAGCCAGAGAGACAGAACGCAAGGCTGTTTGCCACTATCTCAACAGTTTCTTTGCCAATTACTGCTTCCCCTTTTGTTGTGTCCCGCCACAACGGACGTGTGTCCAAAAACGAGAGATTAATGACAGCCTGTAATTATTTGTATGCAGTTGTCTTGAACAAAATATTATTAGAGCCAAATATAGTAAAGCAACATGAAATGTCTAAAATACTAATTTGTGAGCCAGCTATATACACTAGTATTTTAGTATTTTATTAGTGATCAAAAGCTGAATGTATTTTGTATGTATTTTTGTATTTCCTATTTCGTATTTTATATTAGTGATTTACCATTCACTACTGAAAATCTTGTGTTTAGGGAAACCTGAAACTATTTTTCTGAAAATGATTTGCAATTCTATTTGATGACACTAGTAGTGCAGAAATTACACCATACTTCCACTTTAACCTTAATATGATTGTTAATGTAATTAATTTAATCTTTTGCAGGGGAGACAGTATTTCCAACTTTTGAAATTCACTGCTTGGTTTTTCATGAGCAAAATGTTGTTCTCAAGGTACTGTTATTTTATTATTTAAATACTATTATTTGTATTATATTCTATTATTATTATGAATATTCTGAATTAGCATTTATGCTTAGAGTTTTCATTTCAATTTTAGTCTAAATTATTTGTAATTTTGTTGTAATTTTTATTTATCTTTTATATACAAAAATATTATTTAGGTTTAATTAACTTTTATTTCAGTTTTAGTTTTAGTTCAGTTATAGTTTTTTTTTTTTTTTTTTTTTTTTCCCAGTTAGAAAAAATGTAGTGCTTCAACTTATTTCAGTTAGCTGGCAAGGCAATATATTGTATCTAATTGTATTTGTTAGTTTAGTTTTGTCATGTATTATATATATTTTATTTAATTTCAGCTTTCAATTGGCCTAACATTTTTTTTTAATTTTTTATAGTTTTAAAGGGTACTTCACCGCTGGCAAAATGGGCTTTCAATAAAACTTGCCTTAGAAAGTAAAAAAAAAAAGAAAAATAAATCTTACCTGACTAGAAAAAAAAAAAAAAACAGGATAAAAAGGCTGTTGTCTTCCCTTTTGCCAAATAGGTAGGAAAACATCAACACCCATAATGCACTGGACATGTCACTGGCCACTCCCACCAGCCTGCTATGTATACGCTTACCAGTCAAATACCGCCTTGCTTTAGTAGGAAATACTTATTAGCAAACCTTTAGTCATAATGGAGTCATAAACTTATATTGTTCTCGAGTGCAAGAATTCAAAGAGTAAATGTTTAGTGAGAGTACTACAAACACAGTGTTTTAGGTCAAACTAAGGGAAAAACAAAAAGAAACTGCCATTTTGTCAGTTCCACCCAACTCCCCTGAAGCAAAACGCCGTCAAAGCTGCTTTAAAGCAAGCCTCCAATCAAGATTAGCAAAAAATAGCGTAGCGCTGAGATACGCAGGGAAGGAGACCAGAGGCCATTTTTTTAATGGATGTCAACACAGGATAGGCTTTGCTACGCTGAATACAATGCTTTTGTGGGAAAACGGCTTATAATTTAACGAATCGACAACCTATTGTCTAATCTTCAACATGTTTGCTCTAAAACATTCATTTTGGATTGATATCAAGTGTAGCGTTAGTTCTGGCAGGTCACGTTAGTCAAGCTCACATCAGCTGACTCTCAGCTGATTGACTTCTATAGAAATACGACACCTATCACAGCATATCTATATATTGGGTCCATTCAGTATTATCAGCATCTTTATCGCATTGCTCAGGAGCTAAGTGACAACGAATTTGGCAGGTGAACCGCATTGGAATTGTGCAATTGGGAATTTAGAGAGAGGGATTCGTTCCCCACACGGATTTCACCTCAGATTCAAGTTCGTCAACTTGAATGCGCGAATTCGCCGCATTGATTATGAGCTGGTTGATTTGGAAACCGTGACCCGAGTTAGCATTGCTTCTCGCATCACTGCATTATTGGGCTCTTTGCCCGCAATCTCGCTGAAGTTATACTAACATGACTGCCTCCACATCACAGCTGGCTATATTTACCCTCCATTAATCTCAACGTCTTCACGAAGCGAAGCTAAGTTTTCCTTTTTATGTTCATTGCTTATGGCTATCAGGTATCTACAACATATCTGTTGCTTAAGGCTTATCTAGTTGTTTTCAGTAACATGCTTGTTACTGAATGTGAATTTCTCGGTCCAGAACGAGTAAACATTGTTAATTTAAGGGAGAGCGGGACACAACCTAACGCAACTTAACCTAACGTCTCAGTTTGTGTAAATCCACTTGGGGTTCAGAGTATTTATTTTTTACCCACATTAATTTCACACATGCCTAGTACAATTATGTGGTTTTGTTTCATTAATACAGTGTATATACTTTTTATTCTTGATTTACCCTGAAAGAATGGAAGTGAAATGTGACAACATGCCCTATAGGTTGGGTACATTGTAACATGTGTGGGGCACAATGTAACATGACCAAATGACAGCTTAAAATGTTATCTGATATAATCCAATTTGTTTTTGTTTCTTTATTTTGGCACAATTTTTTCTCTAAATAATGATGATATTGCAACTAGTAAATACACGAAGTTTCGTCATGCTGGCATGTGTGGAAAGTTTTAAACCATGTGTGTTACAACTAACCCTGCGTTAGGTTGTGCCCCGCACTCCCCTACATATACTACCAACATTGTAACAATACAAAGCAGGTTGAAAATGGATGAAGTTACACTTGCAATGGTACTGTCATATGTTCTCTGTGTTTGTCCCTGAACATTTGTTATACTTCCTGTTTCCTGTTCTGTCTGCCATCTTTGTAGTCCTTTTGTAGTTTTTTGAATGCTGTTTTCCTCTTGATTGTTTCCCCCAAGTGTGTCTTTTTACCTTGTTATCTTGTTAAGCTTTTTAGCCCCTGTATATATAACCCTAGTGTTTCTTTTGTTGCTTTGTCAATTGTTGATTGTAATGGTTGCTGTTTGCTCTTGTTTCTGTTCCTTTGTTCCCTGTATTCCTGGTTAAGTGTTTATTTTGTTACTTTTATTGAAACCCCTGTAGTTAGGTCCTTGCCTCTGCCTGCTTTCTCTTGTTCCCACAGGTTACAGGTACGGCTGTGTGTAGGACATTTCCTGTAGTGACACAATTAGCCTAACGCAGAAACAAGTTTTTGTAAATGTCCTATTGACTACTGTAAAGTAAACTCATTGCATGTCCTCTGTAATCCTCGGCAGAAAATATTACAGTACACAATTGATTTTAACAAGGTTTTTGCAGGTTTTAATAAAATGGTATTAAATAATAGTAGTCATAAGAATATTTCCAGTACATGCCTTAGGCTTGCATAGTATATCGTCAACTCACTCATCAGACTCCTCGGTAATCCTCTGCAATGAATTCGGTTCTTTTGAGTCGGACGTGCTACTTCGGCTGTGAGTCTTGCGTCATCAACCCACAGCTAAAGTTCGATGCAGTTCGACCAGTTACTTTCTGAGAACCGTCTCAAAAAGAATGGCTGAATCTGAAATCACCCCCTATACCCTCAAATAAGGCATTATTTGAGGGGACAGCCATTTGTAATGGTGTCCGAAACCATAGTGGATGTTATCGAGTGCACTCATTCTATCCCACATTGCACCGCAACAATGAGTGTACAGCCGATGTACACTGAACTGCTGTCTGAAGTCGCTCAATCGTTTTCATTCACTCCTTCAAGTGAATCGTATTAAGGATTTAGGGGGCAATTGTTTAGGGTTTTCGGATTCAGCCAATGATTCGTTCAAGAATCATTCAAGTATTTGTTCAAGAATTCGTTCAAGTATTTCCTGCACCCGATGCACCTGCCTATCCGCTTGTTAAATCGTGACGTAAGGAATGTTGTTTCTGGGTCCAAGCCTCAACTCGTTTCACTTGAGAATGCAATTAACGGCCGTTTATTAAACATCAAACATTTTAAATGCTTACAGTCTACACAACAGTCTCTGTGCTCACAGCGTCACAGACATTAATATTTTAACGATTTATAAAAGATTAATCACTGTCTGACCAGCTGGAATTTTGGTATGGAGATAAAGGTTATGATTATATATATTGTTTTGTAGTATTAACACCACATTGTGTGTGTATATTAGCACCGTTTGTTGTTTTTCTTGTGGTATGAGATAGAGCATTTGGACCCGGAAGCGCTGCCACGTGACGTCAGACTTAACAACCGGATACAACCATTTAGGCGTGTGTGAGGCATGCTTATTGTACTTTTGTTTTGTTTTTTGAAAATTGTACAAAAGCTAACTGGCATTTCCTATGCACTGGATGGGGAAATTAATTGAGAGAAAACAGACTCACAGATTGTGAGGCATATTTTGTAAAGAATTTATCCTTCCATCTGCTTTGCAAAACCATATAAGCCCCGTTTTCTCATGGACATGTCATTGGCTTCATCTTCATGAACACACACTTGCAGGCTGTCATGGGCTGCATTTGTAGAGGTGATCAATGGGGAACGGTAAACAGAATGTCGGCTCAACATATGTATGAAACACCATATGGTTGATTAATCTCACTAATCGCTTCCCTTCACCCAATCATTGACGAATAGCAGCAGCAAATGAAGCAACTGGCCTAAGGTGATTACAATGAATCATCTGAGTTATGAAAATGGAAGTTAAGCGTTATGGAATTACAAAAACTAGGGCTTATAATTTGTTGAGTATATGAAACACGATGAACTGCGAATTTGTAAAAATCATGCAGTATAACTGAAATTCAACAAGGCCTTGGAGGACTCCAGTCAACAAAGTCCATTCATTATCATTGTGAATGTGTGTAAACATGAGGCAGAAAATTGCATGCTTTTGTGAAGAAAGCCAATGCTTATTTAATAGTCCAAGATCTAATTATAACTGATCTCTCCACAGAAGCCTGCTTTAAAACACCATAATTGCTCATGGCTTCAGAATATCTAAACACCTTTGGCTATGACTACAGAATTATTCTTCTTCATTACTGTACGGGTCACTTAGGGTAATTTTCACTTCTAAGTTGTCAGATCAAAGTAGAGCTGAGTCAGCAATTATGACCTCAGCAGGTCAGCGAAACCAGTAACATACTGTATAAATACACACTCTATTAGATATGAGACACAGAGACTGAACATTTGCAGACTAATAGAGGAAAATGTTGTAAGAGTTTGTCCTGAATCATCTTCAGTCTCAAGCTGGGGAGAAAATTAAGAAAATCAAAGCTGTCTTGTGTCCTTGCTTAATCTTTCTTGGTGCTAATTTATCTTTTTTTGACAAAATGATCCCTATAATGATGATAATAATAATAATTACAAAATTATAAACTCATTGTTTATTTTATAAAAATGATGATGATACATGTATGCCTATCATATTTGTTATTCATTATAATTAAGCTTTAATAAATATATTATAATGACAATCACAACAATCTTTTAATTAGTTTATTGTTAAATATTTTTAAATATAGCTTATTAAATCTAAAGTAAAACATAAATATGATACATGATTGAATTATTTTATAATGTTATATCAATAATATAATTTATTATTGAATTAACATTCATCATTTATTAATTAAGAATTTGTTAAATAGAAAAAAGGACTTTTGATTTTACACAATTTTTAAGGCACATGGTTATACAAAATCAATTTATCATTTTAAACATATTTTTACATAACTGAGTGTTTTTAATTACATCAGCTCAATTATATAAATTATAATTTATTATAAATTATAAATTACAATTATAAATTTCAATATATTTAAGTCTGTGATTTTGAGTAAATGGAAAAGAACTGTAAAAGTTTTACATTTATTTATGTAGTACACCTGAAGATGTTCTCCAGCACAGTACAAGTAGAAAATGAATTGTTACTGCACTGGCATTAGTATAGCTATTACTCATTGAGTACGATGTCCAATTGGCACTAAGGGGCCTAAAGTGTGCCAAGAAAACATCCCCCACACCATTACACCACCACCACCAGCCTGCACAGTGGTAACAAAGCATGATGGATCCATGTTCTCATTCTGTTTATGCCAAATTCTAACTCTACCATCTGAATGTCTCAACAGAAATCGAGACTCATCAGACCAGGCAACATTTTTCTAGTCTTCAACTGCAATTTTGGTGAGCTTGTGCAAATTGTAGCCTCTTTTTCCTATTTGTAGTGGAGATGAGTGGTACCTGGTGGGGTCTTCTGCTGTTGTAGCACATCCGCCTCAAGGTTGTGCGTGTTGTGGCTTCACAAATGCTTTGCTGCATACCTTGGTTGTAACGAGTGGTTATTTCAGTCAAAGTTGCTCTTCTATCAGCTTGAATCAGTCGGCCTATTCTCCTCTGACCTCTAACATCAACAAGGCATTTTCACCCACAGGACTGCCGCATACTGGATGTTTTTCCCTTTTCACACCATTCTTTGTAAACCCTAGAAATGGTTGTGTGTGAAAATCCCAGTAACTGAGCAGACTGTGAAATACTCAGACCGGCCCGTCTGGCACCAACAACCATGCCACGCTCAAAATTGCTTAAATCACCTTTCTTTCCCATTCTGACATTCAGTTTGGAGTTCAGGAGATTGTCTTGACCAGGACCACACCCCTAAATGCATTGAAGCAACTGCCATGTGATCGGTTGATTAGATAATTGCATTAATGAGAAATTGAACAGGTGTTCCTAATAATCCTTTAGGTGAGTGTACGGTCTTAATCCATTCAGCCATCTACAACCTAACCATAAGCTCTACTCTTCATCCATATGCAAAGCATGCTGGGAACTAACAATGCACCGCTCAGTTTCAGTCAATGCAACAAAAATCATTCATGTACTCCCAACTCAAATGGATTAAGTAAACTTTAATTTCAAACATATTTAAGTGGATCGAAGACAATGAAATTAAAGAAAATTCTGTCATTCCAAGATGACGTTTGAGATATTTTTGATGAAATCTGAGAGGTTTCTGAACCATCCATAGGCAGCAATGTCATTGCAACTTTCAAGGCCCAGAAATGTAGTAAAACATCATTGAAATAGTCCATATGACTACTGTGGTTGAACCTTAATGTTATAAAGCGAAGAGAATACTTTTTGTGCACAAAAAACAAAACAAAAATAACGACTTTATTCAACAATTTCTTCTCGCCTGTGTCAGTCTCCTACTCTGTTGATATAGTAAACACAGTACAGCACTTTCTGTCACATGTCTGTCTTGTCTTGTTTAGCACATGTTATGTTTTTACGTAGCGACGCACAAAAAAAAAAAGAAAATCATGCGCACGATTTAGCCTACTAGTTTTTACTGTATGTCATGTGCGGGGCTCTGTAGTGTTTTTGTTATTTTCTGGCCTTGTGCTTGTGATGTCATGTCTCCTGTCAATTGTCGAACCCCACCCTTCTTGTTACCTGATCGATTCATTTGTCCCACCTGTTCCTCCTCGTTACCTGCCTTTGTTTGTTCCCTTTATCATCTCCTTGTGTCTTCAGTCCTGTGCTGGTTCGTTGTCGTTGGTATGTTTCCTGTTTTCATGCTCCTTGTTCCCGACCCTGTTAGTTTGTCTTTGTTATGTTTGATTTTCCCCTCTCGTGGGTTTTGTTTTGTGTTTATTTTTATTTTGTATTCAATAAATACTAGTGATGGCGAAGTGAAGCTTTCTGAAGCAGTGAAGCTTTCAGCAGAATTGTATCGGAACAGAGCTTGACAAAAGACATCTACTGATGAAAGTGAGGGAAAGCTCTGTGTTGCAGAATGTTTCGCGACCAATGCATTATCTTAGAAGCAAAATTGTATTGGGAATTATGAATGGATGGATGGATGAATGAATGAATCAATATATTAAATACATGATAAGCTGACAACAATCTGTTCCATTGCACACTCCTAGTAACTCAAACCAATAAAGATAACATTTTGTATTGTGAATGTGGATATTTTTCCTGTTTGTAAACAATTAAAACTCATGAATAGAAGAAGTAGGCTAAATAAATGCAGGTGCATGCACACAAAGAAACACACACACAAAGACCTTCACATGATTATAGTAGCCTACAGACCAACGATGTACTGTAAGACAGATGGGCAAGACTTATGGAGAACATTAGTGCTTAATGAACATTGTAAGAGGTGTTCTTTAGAATTACTGGTGCTTGGGGAGAGGGTAGTGCTTTAAGTGTTTTGAATGAATGCTTTTAAATAAATAAATATATATATATATATATATATATATATATATATATATATATATATATATATAAACCCGATTCCAAAAAGTTGGGACACTGTACAAATTGTGAATAAAAACAGAATGCAATGATGTGGAAGTTTCAAATTTCAATATTTTATTCAGAATACAACATAGATGACATATCAAATGTTTAAACTTAGAAAATGTATCATTTTAAGGGAAAAATAAGTTGATTTTAAATTTCATGGCATCAACACATCTCAAAAAAGTTGGGACAAGGCCATGTTTCCCACTGTGTGGCATCCCCTCTTTCTTTTATAACAGTCTGGGGACTGAGGAGACAAGTTGCTCAAGTTTAGGAATAGGAATGTTGTCCCATTCTTGTCTAATACAGGCTTCTAGTTGCTCAACTGTCTTAGGTCTTCTTTGCCACATCTTCCTCTTTATGATGTGCCAAATGTTTTCTATGGGTGAAAGATCTGGACTGCAGGCTGGCCATTTCAGTACCCGGATCCTTCTTCTACGCAGCCATGATGTTGAAATTGATGCAGTATGTGGTCTGGCATTGTCATGTTGGAAAATGCAAGGTCTTCCCTGAAAGAGACGACATCTGGATGGGAGCATATGTTGTTCTAGAACTTGGATATACCTTTTCAGCATTGATGGTGCCTTTCCAGATGTGTAAGCTGCCCATGCCACACGCACTCATGCAACCCCATCCCATCAGAGATGCAGGCTTCTGAACGGAGCGCTGATAACAGCTTGGGTTGTCCTTGTCCTCTTTAGTCCGCATGACATGGCGTCCCAGTTTTCCAAAAAGAACTTCAAATTTTGATTGGTCTGACCACAGAACAGTTTTCCACTTTGCCACAGTCCATTTTAAATGAGCCTTGGCCCAGAGAAAATGTCTGCGCTTCTGGATCATGTTTAGATATGGCTTCTTTTTTGACCTATAGAGTTTTAGCCGGCAACGGCAAATGGCACGGTGGATTGTGTTCACCGACAATGTTTTCTGGAAGTATTCCTGAGCCCATGTTGTGATTTCCATTACAGTAGCATTCCTGTACGTGATGCAGTGCCGTCTAAGGGCCCGAAGATCATGGGCATCCAGTATGGTTTTCCGGCCTTGACCCTTACGTACAGAGATTGTTCCAGATTCTCTGAATCTTTGGATGATATTATGCACTGTAGATGATGATAACTTCAAAAACTTTGCAATTTTTCTCTGAGAAACTCCTTTCTGATATTGCTCCACTATTTTTGGCCGCAGCATTGGGGGAATTGGTGATCCTCTGCCCATCTTGACTTCTGAGAGACACTGCCAGTCTGAGAGGCTTTTTTTATACCCAATCATGTTGCCAATTGACCTAATAAGTTGCAAATTGGTCCTCCAGCTGTTCCTTATGTCAAGTCAAGTCAAATCACCTTTATTTATATAGCGCTTTTAACAAGTCCAATTGTTTCAAAGCAGCTTCACATTGTTAACAGGAAAATAATGCAACAGAATTTGTACAGCCGTTCTGGTGAAACGGTGATGTTATCCAGCTAATTTCAAGTATCATATAGTGTCAATGCGGGCAGATCGGTAATATAGATGAAATTTAGGTGTCCCCAACTGAGCAAGCCAAAAGCCAGAGGCAACTGGCTTTATGTGTACATTTAACTTTTCCGGCCTCTTATTGCGACCTGTCCCAACTTTTTTGGAATGTGTATATAATATATATATTAGGCTACAGAACAAAAGCCAAATTATATATAACCTTATTGGGCAAATGAAAGTGTTCCCTCTCTTTGCAGCAGGTTCCATGACAAAGTCTCACAACAACTAAACCTTTTTGAATCAGAGTCACTCAGAGTACGAAGCAGTCACGTGGGTGTGTGTGAAACGAAGCTTTGGACGTCATTGGTCACGTGATTTTGATAGAACGAACCAAGCATCGAAACAAAGCTTCACTGAAAATCATTTCATTTTTTTTGACACAGGCTTCGGAGCTTTGGTGTCACTGTTAACATCACTAATAAAGACCCATTTCTTTTCACTTGAGTCCTCGCTCCTTTTCATCAACCCAGACCGTGACAGAACGAACCAGCACAGGACTGAAGACACAAGGAGATGATAAAGGGAACAAACAAGGCAGGTAACGAGGAGGAACAGGTGGGACAAATCAATCAATGATCAGGTAACAAGAAGGGCGGGGTTCGACAATTGACAGGAGACATGACATCACAAGCACAAGGCCAGAAAATAACAAAAAGACAACATGTGCTAAACAAGACAAGACAGACATGTGACACTTTCAGGTTCTACGTCAGAATGCTGATTCACCATTGGCTGATGCTGCTCACGTGAGCACCACGATGCATGCATGTGATGCTGATGCAGGACCTGGCCAATAATGAGGTGGCGTTCTGACATAGAACCTGGAAGCGCTGTACTGTTTTTATATGTGAATAATGTAGGAGAATGCCGTTGAAGAGAAGAGATTGTCGTTATTTTTGTTTCGTTTTTTTTGCACACAAAAAGTATTCTTGTCGCTTCGAAGGTTGAACCACTGGAGTCACAGGGACTATTTTACTTTACTACCTTTCTGGGCTTTGAAATTTGCAATGACGTTGCTGCCTATGGATGGTTCAGAAACCTCTCAGATTTCATCAAAAATATCTTCATTTGTGTTCTGAAGATGAGTGAAGGTCTTACAGGTTTGGAATGACATGAGGGTGAGTAATTAATGACAAAATTTTCATTTTTGGGTGAACAAACCCTTTCAGTTAGGACAGTGTTAGTTTAGCTCATTTTAATTAAGTAAATTGAACAAGCAGCAAAAATATTGTTTGTGTGTATTTAATTAAGTAATTTATAATTTATTGTTATAAATCTGAAAATAATGCAGGATTTGAATTTAGATTTTTTTTCATCTTGTCTTCTCACTCGCCATGTCTGTACTAAAAATTTATCTACCCAAATATGGAGCCTTTCAGCCTTCATAAAATATAACAGTTCTGATTAAAATCAAGTCAGAGCAACCATGGATTTACAATCAGCTTTCAGTTGTGTGACTACAATAGCCCTTTCTCCTCTGACCCTCTCAGCTCTGTACCTGTTTAAAATTAGCACCAAACAAATATGACAAAGCCACACAGATGAACGGGGATGTACTATTGATAAAGTCACATCACATCCCTCCTGCAGCTCTGTCAGTAATGAGTGCCTCAGTGCTATGTATGTATCTCTCTCTTCTAGGTCAAAAGAGATGCTCATGATAGCTTTGCACATTAGTAACACTCTGTTAGAACAAAGCCTCCGTAAATCTAAATAACCCAACCCCCTCACCAAACATTTCCACTGCCTTTAATTGTGCTGTCCACCAAGCTTTGTAGGTGCCGCCCATGATTACCACCTGTTTTGCATTCTCAAACACGTGAATCACTGGAGGAGATATTGATCTGCCGGCTTTACCAACGCATTGGCCTTTATCTATTGTTGACACTCTCCAAACCATTTGCAATGCTGATTGCCCTAGGGTATAGTAACAAACCCTGGGCTTTGGTGCACCCGGGGAAATGGTCCTAGTTGTTTCTTTGTGCATGTATATATGCATGGACAGCTGTTTATGGGCATCTTGATTGTCAGGATGGTGTTATGGTCACTTTAAGGGAATGAATAATGAGAACGGCCTGCAATTTTTTTGTTATACCATCCTACGAGCGAACATGATGAAAGCTGACATTGAATTAAATAGAAGTGAATAAGCAGCTCTTGTGAGTCCTAAGACATTCATAAGCATCAGTGCAGTTTGCACTTAAAATATAATCGTTTTGTCATTGAAGTGAGCTAATGTGATTATCTGTGTCAAATAAGGGCCATATTACGAGAATCAGCTATGGTGAGAAGCAATTGTTTTCTGCTTGCCCTCTTAAACTCTTTCTAAAGCCCCATGTTAGTAAGCAGCTGCATCGTCATGCTAGTCAGGTAAACGCAGACGCAGTCCAAATATCAAACGACAGCATGGCATTAATCCCTGCAGCTCCGAGATGAGAGCGGGAGCAGTAGAAAGAGTGCGAGAATACACATAAGCCGTCCTCACTCATCAAGGTGTAACGATAATAATAGCCCCATTTTCTCTAATTACAGAGTGCAACCACCCCATGGATGGAATGAAATGGGGATGAAGGAGACTAAGGTCAGAGAGGCAAAGAGGTTCATTACTTATGACTGAAGTAAGTAAATTGTGTGTCAATCAGTGTTTCTATGAAAATCAATCTAGTTATAAGTCTTGAAAATTAAACAATTCATTGCTACAATTCATTTTCCATTCTAAATATGGAAAATGGAAAGTGTCAAGCAGGCAATATGGGTGTTTTTGTTCCAAACTATTTTAAATTGGATTCAAAAGTAAAACAAACTATTAAATAATATGATTGACTAAATAAGAATATAGCCTACTGTGCTGTTTTTCTAAATGGCATTCATAGACAAATTGTATAATACCATTTTAAAGCCTAAATTCATATCCTGAAATATAGAATTTCACTATCATGATTCTGATTGACAATTACCATCGCACACCTGTAGGTAATAGATAGGTGCGTAATCTCAAAAGTTAAAGGAAATCCTGCACACTATCGATACTTTTTATAAAAAAATTTAAAAGTTTTTACTATCATAATTTTGAAAAGGAATAATGAATACAGAATACTGGTAAAAGATCCATTTAAAAATGGTAACTGTGTTTTGGAACAACATTGTAGCTGGTCTAAACTCGTCCTTAGATGGTCTACAAAGTGGTCCAAGATGGTTATTAGCTGCTACAAAGTGGTCAGTAACTGGCAGATCACCTTGGACTAACAAATGTCTGGTCAGGCTGTTTTTTTAGAACATGGTGGCTGGGTGACCAGCCAATGACCAGTTTAGACTGGTTACCAAGTCACCACATTTTAAAAGACAGCTTGACTACCTTAAATTGGTAGTAGTCACTTTATTTCTGGTCTAACATGGTCTAATAATCAGCTAATGACCAGGTTAGACCGCTAATGACCAGGGTGTGTTTCCCAAAAGCATCGTTAGCCAACTATAGTCGCAAATATCTTCAAAACGTTGATTTTTTTCACCAATTCCATTCAAAAAGTGAAACTTGTATATTATATTCATTCATTACACACAGACTGATATATTTCTTTTAATTTTGAGGATTATAACTGACAACTAAGGAAAATCCCAAATTCAGTATCTCAGAAAATTAGAATATTACTTAAGATCAATACAAAGAAAGGATTTTTAGAAATCTTGGCCAACAGAAAAGTATGAACATCCTAGAAGTATGAACAAAGTGTGAGCATGTACAGCACTCAATACTTAGCTGGGGCTCCTTTTGCCTGAATTACTGCAGCAATGCGGCGTGGCATGGAGTCGATCAGTCTCAGCTCAGTCTCAGCTCTTCTGCATTGTTGGGTCTAGCATATCGCATCTTCCTCTTCACAATACCCCATAGATTTGTAGATGTGTGTAATGAATGAATATAATATACAAGTTTCACTTTTTGAATTACAGAAATAAATCAACTTTTTGATGATAATTATATGACCAGCACCTGTAGTTCAACAAGTCAGTGTTTCCCGAAACCATAGTTCGAACAAACATTCGCAAACAGCATCGCAAACTTGTGTGGTTGCAACGACAGCTCTCGACCTGTGGTTAGAGGCATAGTTTCTTGTTTACATGTCATGTGGACTTAATAAATCCTTATCTTCAGCAAAATAAGCAAGCTGACATTTAGTACAATCTATATCTTTTATTTCGAATACATACACATGTCATTTATGTCTTTTAGTTTGTCAAGAGATTTAAAACACTTTTTTGAAGAGTGCGCATGTGTGGACGTGCTCTAGTACGTAAGAACGAGCCTATGATTGAATCTGGAAATAAAGCAAAATAACTGAGAACAATAAGAATTAGACCTCGGGTGCCAAATCTAGCATGAATTTGATCTCAAAATAAATCATTAAAAGCAGTTATTACTCCACCACCTGCGTGACTTCATTAACCAACGTGGTTGAACGACAGATTTGCGACAATACAGTTTCGGGAAACAGTCGTGACTAGCTAGTTGATTTCTTCAACGATGCAACATACTATGGTAGTTAAGCAGTGAGCTACGTCATTGTACGGGAAACGCACCCCAGCTTAGACCAACCAATCACCAGTTAGACTAGCAACCAATGTCTGAAAATGCAGCTACCAGCTTAAGGTGGATTTTCCAGCAGGGATGGCAGGTTTGTGGGAGGAGACTCCACCTACTTGCTAATATCCTCGTTAAAATTGATCATAGGTTCAGAGGTTCAACTATTCCCTCAGCTGCTATATACAGGGTGCAGCTGCCCCCACCACCACCACCACCACCTTACCTTTTATGTCCCGCCTGTATTATAATGACCTGTCCCCAAAGGACAGGGCTCATCTCAGCATGGGCTTAAAGCCTCAGTGTCAGTCAGTTCAGTGTGCTTCTGAGCTCTGACACCGGTAATTGTGCTCATCACATGAGCTCATTAGTCATGACTGGTTTGGGATATTCGGGCATGTCAAACAGCTTCTCTAAATCACTGACAGAACGGGAACTGAGAGACATTAGTATCATGTGATGGAGAAAATGTACATTTGGTCTTGCATTTGAGAATATGCATGGATAAATGAAAGCAGTATTTAGCATTTTTGATGTCAGTGTATATGAATTAATCATACACAGGCTGAGAGTAAACCTCTCACATATCTCCTTCTCCAGAAATCGTCAAATTGTCCTGGATGAAATGTCCTTCATAAATCTAAGGAACTGGCATTAAACTTTTTATAAAATTATTTTATTATCATTTTAATTTAATTAGAGGTGGACACATACTTTGACCTAGAGACGCGGTTATATTACCTCAACATCTTCAGACCTGATGGTTTATTCATGTATTAATTATTATCTTCACCATCATCAAGAATGATAATATAAATTTGGTTTATTATTGATAATATTTAATTAATTTATTAAACTTTATTAAACTTAATTTATATATTATTTATTAATAATTTATTATACTACAAACAATAGTATAGACGTATACCTTCTAAGGGCCTTACCAAGAACAATGTGACCAACTTGGCTCTCCAGGTCAATAATCCAACCTGGCACAGCACAGCAACATTCAACTCTCATAAAAAAAATAAAACAAAAAAACCTTTTTGGTGGGATTTCTCACATCTGTCTTTAGATTGACTGCTGTGGATGTCTGCGGTCTATCTATGCGGCTCTAAATATAGCTGACATAAGTACCTGCAGTCATCAGAGACCATACACACTTTCACGAAAGTGAGGATGGGCATAAAAGTGCCAACATTGCCTCATTTTTCAATGTTTATCAGCCTTGACAGAGTAACAGAGAGATGGAGGCTAAATAACTTGCGTGCTATGCGAGCTGTGTGAAGCTGCCTCAGGCGGTGAGACTTTCACATTCGGGAGAGATTTTCTGCCTGTTAGTCAGACAACAATTAGACGAACGCTGCGTTTTTTTCAGGCTGAATGAAAACGCCTTGAATTTGTGTAGTTTGCTTCAATTTCCAGTGGAAAAGGGAATGAGGATTGTAAAATGCCATGCTGGAACTGTCTATAAACAGAAATTTCTTTCTTACAGCCATGTTGTTTTACTTACTTGAAGAGGAATACATTATCACATACAGCTATTGATGTGCACTATGCCATGTCCAACACATGATTTCATAGGAACATTGATTATGTGTCCTTTTTTATGTTGCACATGCTTTGAAATGCCCAATGAAATGAGCTGAATCCAAGAAGGATGGAAATAAATGAGAAAGGCACACTGTATGAAAGTGATATTTCCATTGACCATTGCGAATAAGCTTTTGAGTAATGACAATTGGATATTTGCAGAAAATACATGTTACTGCATGAGTGTGCAGATATAGATCCTTCAAACAGCCTTTGCTGACCTGATCGTGTCTGGTTTATTCTTTTGTGCTTTGCACACTGTATCTCTTGCTATTATTTACAAGCTGATATTTGACAGCCAATGGGTTTGCAGATACATCTATTGATTCCTCTGTTGGCATTCTTTGTAACATACAAATATTAATAGGTTTATTATGACTGTACAATAATCCACATATTCCGTATTTAGCAATAACAGCTCACTATAATTACACAAGGATGGATGATTTTCTGAGTGTATGAACTTAAAGACAAAGGGTCAATAGATGGTTAATGTTAATTGAACTATGTAAGCCATTACAACACTCAAAAAAATGAACTTTCACTGTTGTTAGTTGCACTCAAATCATCCTTGTTCACATTACTTAAACTCATGTAACTACATGAACTTAAATTTACTGAGTTGTTTCTAATAAAAATGAGTATTGACAGCTTTACTTAAGTGTTTATTCAGTCAGCTTAACGTTGCTGAGTAAAACGAACAAACTGGGCAGTGGATCTGTAGTTCCCAGCATGCTTTGCAAGGGACTGCATTAGGAGAGTAAATTTAGGGATTCAAATGTTATTTTATGTGTTTTTCAGTAAAGGGAAAGAAAGTTTATGTTAGTGTTTAATGTTCAGTTATGTTGGAATGGAATGGTAATTTTGTGGTTACCATTATGCAGAAGAGTGGTGCCTGTGTTTAGGCTGTGGGCACTCATAGACACATATTTATTAGATGGAATTCCTTCCCTCAATAAAACTGAGTTTGTCCAATGAGTTATTTTTGCAGCTTGTTTCTAAAAGTATGCTTGTTATTTAATAGTTTTCCACTTACACTTGTATAGCAAATAGTTCATTTAAATAGGTAAATTAAATTGATAAATGTGTTCACATAACATAATAATCTTTTATAAATGTAACATTATTAAGTAAACTGCACATATAAATATTATGTAACAGCGACAAATTCAAATGGTTTGTATTTACTCAAAGAAATTTTGTCAGCTTTACTTGAATTTCTTTTGTTCATATAACTAAATTGTTATTTGTAAAAATTACTCAATATAGTTGCATGGAACCACTAGATGCTGCTTTTAAGTAAATTCAACAAGTAATTTTTTTGAGTGAAGGCTCACTTGCTGTGTGGTTGATTGTGTGTATTTTATTACTTTAAATGTCAGCATATATGCAAGATGGGTCAATGATATGATGTATCTTTTTTAAGATTATTAAAATGCGTACATTCTGAAAATGCATACATTTAATGACTTAAATACCTCTCTTTCTCTTCTTTGAAATGTAAGGTTAGTTCAAGATGTAAAATGCCATGTGTTAAATGTAATTGTCAACAGAGGGACAGACAACATGAATGCAGGTAACGGATGTTTATTGAACAGAGAAAGCAGATGACAGGCAAGATGGCAGACTTAACTTATAGAGTTCTTGGTATTGCAGGTACACGATGGCTTGAGGAGAAGATAGCGTGATGATGGCAGGTAGACACAGATGAAGAGGAGTCAGGAAAGTCAATACACATGTTGTGAAGGACAGGACCAGGCAAACTGAGGATGGCATGGCCACTAGAAAGCAAGCCTGCAACCTTTAGCCAAAAAAGCATAACCGCTAATGCTAACACTGCAGCTTTGTCGGTACGCAGGGAACACTGTCATAAAAAAGGTACATTGCTGTCACTGGGGCGGTACCCTAAGGTACAAAACCGAAAAGGTACTAATATGTACCTTTAAGATACTAATACGCACTCTTAAAGTACTGATATGTACCTTTTAAGGTACTAATATGTACCATTTAGGGGTGAGTAAGGTACAAAGATGTACCTTTTCACTTTTGTACCTTAGGGTAGTGACAGCACCTTTTTTTTTTTCTGAGAGTGAAGGAGACCAGAGGCCAGTTTTTTTTTATAATGGAAGTCAGTGTAGAAGAGGCTTCCCTACACGAATAAACTGATTTTATGAGAAAATCATATCATTATCATAAGTTATCATTTAATGAATCAACTGCCTGTCCACTAATCTTCAACATGTTTTACGCTAAACAATACTTTTGTTGGGAACGATATGTAGATTTTACTAGGATAAAAAGATTATTTTATAAGAGAAAGCAGAGAAGGAAATGTCGCGACAGGTAAAACTCATTTACGGCATTACCATAGAATTTAATAGATATTTGAGTGATATTGTATATTCTCTAATGTAAAATACCATTGTACCAGTAATTGTAACGATTTATGACTGCTGTGCCTAATGATGATGATGATATAATTCTTTTAAAGAAATACATATAATTTTAATGAATTATGTATTAAATTACAATTTAAGTTTTGGTGTAATCCTAAATGTAGTTTTATAGTACTTTGCAGCCAATAGAGATATTCACGTTCTTGTTTCCGCAGTAAAGCAAGTACTGTACCTTTTCTAGCGATATAACACCAAATATAAAACATTTGATGCATAGAATGTTCAAAAGAACAGCATTTAATTGAAATCTTTTATAAATGTCTTTACGGTCACTTTAAGTGACTCATCTGTATATCTTCTCTGTCCATTTAAAAACTTGAAAATGAAAATAATTAAGCCGTGTAAACTTAAGTACATGTATTTGAGGTGTAAGAAACATGTTATTGCTTTCTACTTGATAGACCACTATGACATTTTAAATTTTAAACTTTGATAACACTTTATTTTGATGGTCCACTTTAGACATTCGACTAACAATACGTAACTTTGCACCTACATGTCAACTAATTCAGAATTAGTAGAGTAAGACTGTCTGCTTAATATCTGATAACATGATAACAATATCTGATAACAGTTTATTTTGATGGTCCCCAACAGACATTCTACTGACTATAAGTAACTTTGCATGTCAACTTATTCTACTAACCCTAGCACCTAACCTAAGTGTTAGTGTTGACATGTAGTTGCAAAATTACTTGCAGTATATTTAGTAGAATTTCTAAAGTGGACCATCGAAATAAATGTATAACCTAATTTTCTATTGAAAATGATATAAAGTTATTTCAAAGGCATATGAAATCAACATGAACACATATAAGAAATTGACACGTTTAAACTAAAAGATTTCAATTAAAAGATTCAAAAGATTTTTTCCTTTTATTTTTTGTTTTTTCTGTAGCCCTTGAAGTAGATGAGCTGCATTTTCTCAGCACTGAAATAATAACCATTATCAGACTCCAACAGACTTCCCAGGAGCTGTAAGAAAAAGGTGTGAACTGGACTTAAAATAACAGCAAAATATCAAGGTCTCCTATAGTCCGAGTATAGCAAGGTATTGATTTTGAAGACAGAGGGGTAAGTGAACATGAAACTGTGAAAACCGTAGTGGATGTGTCTGTATCATAGTGTATGTGGCAGGGGCCATTACAGAATCACAGTAAAATTGTGAGCTGCCCTCTGAGTACTGACACCTTTAAAAGCAATTTTCTACCAAATAGCAGTAGTTCTCCCACAAATGGAGGAATTATGGAAATAGAGTGAGTATTTCTGTCAGTCTTTATCCAAGGCATGCCATGAGAAAGCAGGAGAGATCAAAAAGAGAACAGGGATATCACAAATACACATGAGCAAATAAACACCATCAGGTCTGAAGATGTTGAGGTAATATAACCGCGTCTCTAGGTCAAAGTATGTGTCCACCTCTGCTTATAACTAAGAACTCCTGCATTATTCAGGGAGGTCAAAGTCATACGAGATAAGGAACTTGAGCTTGATAGAAAGTAGATCAGACTCCATGTGTGATAATAGACCGAGAATATTAAGTGCAGCCTCTGAAATGGCAGTAGTATTGTGTGTTCTTACACTTGACTTCTGTCCTGCTCCAATGGGCACATTCATGAATTCTTCATTAGGTGCAGAAATCTAAGGATCGAGGTTTTCATAGGCTGTTCTTACCCGCAGTCCCAAGCCATGCTATTTGCTGCAACACAGATCACAACAGTCAATAATTTCCTTCAGGGGACCCTTCACAAACAACCACTTTGTCTTGTTCTGTGAATTCATATAAAAATAATAATCATGCTCTTCTGGCTGAAATTAATGTCACTATTAAAACACTTGAATTGCTATTTGTGAACAATGCACCTGAGTGTGAAAGTCTGAAAATATATCAGAGCTGATTAATAGCTATAAACTAGTGTATTTCCACATAGTTACAGTAGTATTCAAACACTAAATAGAAATATATTTTCTGATTAATGACTGACTGACTGTATATTTATCCAGCTCATTACACGTCTTGCCAACTAAATAAATTCATGGACATGAAATATTGATTGGAGCGGTAAAAATGTTAGCTTATAGCTTCTGTAAAAAAATACAATGTACAAAACAATCAACGTAGTAACAAGATGAACATTGCAACAATATTACAGTAATAATAATATAATAATATTGTAACAGATGAGCGATTGACCAATCAGTATCAAGTATTCCAAACGTGTAAGATATCAGGTAATTATATGCATGGGTTGAATCCACTGTTACCGAATCATACTTTTGACAACAAATGACAGCAGATTTGTTTTTGTCAGTCAAGATAAATGGAGACCTTTTCATGTTCTAGTTTTAAATTATTGATGTTAAGGCTCTGTTGTCTTACTGTAATCATGCAATAATTAATTTCAACACTTTACTAATTAGTGGATTTCATGCATTGTAACTCTGCCCAGAGCAAAGCTGTTGTTTTATCCTCATTTAATCATGTTCACCTATGGCATTTTATTAATGAGTATGTCTAGCACACAACACCTAAAGCATGATTCATTGTGCATGGTTAGTATTGTTCACTTTTAAAATGTTGAATAGAAGTACTTTGCTAAATCAGATCATTTACTGTATGTTCTATGTCCCAATCATATAGATGTTGTGAAGGGCTCCATCACTGGTTCCCTAATTTCATTGAGTTTCTTTCCATTCTTTTAACCTCTTGAGACCTGCCATGCAATATTGACGAAATCCTTTCACAATTTTGCTCCCATGCAAGCTCACCTTCACCAAAATGATATTAACAATTCATATCCAATTAAATGAGAACAGACTTGCCAGTGCTTCAGGATAGCCTCCACTGATGTCAGTGATCTTCTTTTCATGCTTATGGTTATGAATAGTCTTTATTTTCAATATTCTCTGTTCCTGAATTTTGCAGTACATAGGCTCAAAGGGAAAACCATTACTGGGCTCTGGAGCTAACACTGTCACTCTGCATCTCTATGTTATAGATTAAATCTTTGAACTTAATGCTGTCTCTTTTGCTACTTGACACATTTTCAGGAATTCAGAAATACAGCGAGCTGCATGAGGTGTTTTAGAGCTAAACTTAAAATGAACCTGCTTCCAGAATAGAAACCACATTGGAATAAGCTATAGTGTTAGAAAACATTCATCCTCTTTTTGTATATGGATATATATTCATAGAATTTAGGGGACCAAAATTGCTGTACTGTTTATTCCTGCATAATGCATTGAGAACTTGATAGCTGAATCATTAGGAATTACATCCATTTTTAGTCAGTCACCTTTGCAATCATTCCAGATGAGGATACGGGGGTAAAGTAAAGTGCCTGTCCATTAGCACGGGAATCCTAAATAATCGCTATGGAATAGATGTGAGAACTTCATGCGTCTGTGAGAAGATTCATCCATTTATAGCCCAGTGTCAGTAAGAGGATATTTGGCTATATTATGTGTAATTTTGTCTTGGTTATGGGCAAAAATACCTGTTTCCTGTACCTAAATCTGTAGCAGGGTATCTAAAAAATAGGCATTTCCTTTTCCCTCTGAGATAGTCAGGGGCATTGCATCTAAAAGGGAAGCTTCACTCAATATAGCCATATTATCTGATATAGATACTGCAGACACTAAAGACTAATTTGATATATATATATATATATATATATATATATATATATATATATATATATATATATATATATACATATACACACACACACATCATCAGGTGTTTCAAAGAATGAAATAAATGTTTCTTTTTAAATTTTCCAGATTTACACAAGTATTACAGAAAAGGCTTCAGTCTGTCTATGATATTATCAGGTAATGCTAAAGGGATTGTGAAATAGCCTGATAAGTAATGGGATTTTGCTCTGACACCATAGTAAGCGGGTAGTTTTTCTTGGTCTCTGTGGAAAATACAGTTTATGAAAATCATTCTCTGTATTCACATACAGTACAAACACAATTTAAAGGAAAAACTACACAGAAATTGCTGTTAGTCGTAACCCAATATCATAGATATCCAAATCCCAAAATTTTCACAACCTTTACCGAGTTACACTAGACTAGAAATCTAGACGCACCCTAGCGGCAGCAAATCTAATTTGCAGCCAGGGCATCTAGCAACTCTCCGTAGACTTGCGAGCTGGAAAAACCAAACTCTTGTCAGGCCAATCACGTCGTGTATAGAGTCGGTGGGCGGGCTTAACATAATGAGGGCAGAGTTGTGATGGTTCTGCGTGAAATCACTGCTACTTCCCTGCTATACAAAGAACGGCGCTGAAGTCATTCTTAAAAAAGGAAGATGTTACGGCATACAACCGGATACGGCAAAAGTTTAATCTATCAACTAGTTCCGCTGGTGGGAAAACGACTGGGACTCAACCACAACCCGCTTGTGATTATTGTCTCACCAGCGCTCTGGTATGGAAGCCCTTTTCCGCCACTAAATAAATATATATATATTTTTTTGTTTATATATCAGAATTCTGACTTCATATCACGCAATTGCGAGTTTATATCTCAGAATTGTGACTATATAACTCACAATTGTGAGGAAAAATAGTCAGAATTCTGAGATAAAAAGTCGCAATTACTCTTATTTTTTTATTTACTCTGGGGTGCGTTTCCCGTACAATGACGTCACTCACTGCTTAACTACCATAGTACGTTGCATTGTTGAAGAAATCAACTAGCTAGTCACGACTGTTTCCTGAAACCGTATTGTCGCAAATCTGTCGTTCAACCACGTTGGTTAATGAGGTCACGCAGGTGGTGGAGTAATAACTGCTTTTAATGAATTAGTTTGAGATCAAATTCATGCTAGATTTTTTGCTATAAATTATGGACATGGCTAATAATAACTAATAATTTCTAATTCTAGAAACCAATTCTTATTTTTCTCAGTTATTTTGCTTTATTTCCAGATTCAATCATAGGCTCGTTCTTACGTACTAGAGCACGTCCACACATGCGCACTCTTCAAAAAAGGTGCTTTAAATCTCTCGACAAACTAAAAGACATAAATGACATTTGTATGTATTCGAAATAAAAGATATAGATTGTACTAAATGTCAGCTTGCTTATTTTGCTGAAGGATTTATTTAGTCCACACGTCTGCAAACAAGAAACTATGCCTCTAACCACAGGTCGAGAGCTGTCGTTGCAACCACACAAGTTTGCGATGCTGTTTGCGAATGTTCATTCGAACTATGGTTTCGGGAAACACAGATTGTTTGAACTATGTTGATAACGACAGTTAGTTGGCTAACAATGCTTTTGGGAAATGCACCCCTGGTTGGTTTTAGCGCTATCCTATTGTGTGCAGAGGGAATATGAAAGACAACCATTTATCCCGCCTCTCGGCCCTGCCAATGGTGTGGTCTGGCTTGTCAGGCTAGAGTTACACCCCAACCAAATGGAGAATTTTCTAATTGAAAGTCTGGTAGAATCTCAACATGACCAATTGCTTTTGACCAATTTAATTTGCATTATTTCCACTATGATTGGAGCATACATGGTGCATTTGGTAATGGTGCATCTGGTAATGGTGCATCTACTGGCCAATAGCTTTCCAATAATTTTGTCTGGAGTTATAAGCCTGATATTGGGTGATTTTAAAATTGCATTCTTTACTACTATTACTAGTGAAGGCCATGCTTTGCCCTGTTTATCAGGCTACATGAATTCATTATATTGACTTTTTGGCTCTAACATGAGAATTTGTTTTGTGTCTTAAATGTGACATTAGCATAAAGTAATCAGTCCAAAATGTTTGTTTTGTCCCGTCATACGTTCATTATGTTTACTGTTGTATGTCTTTTTCTACTACTCTACATTATTGGCCTCTGGATAGCCCTGACTTGTATCTGACCTGCAAATCTGATGCTCTTCTGCTTGCCTACACAGAGATGATCCCTCATACAGTGAGTGCTGTCTCTAAGCAAAAAATAAATAAATAAATAAATAAATAAAAAGAAACTGAGCTGATGGAAATCAGACCTCATCATATTCGTCTCGCTTCACTCAGTAAGATCTGAACAGCAAGCCGCTTTTTCTTAGATTGTCAATTAATTAATTCAGTGCTAATGGTAAAGGACCACCCCATGACCCTCTTCTCCACTGGGTTTCAAAAGCTCCTCTGCATCAAGGGATTATCAAGTAAAAGATGTCATTAAAGAAGAAAGGAAAGAGCACATTACCCCTTCCCCCACCAAAAAAAAAAAAAAGAAAATTGGTAGAAAATGGACAGAGAGGTGCATAAGTGTCCTAAATGTATTCAGGGATTTTATCCCACTCCTCACAAACTGAAGCTCTTATTAAAAACGGCAGGAAGACCTTTAAGGTTTTAAAGTGCAATGGCTTCAAACAGGCTTTGGGCAATTCTTTTAGGCTTTGTCTATCTCCCCAGTGCCTCTTGAGCCTCTACTTTTTATATTTTGAAGAAAATGAAAAAAATAATGCTGGTTTAATAGAAGAATTGTGACTGTATCTGATAAAGGTGATTCAGTAATGTGTTACCACTCCATGATTCCCCACTGATTTCTCTCATAGCAGTCACTCTATAGGTGAAATAACATCAAGTAGCTTTACATGATCAGATTTTATTTTATTGTCTTCATCTTATATCTAGTTTGTAGGCTACTTTTTTTTTTTTTTTTTTTTTTTTTTTTTATATACTCTATACTCTATTCATTTAAAAAAGTATACATAGCTCAAATAAACCAAGCATTAATTCATGCAGGTGCTCAAACTAGTTGGTCTCACCTGCAAAATTACAAATAAATTGCTAATGCAGCAACATAATTCTACCCATTCATTTACAGGCTTAACCATGTTGTAGTTGGAAATCTGAAAGAAATTGTAATCGGCAGACACACAGTACTGTCCGCTAAAATGAACATTCCCATGTTTCGCAGTGCTCAGTGGGTGATTTACTCACACACAGTGAGTCAGGCCTCAAATATTTTTCAGCCCATTTACTGTTAGCCAATGGCTTGTTACATTCAAGGGGGTTGAGGGAGTTTTGGGTGTATCCTTGGTTATACAGTTTTAGTGCAATATCTTATTTTGTATTGTCACATTAAAGCCTGTTGATGGAAACCTGTGGTGCTCAACATTTTCTTTTTCATGGAGCTTGCTAGACTTTCCACAGCTCACTAATGTAATTAACTTTAGCTCCATCTGCTGGACTGGCAGTTTATTTTAATGGAAAATCAAAATTGGAGTTTAATGGCTATTACCGTACTTAATGACCATGAAATCAAAATTGAGAGTTCTTATTTATGGAATATTACAGTTTACAAAAATAATTTATCAGTGTACATTATTTTTTAAAAATCAGTGTGCCCTCATGATTTTTTATTAAAAACAATCTCCTCCCCCTCGCAACATCTCTTCTGACTACGTGTACATTGGTATGATGGTGCCTTCACGTGCTATCGGAATTATCGTAAATAGCCTACTAGTGTCCTAGTTAAAAAATTGGAGATGAACACCCTCTCAAGTCAAAATTTTAACGCGAAGTGGGAAGAACTAAACTTCTGACAGCACATTATGGGGCCCCATCATACACCCAGCTGGCGCGACACAGGTGTTTTTTGCTAGTTTCAGCCCGACACAGTTATCTTTTTCACATCCACAGCACGTTGTTTAAATAGCACCGTTAAACTAGCAAGAGTGTATTCGGACACGCCTTAAGTGCACCTGCGCCATGCGCTTCAGACAAAGCGCTCATATCATTAAAATAGGGCCCGAAGGCAGCATAAGGACAGGACAATAATCTCACCTCTCCAGCAACCTCTCACTCTCAAGAGATCGCAACAATTAGCAAATTACATTGATGGAACCCAGTCACTGATGGAAATATCTAGCCTGACAAGCCAGAACCACAGAGCAACGAAGAAGGTGAAGCGGATAGATTAAACTTTTAGGCAAAACTCAAACACATCTTCCTTTAAGAATGCCTTCAGTGCCGTTCTTTGTTCTCTTCTCAAAGAAAAGCTCAACAAGTCTTCCAGAGACACGGCCAAAGCCGATTCGGAAGAAAACTGTTCATCAGCTTCTTTGTTTTCAAGTAGCACGCAGAACCGCCGCAACTCTGCCGTCATTATGTTTAGCCCACCCACCAACTCTATACACGATGTGATCGGCCTGACTAGAGTTTGGTTTTTTCAGCTCGCAAGCCAATGGAGAGTTGCTAGATGCCCTGGCTGTAAACTAGATTTGCTGCCGCTAGGGTGCGTCTAGATTTCTAGGCTAGGAAATATCAGGCCTTCCGTATTTTCACTATTCAGTAGGGGGCACTATTACACATCTTCAAGAGTAGAGAATCTCCGGATATTTAAAAAAATAATAAATAAATAAAAGGAGCACTTGTCTAAGGTTTAGCAATAATTTAGTAGCTTGCTGTGTAATACAAATATAATTGGAATTTGGTCAGAAGACTTAGGAATCGGTAAGGAGGTAGCAGGTTATGAGAAGTAACAGACAGACGCAATTTCAAATTTGAAATAGAAATATAATTGATTTCACAAAAAAAAAAAAAAAAAAAGTTAAATAAAATAAAAAGTAAAATTACAAGATCACATGGACAATAAACAAAAACTGACAATGAAAATTCCCTTGAGTGCACTTGTTTTTTTTTTTTTTTTTCCTAAATATATACACAGACCAGTCAATTCAATACTAAAAAAATAAAATAATATAATATACAAAGAGAAGGTATAATGTCTCTCAAAAGACCTCAAGTGTTCTCATAAGGTTTCAATGTCCGTCAATCTGGGTTTTGGATGACCATACACCCTTAAGAGTTCTTTAGATCAAAATGGGTCTTGCTTCACGGAGCAACACTGGAAAACTCAAGGAAAGGATATAATCCTCCTCTCCACGACATGATGTCTTCTCCTCTGCTACAGATTTGGTTGGCTCGCCATCAAAAGTGAAGTTCACAGGGTGTCACAGAAGATTGCTCTGGTATCACGTTTCCAAGAATCAAGAAGGAAGAAAAGGGAGAAGAAAAAAACCTGGCCTGATCACAGACCTGAACAATAATAATTTAATTGTATAATTAATTGCATCTAATGCACAGGTAAAATTACCATTTCTTCATGAACTGATATAAAATCACATTCATTCACCTCTGAATCAATAGCTTTCGCTTATACAGACACGTGGCCAACAATGGCGACAGTGAACTCTGAAATGAACAAATAATAATCACGAATAAAACTGAAGTAAATTACATAACCAGCAACATACAAATATAATTGATATAGTAATTATTTACCTTTGTGGTGGATTTTTGCTCTCACACAGGCGCACCTCGACTACAGGAGTGCGTGATCATAAAATGGCGTTGTGAACTGCAATGTACAAATGACCACGCGGTTCACTTTAGACATTTACGACTACTCGGATCAAAATTACAATTTAAAGAGAAAATAACCAGTACACAGCAACTAAATTAATGTTTAGTAGCAGTAATTCTATCTTATTATGAATACAGTATTTTTATCATTAATTATGATACTAACTCACCTAGTAGAATGCGTTTATCTATATTCAGTCGGCTTCTTATTTAGAATGCATTAAATTAATTAAATCTCCAACTTTCTCATTGTTTTTCAATGTAAGATTTATAAACTGGATCACGACAACCAGACTGCGTCTTCTCTTCTGTCATTGCGCATGCTCCTTGACACGCATGGCACCAAAGAGCTCTCATTGGTCGATCACTGAGCTTTTATCTAGAATGAATTAGCATTTTCTTACATTTTTAATAATTTGTACATCTCATCAACTTTTATTAAGGGAATATGATATGCTAAATTGTGTATAAAATAAATAATTCCCTTTATTTATTTTCCCTGTGTTACACAAGCGATAAAAGCTTTATTTACGCACATTAGTCTTTGAAATTTTTCAGCTTTTTGTTTAAAATGTTGCTTTTTATGAAACTCACCCACATTCAAATGTCGATAAAAGAATGCATGAAACTAGAATAAAACAGTTTTTGTTTGTTTAAAAGCAGAGGCTCTGTTCTTTCTTTTGATATATTGCATGTTCAGATCAAAAAAAAAAAAAAAAAAAAAAAACTATTATTCTGGAGGCCATGATTTTTTTTTTCCTGGTGGTGGTTGGCAACTTACAAAAAAAAAAAAAAAAAAAAAAAACCGCTGGCAGGGAAAAAGTTAAGAGTCAAGAGTTAATGTCTTAGAGCGCGTATGCTATTACACTGAGAATGTTGATAAAACACACCATTATCAGATAAATGGATTTAATACAGAATTTCTCCAGGCAAATAATCTAATACAGTTATGATTCATCTTTAACTTAATGCAACTGGCACCATCTTGTGCCTCTCAGTTATTGATTGTGGGGAAAATAAGCTTGGCCGCCTTCAGAATTAATATTGCTGTAATTTTGTTGCAGTGTTCATTTAGTTCCTGATCTCTCTGTCGCTGTTTATTTAGCGATGATGATTGCTGTTGCTGTACAATAACTTTTATTTATGCTATTGCACTGACTGTAAACCTTGTTGACTAACGTTTGATGATTCATGCAACGTTTTAATGCCCCCCCCTTCATCTACCTCATATATTGTCTCTCTGAGGAATTGGTCTCCTTCTTACAGACTCCTTTTTTTTTTGCACACAGACTCTTTTTGCACACAGACTCTTACAGACTCTTTTTTTGCACACACTCTTATAATTTTATTTTACACCTGCACTGACTTAAATCTGAAATTGCACTATTGTTACCATTGTTTGCACTATTTGCCATCGCCACTTTACCTCTATAATTCACTTTATTCATCTTTTTTTTTAATCTTTCTTCTGTTGCTGTTACTGTTAAACTTTTGTTGTTATTGTTTGTTGTTGTTAGGCACCTAGGGTCTGAGAGTCATAGAATTTCAATTCTCTGTATGTATGTACTGTACGTATGGCAGAATTGACAATAAAGCTGACTTTGACTTTGACTTGACTTTTAAGCACAGTAGGATCAGCAAGCATTACGTTGATTTTGTACCACAACAACCAAAGAGTTTCCACCCCAAACTATTAAGCCTCTCATAAGCATAGGTCTAACTTGTGAATCTACATTTAGGTTGATCTCGAATGCGAATTTTTTTTTTTTTTTTTTTTTTTCACCCTGCAAATATTACACACTGTCCCAGTTCAATGACCTATTTAGGGATGTGCCATCCTACCTTTACAAGCGTTTTGACACAAGTGAGTCCAGGCTGGCATCCAGGGAGAAAAAAAGCACAGCGCTGCCCCTAAATCACCATCATGTCTCATATCTTCATTTCCACTGGTGATCACCATAGCTGATTTATCGCACTGTGTCTTGCTTACTCTGTTTTATGAAGATTAAGGCTGCCGTATGACATAAGTGGGACAGAGGTGACTGTCTGCACTTGTTCAGGAATTAATGTGAATTTCACTTCCCCAGAAACAAGCACAAAGTAAATTTGCTTTCACACCCCTATTAACAATCTGAGTCACAAAATGCTCTGTCCTTAGTGAAATAAAATGTAAAAGCAGAGTGCAAATAGAGCACTCTGAGATTTTCAGTCCATTACTTCAGAGGGGGAAAAAATGTTAAGAAAGGCCAAAAGAACTCAGAAAAGGAGAGATAATTGGACCATCTTTGCATATTGCATATGTGAATGTCTCTGTGTCTCCAAGCATTGGAATCACACATTAACTAATATATATATATATATATATATATATATATATATATATATTATATAAACATGTTCCACATGTTCCAATCCCTTTTACTTTTCTCTGTTTGTTTTGTTTGGCTAGCTCATGTTTCTCCAGGGAATGCATCACCTCTGATAAGGACATCATTTTCATACAGGCCAATCTGTTTAACAAGCGAGCCGCCCACACATACGCCCACATAGTTCTTAGTACTATTAGTGTCATGTCATATGCAAGTTTGAGCTTGTCAGCAAAGGTGTGTAAGAGGTTATGTTAAGGCGGTGGAGGTGGAGGAGGTGTCACAAAACTATGACAATATCCATCATCACACGGGCAAAGGAATCCCTTTGTAAATCAAAATTACATGCTGTGCCTTCAGATTTCATGTTGTGCATCAGGAAGACAGGGCTTTTCTCAGTCAGCCACATCAACATTTGAAAATGCTATTTCAGCTGTTAACTGAGTGAAAATGCACGTTGGGCCAGGTGGAAACTCCATATTTTTAACTTCTTTTTTTTTTGCATGTTTCCTGGGAAAATCTTGGATTTAGGATGTACACTGTCGAAAAAAAAAAAAAAAAAAAAAAAAAAAGTACATTGCTGTCACTGGGATGGGTACAAAGGTACAAAACCGAAAAGATACTCATATGTACCTTTACGATACTAATATGAACCTTTGCGAACTAATACGCACTCTTAAAGTACTGATATGTACCTTTTAAGGTACTAATATGTACCATATAGGGGTGAGTAAGGTACAAAGATGTACCTTTTTACTTTTGTACCTTAGGGTACCACCCCAGTGACAGCACTGTACCTTTTTTTCTGAGAGTGTATGCTAAAAACTAAAGCATGTACACTTTTATAAATATTTTATCTATAGCTAAAAGCGTGTAATGCAAACTCATAAAAGGATTATATGATTATAAAACATTATAACACACTAGACTAGATACATACAATAAAAAGTTATAAATAATTATAAATAAATCTTATTAACGTATAC
>CM031962.1:23289553-23469553 GCA_018749465.1 Paracanthobrama guichenoti | reverse complement strand
TTTCAAAAACATAAAAAAAATAATTGCAAGGTCTTTGTTGATAATAGATTTCTACTAATTAATTAGAAATTAGTAGTATTAATTATATTTAATACACTTTGTATTATTTAGATAAAGTTCAGTTTCTTGACATTGTAGCTTAAAATAGTGTTTTTGTTTAATGTATATTTTAATGTATTATTTGAGCAATAAATTGATCAAACAATAAATAAAAAATACTCCTTTTTAAGAACCTGGTGATAGATAAAATGCTGTTCTCTGTATGTCCAGACAGGTGAAGGAGCGACTGAAGAAGGAGGTAGCAGAAATGAAGACTCAGTTCCCAGGCTTCAGGCCAGGCCTGGTTGTGCTGCAGGTCATTCTGGACCTCTTGCTCATTATTTTGGCCCATATAATACACCTTGTGGTGATAGCTAGCTAGATAATTTCATCTCTCTTGATATTCTGACTCATCTTTCTTCTTTTTCTCTCACTCTACTCCAGATGGTCATTTGGTAATGTGCCATTTTCTTCTCTCTCACGATTGTGGGTGTTGTGTTAAAATAGATAATCTCCCTATGGCTTCATGGTCATGTGTTGATAAATGCAAAAGTGTGCATTGCTGTGCAACGTGAAAGAAAGGTGTGTTAGTTTAAGGTCACTGGGATAAGATAACATTGGTATGGCACGTGACTCATGTCTTGATTCATAACAACCTCACTGCTTGTAATGTGTTGTTTTGTTGTTCTTTTGATAAATGCATTTGTCCATTACATGCAAATAACTAGATTTAAAACAAAACAAGATGCATTTAAATTACAAAATGTAATAATATATATTATAAATGTTTTTGTTTAAATATTCAGTCCCACTTTATATTAGGTGGCCTTAACTACTATGTACTAACATGAAAAATAAGTACAATATACTTATTGTGTTCATATTGTATTGCAAAACAGCTTTGCTGATATTGAGGTGGGATACGGGTAAAGTTAGGGTCAGGTGTGGTGGATGGGTAAGTTGAAGGGTAGGGTTAGGTGTAAGGGAAGTGTCAACAGTGTAATTATAAATGTAATTACAGATGTAATTACATGTTGGTTATTTTTAAAATGTGAGTACTGTGTAAAAACATGTATGTACACAATAAGTGCACTGGATCAAATTATTAATTTAAATGTTAGTACATAGTAGTTAAGGCCACCTAATATAAAGTGGGTCCAAATATTCATATAATTTCACAAATATTTAATTTAATCAATAAATAAAAACTAACATGCAAAATAGTTATACTTATATATCTCGTTATATTTATCTATTCATATAATAAACTATTATAGATTAGCATAATTTGAAAAATAAAAATTTTTTTCTCAGAAATATTAAAATAATTAGATAATACAGCATTATTTAGTAACATTTTTACCAGTATTGTGAGATCATAGATATATTAGACATATTAGATCAGTGAGTTGTTGCTGATTCTGTTTTTCGTGATGTAAACATTCTCTGCACACTCTCATGTAGCCTGTGGTTTGTTCTAGGTCGGGGACAGAGATGACTCAAACCTCTACATCAGCATGAAGCTCAAGGCAGCGGCTGAGGTTCAGTGAGCTGATTTAATAAACAGAAATCATGTTTATCATAAACCTCTCGCTGACACTGTCTCTCTCCCTTACATAGATTGGAATCAATGCGAACCACATTAGGCTTCCCGAAACAGCCACAGAAGATGAAGTAAGAGAAACAGGCCTCAAACAATAACAAATGTGTGATTCGCCTCGTCTCATTTTCTATCCTTTCTCCTTTCATATATACATGTGGCATTGCTCACAATTCATTATAATGAAAATCAGAGGCGTGGGAAGCCTTCTGTTCATATAAACTTTGAACCATGCAGTTCAATCTCATCTGGTTTTGGTCATAAATTGGAATAGATCAGTAGCATTCTAAACTATTAATAAAATGTGGCCACAGCAAATTAAACTTTGTTTAATGAGAAAAAGTAGGTTGAAGGCTGATCCCTCTGATTTTCTTAAGGTCCTACAAAGCATAGCTGCAGTGAATGAGAACCCAGCGGTTCATGGTCTCATCGTGCAACTACCTCTTGATGCCATCAACCCAATAAACACAGAGAAAGTGACCAATGCTGTGGCCCCAGAGAAAGATGTTGATGGGTAGGTGAAGTTTTTTCTTCTTCAAGAAAGATACAGTGCAGCTGTCAAACTGACATGCTTGAAATGTATGTTTGAGGAGCACAGAGAGAGAATGGGAGAAATAGTGGATTTTATTCTTATTAAACTAACTGGAATCGACAGGTAGTGCGAACTGCAGAGTTTTTCTTCACAAGCTGAATTTTACACACTTTTTCCCATCGTTTGATCCTGCTAGTTCTAGTTCCCAGGTCTAATCACTCTATTTTGCTCTCTTATCTGTGTTTTTCCACCTAAAGTCAAAGAGCGAAGGTCTTCATCATAGATGTATGTGAATATTGGCCATTTTTTACTGATTTCAGATGAGTTATCTAAGTAAAAGACAGTAGATCTGATGAGTCTAAAATCTGCTCAAATTAGCAATATCCACTTGTAGGAACTTTAACACACCCTCAAGATAGTTTCATCAGCTTCAAGCATAGATCATAGTTACCGTATGTTCCTCACAGTGTTTACTGTGATTACTGACAAGAGAACATCTTGTTTACGTATGTAACCCTCGTTCCCTGAAGGAGGGAATGGAAACGTTACGTCAGTGACTGACAGAATGGGGGTTTTCCTTGAAAGCCTATCACCTTCGAGTTCTAACAAAACGGGCCAGTGGCAAAATAATGCCATGGGTCTGCGGAATTTGCATAGTGCAACTCTGCTCCACTGTGTGGGTATATAAGGAGCCGCACATGCAATCTCGCATTATTGTATTGTATTTGAGGAGCCGAGGCTGAGCGCCCCGGCCGTATCAGCGGTACAGCGGTTGTGACATGGGGACATAACCGAGTAACCTACGTAACCGAGACCTTCCCTTTCAGTCAGTCACTCCATGTTACGTCAGTGACTGACGGAATGGGGGTCCCTATTTAATCTTGCCACAACGGCTGTCTTCCAGCGCCCTGCATCAACCTGAGCTCCCTGCCGTGAGACTAGCATGAGCGAAGGACATATGGCAAGCATATCCCAAGCAGAAATACGGAACACAATGCCTGCCCTGCCAAGGGAAAGACACGTGCTCAAGAGACTTACCATGGAAATACACATGTGGGGGTTGCCCAAAGGGGGAACCATGCACATGGAGGCACCTAGCCAAACACGAGGGCTGCCGCAGGCATGGTGAAGTGTGCCTTCACCCCTAGGGGACATGGCAGGCCTTGAGCCTGGTATGCCAAGACTATAGCATCCACTATCCAGTGAGACAACCTCTGCCTGGAGAGAGCCTTTCCCTTTTGCTGCCCTCCGTAACAGACAGAGAGCTGGTCTGAGGTCCTGAAACACCATATTCTGTCTATGTAAGTATGAAGGGTGCTTACTTGATAGAGAAGTGCCAAGGCTAGGTCTGCCTCCTCCTGGGGCAGTGCTTGCAGGTTCAGAGGGTGCCCGTCTCTGAGAAAGGAGGTCCTTCCTCAGAGGGATTGGCCAGGGAGGGGCTATCGCGAGGAGCACTAGTTCGGCTGGTCCAGTGAGGTGCAATCAAAAGGACCTACTCCTCGTCTTCCCTGATCTTGCACAGGACCTGTGCGAGAAGGCTCACTGGGGAAATGCATACTTGCGGAGGCCCTTGGCCAGCTGTGCGCTAGTGCATCCGTGCCGAGGGTCCCCTCGGTCAGGAAGTAATGCCAGTGGCAATGGGAATTGTCTGAGGAGGCAAACAGATCTACCTGTTCGTCGCTGAATGGTTCCCAAATCAGCTGAACTGTCTGGGGATGCAGTCTCCATTCCCCGGGACATGGGCGTTGTCGTGAGAGCTCGTCGGCTGCACGATTCAGCTTGCGACATAAGGCGGGAGCGCAGACCACCCTGATGGTTGATATATGCTACTGTCACCGTGTTGTCTGAATATACCAATACGTGCTTGCCCTTCAGCAGCATCTGAAAATGGTGCAGAGCTAGAAGTACAGCCAGCAACTTGAGGCAATTGACATGCCATAGGCGCTGGGGTCCTGTCCAGGAACCCACGGCAGCATGTCCATTGCACATGGCACCCCAGGCCATGGCAGAGGCATCTGTTGACACAGCAACATGCCTGAAAACTCGTTCTAAGGGCAGTCCGGTCCGTAGAAAGGAGAGGATCAACCACGGAGCGAAGGTCTGACGGCAAGCCCGAGTGACTGGCACACGGATGGCACGTTGACCCGAAGGCCCAGATGGGAGAGGTGGCTAAGCACCAGGTCCCTGTGTTCATATAACTGGTCCCGAGAGTGAGCTAGAATCAGCCAGTCGTCGAGATAATTCAGAATGCAATCCCCGTGCTGCCTGAGGGGCGCAAGGGCTGCCTGCCTTCGTAAAGAAGCGAGGAGACAGGGACAACCCAAATGGGAGAACCGTGTACTGGTATGCCTGCCCCTCAAAAGCAAACCAAAGAAATGGTCTGTGTCGAGGAAGAATGGCGACATGAAATTCGATCGCTGCAAACCAATCCAATGGATGAATGCATTTGAAATTGAATCTACGACTGGTCGCAACCCACCGCACTTTGGTACAATGAAGTAGGGGCTATAGAAGCCGGACTTCATCTTGGCTGGAAGGACCGGCTCCATCTAGCCTTTTGTCAGCAGGGCTGCAACTTCCACACGCATGACAGGGGCATTGCCACCCACTATGGTGAAGTGGCATCCCCGAAACCAGGGAGGAGACCGCGCAAACTAATCACATAGCCGAACCTGATCGTTTGGCGAACCAGAGGGACAGGTTGGAAAGCTCTAGCCAGGCTCCCAAAATCTGAACCAGCAGGGTCATCTGAACTACAGGTTTACCCATGATGGGGCAGCAATGTGGAACGACTGGCCCTGACATGGAAGGCGTAGTGTCCTGTGGTGAGGACGGGATCGAGTTCCGCTACCTGTGCAGCTTCACAGGTTGCACTGTGCTAGAGGGAGGCGTGGCCCGAGGAAGACTTGTAGATCTCCTTAGATCACCCTGGCCACCAGCCAAAGTATTTTTCACAAGAAGGAAATAGATGGGGGTATGGCAGAGGGAACTCTACCTCTATGGAGGTCATTGAGTCTAGATCGCAACAGCACGATGGCCATGTTCCCGTAGTGGAAACATGACTCATCCACAAAAGCCCAGGGAGAACACACACACTGTGGCAGATCAGTGCATAGTTCAGTCAGCAGGAATGTGGAACTCGCTGGAATGCGCCGTCACCCAGACACCACTGAAGAGTCGCTCGCCTGTACAGAGAAGCTCAGAGGGGCAAGTGAACACTCGGCTCCGAAGCAGAAACATAATGCAAGATTGCATGTACGGCTCCTTATATACCCTCGCTGTGGAGCGGATTTACACTATGCAAATTCCGCAGACCTGTTGGCATTGTTTTGCCATTGGCCTGTTTTGTTAGAACTCGAAGGTGATAGGCTTTCAATTGAAACCCCCATCCCGTCAATCACTGACGTAACGCGGAGTGACTGACTGAAAGGGAACTGAGCTATGTTGAGCTTTTGAAATGCTATTTCATGCATACTGAGCTTTTTACACTGTTAAAGACTTGGATTCCCATGCTAAACATGGACAAAGTTAAAAAAATAAGTTGGACGTTGGAGTATTTCTGTGTCAAAAATAATCCTTCCGGTTTCTCACAAGTTTCGGAAAGTTTTTTTTCGAGTATGGGTCCACTTGACATCAATAGGGCGGAATGTCCTTGTACGGGCCATACAGGCTCTTCTTTGGCATGTATTTAGACTTTTTTTCCCTGTGGATATAAATTCTTCATGCCTTAAAATAGCTTGAATATAACTATACCCTTGCTTCATTTAGTATATACAAAACCATGAATATGCAAATTAGCCCTGCCTCCACTCACACCAACTCTGAGGCCCCATCCACATGGAGACGCATTTAGCTGTATACGTAAACATTTTGTATCATTTTGGCGTTTCGTCCACACAGATCCAGCGTTTTGGGATCCTGAAACTGCTATTTTTTTAAACAGGGTCCCAGAGTGGATAAATCTGAAAATGACACCCTTGCGCTTTGCGTGTGTACAGCCAATCCGTATACTCTGTGAAATGGTGATGTCATCACCCCTCGCAGTCTTGCGCATGCTCCAAGTCTTCTTCTCCGATTTTAGTGTATCTCTGTGGCAGAATTACAGTGCCACATAGAGGTCTGTATACTACATCATTTTTAGTCAGTATCAGTGGTTCTCTTTCATAGGTTCACTCAACGCTGCGTAGCTATGACGCAATGGGAATGCCCCCTGGGTGTGCCGTATTGTCTGAAGCCCTTATAGAATCACGGCAATTCATTGGCAAGTCATCTGCTCCTCAGATTTCTCTGCCTTCACGAAGCGGCCATTTCTAGCCGTTCAGTCTTTTTTTTATTTTTCTGGTCCAAAATATTGGATTTTGCACATCTTTCTTCTTCAGCACTTCAGCGACTGCGGATAGTGGAACTTGGTTCTCCTTGCAGTGAAGTGCCATGGAATTTCGTTGTTGCCTACCACTGTGCACTCGCTTTATTGCGAGTATTGATGCTCACAGTAAGTGTGTTAAATATTAAATGTTCTCAGGGCACTTCTAAATGTAAATTCTGTGACAATCTCCTTCTCAAAACCCTCCGCTCTAGGCTTGTGGTTTTTGAGAAGGAGTCATCCGTTTTTCCCCGTCATGCGCCCAAAGCTGCTGAGGCCTCCCTCGGATCCGCGAACTGGGGTTCGGATGTAGAGCTCGAGGATATGGAGAACGAGCAGATGGACCTCACCCTCTCTCTCCCTCCCTCCCCTGAGCACGTGCGCAGTGTTCTGCCAATCTAATTCTCTCATGACTACTTATGTCCTGGCCCGGAAGCACGCAAGACGGTTTCTTTTGGGCTAGATGATGTAGTTTTCACTGCAGCATCCGACTCCGAGGATTTCGGGCCTGCTTTAGTCGATGACGCTTTCCTGCCTAGCGGCCAGGAAATGTGGCCTTCTGCGGCCTACTCTGAGCTTATCGAGTTGAGCGGAGCGACGTAAGTGGAGCGGAGTGGTGGCTGTAGAGCGCCATCTGTGGCTTAACCTCATGGAAATCCATGATAAGGAGAAGGTCTTCCTATTGTACACCCCAGTTTCTCAGTCTGGACTGTTTGGTAAGGCAGGTGATGTCAACACGGTGGTTTATAAATGCCGCTCTGCCAAGTCCCAGCTGCTTTCAAGCAGTTTATGCCCAGGAGGGTTAGGGATTCTTTTAACCCCTTCTCTTCTCAGCCCAGGGAGTTTTCCTTGCACAGGAAGGAGTTCTCTAGTAGGAGGAGCGACCATTTCCTTGCCAGCAACCCCCATAGGCGCCTTGAGCTGAAGCGGTCTACAAAACCCCTGCTCTGGCTCCTTTGAGACACTCCTGACCCTCAGGTCAGAAAAAGGAGAGCTTTCCTGACGTTCGAGGTTGGGACAGACCGTGCAAGCGTTTCTGCCCACCTCTCACTCGCTCTCCTTATCCAGCCCTGTCACCTTCGCCACCCAGCGCGTTTCGATTTGCACAGCTGGTTCGGCTTCAGCCACCTCTGGCGCAAAAGGAAGGAGATGTCTCATACTTTCTCCCATTACGTCTGACTGGCTTGCTACCTACTGCTCGCGTAAATGGAGACACGCTCGGTTTTCTCCAGGAGCCAGTAGACCCTACTTTTTCAACTCAGGCCGTGGCATCTTCCACTCCGCATCAGGACGCCAAGCGCTCTCCTTTGTGGTTGACTACGCCTCCCTCCAAGGATCAGCTCGACACCCTAACACAGGTATATCCACTGCATCACAACACTCCGCTTCCTCTGTCACATTTCTTTCACGAGTGGAAGCGTCTGCCAGGGGTATTGCCGTGGATCCTCCTCACAGTTCAGTCTGGCTACACACTTCAGTTCTGTCGCAACCCCCCCGTTTCAACGGGGTTCTTCTGACTGTAGTAAACAGCGCCTCAGAGGCTTTTGTACTACAGCATGAGCTTTCTTCCCTCCTCCTCAAGGGGGCGATAGAAGAAGTTCCTTCAACAGAGATGGAATGCGGCTTCTTCAGCCATTACTTCCTGGTCCCAAAGAAGAATGGTGGTCTGCGACCTATTCTAGACCTTCACCGACAGAACATCTCCCTCTACAAAGGGAAGTTCAAGATGTTGACGCTGAAGGCTATCATATCTCAGATACGTGCGGGAGACTGGTTCCTATAGAAAAGATGCTTATTTCCATATTCAGATCGTCCGGCGACACAGGAAGTTCCTCAAATTTGCCTTCAAAGGAAAGGCTTATCAATACAAGGTGCTTCCCTTTGGCCTCGCCCTGGTGCCAAGGACTTTCACAAAGTGTATAGATGCTGCTCTGGCCCTGTTGAGGCTCCAGGGCATCCATATACTCAATTACCTGGACGACTGGCTTCTTTTCGCCCATTCCAGGGAGTTGGTGATTCGTCACAGAGACGTTGTTCTTCACCACGTTCAGTCCCTTGGCTTGAGAGTGAACACCAACAAGAGTGTTCTCATCTTACCAGACAGTTTTCTTAGTGGTTCACCTGGATTCTGTTGCAGGTCCGTCTGGCTCCTGCCCGGATTTCCAGTCTCGTTTCGTGTTTTGCCCGCTTCAGGCTTGGCCACCATGTCTCTGTGGGCACCTCTCGCAGGCTTCTGGGTCTTATGGCCGCAGCTTCCCCGGTGCTTCCCCTTCATATGAGGCCCTTCCTTTGGTGGATGAAGATCCTAGGGGCTCAATCGACGGGATCGGCTCTTCGCCTACTGAAGGTGTCACGTGGTTGCTCCCTCGCCCTGTCAGCATGGCGGGACCCTCTTTTTCTATAGAAAGGGCTCAACATGGGTGCTGTTTTCTGTCGCCAAATGATCACGACGGACACCTCTCTTACCGGCTGGGGTGCAGTGTTCGAGGGCAGGCCAGCATGCGGAGTCTGGATGGGAGAAGCTCTCTCGTGGCACATAAACTGCCTAGAGCTGAGAGCTCTCTTCCTGGCCCTTCAGCACTTTCTCCCCTCTCTCAGGGGACACTACGTCATTGTTAGGATGGACAACATGGCGGTGGTGTCTCACGTGAATCACCATGGGGGCTCACGGTCACGCACCCTGGACAGGCATTCGTGTCGTCTCCTCCTGTAGGCTCAGGACAAACTCCTGTCCCTGAGAGCAGTCCATGTACCCAGAATCTTGAACCTTCCAGCAGACTTTCTGTCGAGGCAGAAGCTCAGGTCAGGGGAATGTATGTTCCCTCAGACAGTATCCCAGATTTGGGATGTGTTCGGCAGAGTGGAGGTGGATCTGGGAATAGATGCGTTCACTCATCCGTGGCCGATGCAAAACTCTATGCATTCCCGCCCATCAAATTGATTCCGGTGGTTCTGTGCAGGGTGTGAGAGAGAGCGGAGTCAGTCTCCTAATTGTAGCCCAATTCTGGCCATTCCAGGCCTGGTTCTCGGAGATGATTCTTCTTCTGGATTCCCCTCCCTGGGAGATTCCAGTCAGAGAAGACCTGTTGTCTCAGCTTCAGGGCAGGATTTGGCATCCTCGTCCCGAGATTTGGAAGCTGTGGGTGTGGCCCATCAGAGGCCACTAGCTCTGAGCACTGGTCTTCCTGCCAATGTTCAGGAGACCATTGCGAGTGCAAGAGCCCCCTCCACAAGGAGACTATGCCTCCAAGTGGAAGGTTTTTGAGAAATGGTGCTCAGCCCATGCTGTGGATCCGGTCAACTTCCCCGTGGGTCCCTACAGGGAAAGTTTGATGCTGGAGCGGCAGCAACCACCCTGAGGGTTTACGTCGCTGCTATTACTGCTTGTAGGGAGTCGGATGAAGTTCCTCTTTGCAAACATAGGTTAGTCTATGTAGTTAGTCGTTTATGCAAGGGGTTCGGCACCTGAGTCCAGCACGCTCCCCTCTTGGGACCTGTCAATTGTTCTGGAGGGATTAACGGAGGCTTCCTTTGAGCCCTTGGAGTAATCTCCGGAGCGGATTATGACTCTCAAGGTTGCTCTTTTGTTGGCCGCCGCCACACGCTCTCCAGAAATACAAGAATGCAGTTTAGCAAGCATTACATAGCAACACAACAAAACATCAACAAAACATAAACATAAACATAAACATGACACAGTACACGTGGTCACGTGATGGGATTTTTTGTATGGACTGGGGGAGGAGATAGATAAAGACAGGCAGACGGTTGGGGGCGGGGTGGGGTCGGGATCGGGTGTGTATGGTGCGAGTGAGTCTGAGATTGTGTTGTGTGAGAATGTTAGCCATAACTTCAGATGTTTTCGAGTTCAGTTCTATGGTTTGTCCTTGAAGGGAGATAAGGCAGTGCACAGGGGAAGATAGCAGACAGCTGCCCGGCTGACCTCCCAACCGAGAGATAGGGACAAGTGAGGTTCGTTGGGCTAGTTGATTAGGTCAGGCAAATACAATTTATTATTTTTTAATCCATTTGATGATCTTGATAATTTGTCCGGATCATAATCAATCAATCAGATCTGGTCCTCAGCGTTTGGCGTCCGGTCTGTGCAGTTTCCCTAGACATTACGTCCAGCCTCATGGCCAGACCGGTTACAGTCCGTAAAGTTCACCGATCTGACCCCGATGGAGCCCACTCTCCCCTGCGTATCCGCAGTCCGGACTGCGTTATTTACGGTTCAGTTCCTCAATTCCTATCACTTTCTGATCTAATTCCTTCAAACGGTCACACACACCCCGAAGCATTCTTTAATTTCCACAGACAGCGGCTGGGTGAATTTGCTTGCAGCTGTCTTACCAATCTTCCGATAGGTCAGGGCAATCCCAAAGCCAAAGAATAGGAACCCCGCCAACAATAATCCAATCATGTATAAATCTTCCGCATCCTCCACGGACAGAGCCTCCAGGCACAGGACTTGCCAGTTGTTCCATGCGTCCCTCACGTACCCTGCGGCAAAGGTCCCGTCCGGGCAGGTGGGTTCTCCCGGGGCACCCTTCCTTAGTGAGAAAATCTTGTCGATCGCGCTGATTGACCAGTTAATCAATTCCATTTCAGTATTTTCAGGAGTCCAGCAAAGCAGCAGTCAGAGAGAAAGAGAAGAGACGAAACACTAGACAAAACAAAACAGCGCAAGAGCACAGCGGGAGCAGAGAGAAAACACGTCTGCATGGATTGAAGGACAGAACAGGAAGGAACAGGAAGAACAGGAATATATCATTCCCATTGCGTCATAGCTACGCAGCGTTGAGTGAACCTATGAAAGAGAAAGTCTCAGGTTACTGGTGTAACCTATGTTCTCTGAATAGGGAACGAGACACTGCGTTAACTGTCAAGCTCCTCGCACTGCCGACAAGCCACCTTTTTCGGTAGAAAAATCTGAGCAGATGGCGCATGCACCAGTATAATGCAACGACTTAAGAGCATCGGGGTGGCGCCCGCACCATCAGCCAATGAATTGACGTGGTTCTATAAGGGCTTCAGACAATCGGCACACCCAGTGGGCATTTCCATTGCGTCATAGATACGCATTCCCTATTCAGAGAACATAGGTACAAACAACGTAGTTTGTCTCTTCACAAGGAAAAAAAAATAGGAAAAGCTCTGGCTTCGATGTGGATGTGGTCTGAGATTCACTCGGTCAGGTCAACTTTACTGTAGTAAATTCTGCACGGATATTGCTCTTTACAACGTCACATAACTGTAATTAATATAATTAGTCTTTTACTTGACTACATTATCAAACAGCAAGTAATGTTTTGCTAATGTTACACAAACCATGTTCCCTTTGCCATTCGCCATCTCAGTCTGCCTTCTAAAAATCAGTATCCTTAGAAACGCATGTTTCATGTTATGAAAACTCATAACATTGTAAAATACATCATATAAATAATTCATCCGCTATATTGCTAAATGTACACAATTTTTCATATCAACAGAAAAATACCAGGATAACCTAGCTTCTCTTGAGACTCCCCTGCTTCAGAGCAGTCATAGTAATGATATTATTAAAGCCTGCCCGTACGTTGACGTGATTGGTTACAAGGTAGTTTGTCTCTTCAGAAACACAGTCATTTTCAAACCGTGTTTTTGAGACACTTTGGTTCACTGCAGTTTTAAGGAGAAAGCAATGGTGTTGACTTATGAATTTTAAGTCTTAAAGCATATTAAAAACACCACATAGACGTATAAACAACATTAAAAACTGAAAAAATCTGAAGTTAGACTGAAATCTTCAAAACTTTTTGTCAAGATTATGTTTTAATAATATAGGTCAAATCAATAATACAAGCTCACAAAAATGGTGAGCTTTTTCTGAAAAAAAAAAAAATCAAATCACACTGTAAAATACTGTATTTTTTTATACTGGCGCAGGAAATACTCATGCCAGCTCAAGATACATTTTCAGGAGATCTGTCGGTGCCAATAGCCCAGTGGTTAGTGTGCTGACATATAACGCAACTGCTCCTCTGGCAACCTGAGTTTGATTCCCAGCTCGAGGTCAAAATCTCTACTGTCCTATCCAATAAAAACAAAAAACAAAACAGGAGATCTTCCTTGGCATAATATTATATTATTTAAAAACAAACCCTCAACAGAACATTGTAACTGTATAATGTTTGATTTGTCTTCCTCCCAGCTTGACCAGTATAAATGCGGGGAAGCTGTCTCGCGGAGACCTGGGTGACTGTTTCATCCCTTGCACTCCTAATGGCTGTATGGAGCTAATCAGTCAGACCGGTGGGTGGAAATCTTGTGAACCTCTACCCATGAGCTCTACCTCTCATCAGTCAGAATCATAGCATGATTGTCTAAGGGGCCTTCATACTACAGCACAATCAGTGTGCAGTGTCATTGGATAGGTGTGAAGTCTATATATATATATATATATATATATATATATATATATACACACACACACACACACACACACACACACACACAGAGAGCAATGCAGTCTGATGACTGGGTGGTGAAATGAGCTGTCACCCTAAGGAAAGAAAAGAAGGATCCAGAACAATCTTTTTTCTTTTTCTGCAGCACAAAGGTGAGTCAGAAAGGAGCTCTGGTCCAAAACATAGTGAGCTTCCTTATTATCTACTGCCTACATGGACAGCATCTCTAATAAGCTTAGAAATACAACAAAATATTTGGTAAAATACTCAATGTTAATTATACAGCTCATTTTTTATTGTTATTTTGCAGTCTTTAATGAAATACACCACTGTTCAAAAGTTTGAGGGCAGTACAATTTTGTTTTATATTTTTTAAAAGAAGAGTCCAATCTTCAACGAGGCTGCATTTATTTGATCAAAAATATTGTAAAAACAGTAATGTTGTGAAATGTTATTACAAATTAAAATAGCCATTTTCTATTTGAATATATTTTGAAATGTAATTTATTCCTGTGATGGCAATGGATTTTTAGCATAATTACCCCAGTCTTCAGTGTCACATGATCCTTCAGAAATCACTCTAATATGCCGATTTGCTGCTTAAGAAACATTTCTTATTAGTATTAATGTTGAAAGCAGTTGCTGCGTCATATTTTTTGTGGAAATCATGATAAATATTAAATAAATAGAAAGTTCAAAATGAACAGCATTTATTTGAAAAAGAAATGTTGTAAGATTATAAATGTCTTTACTGTCTTTAATTGCTGAAAAAAAAAAAAAACTTACAGACCTCAAACTTTTGAACGGTAGTGAACATTTTTATGTGCAATCAATATCTCTATAATCTCTTGTCTTTTTTTAACGCTGAGCTCATTGTGATACATTCTGACTTCTCCACAAAGGATACATGTGTTGCTGCTTTACAATTTGACTCAAACAAGGTTAATAATATAAGAATAAGATAAGAGCTTTTAGAATATTCAGAAAATGCTGCCTCTCTAGGCAGCTCACTAGCAAGTGTGATTCATGTATGCAGGTGTGAGTGTGATCGGAAAGAATGCTGTCGTGATCGGCCGCAGTAAGATCGTTGGAGCTCCAATGCATGATCTGCTCTTATGGAACCACGCCACAGTGACCACCTGTCATTCAAAGACCCTCGATCTTGCTGAACAGGTTGGTTTCTTCTGCTTCTCTTTCCCATTACATTCTAGATCATCTAGATTTTACAACAAAAGATGTATTTATTGTTTGCTTTATCGTTGTTGAGTACAGACCTTGTCCTGGTGTGCAGTTTGGTGTAATGAATGGAGTGCTGGAGTGAATGTCAGTATCTTGTTTTCTTTAGGTGGGCAGAGCAGATATCTTGGTTGTGGGTGCTGGCAGAGCTGAGATGGTGAAAGGAGAGTGGGTGAAGGAGGGGGCGGTGGTCATCGACTGTGGTATCAATCATGTACCAGGTCTCTCTGCTTTGTCTGTATCTATTTGTTTGAAGCAGTTAAGGAATATTAAATAGCTGCTGGATTTAGCTCACATGTTTACCTTTAACTCGCACACAGACGGCAGTAAAGCCAGTGGGAAACGAGTGGTGGGGGATGTGCACTACCCCTCAGCTAAAGAGCGAGCTGGATACATCACCCCAGTACCTGGTGGAGTCGGACCCATGACTGTAGCTATGCTGATGAAGGTATCATTTCAGGAACAAATGGCTCTGTTTGACTTCTTTGTAAGGTGTACAGCAATTGTGCAATTACTACAGACAAATGAATGCAGTAAGATGTATGCCTACTCTGCATTTCCCCAAACAAAAGCAAAGACTGGAGAAATGTTTGGAGAGAGTATTTACTGCATTTAGCTGAGTACTGTAACTGTAAGAAATTGCAAAGTCTGTGAATATTTGATCATTGAAAAAGACATTTTGAGTCTTTGTTTATTTCATGCTCACTAGCTAAAATTAGTGAAAAGTTAAACTGCTTTCCTTGAACAAGCTTTCCGTAAAGTACTGAACAATATTAAAACTTATAACTTAAAAGTTTATATCTGTCAAGTCAGTGAGAAAACAGTGATGTCATCGTTCAGCTCAGTTCAATTCTCATACAATGGTGTCAATGCAGGCGGATCAGTAATATAGTTACCTACAAAGGGGACAGATGCAATGGTGGCAAGGAACCAAAACTCCATCAGGTGAAAGAATGGAGAAAAAAACCTTGGGAGAAACCAGGCTCAGTCAGGGTGCCAGTTCTCCTCTGGCCAATGAACGAATAGTACATGATTATGATTCAGGCAGCATTACGGGTCAGAAGTCATATTAGATCGGATCATTCAGAATATTTGTCCAGTTCCATCTGGTTGAAGATCGGAGTCATCTTGAGACGGTGCATGGAGACGGGCTTGTTGAGGATCAGTGCCGCTGGCTGCTGTTTTGATGAGGCCTTCACAGTGCAGTCTAGTTGACACGGTCTCTACAGACACTGCAGGGATGTGTTGTGGTCGTGTCTAGGCGCAGGTCCACCATCTGATCTGGATATGGCCCGGATCTGGTTGACTACAGTAAACCTCAGTATAAACAGGGAGACTAATATTAGCATAGATGCCATTCTTCTTATGATGTAAAGTGCAACAGGTGTTGGAAGTGTTCCCGGTTTCAGCTGATCTAGTTAATGCAGCCTAACAATCATTTAACTGATTTGAACAATAGAGATTGATAATGTTCTATGTGTATGCCATAGTAAAGAGATGTGTTTTTAGTCTAGATTTATATTGACAGAGTGTGTCTGCTTCGCGAACAATGGTAGGAAGACTGTCCCAATGGTTAGGTGTTAAATAGGAAAAGCATCAACCACCAACAGTTGATTTTGATATCCTAGGTATTACCAATTGGCCAGAATTTTGAGACCACAATAGACGTGAAGGACTATAATGCGTTAAGAGCTCGCTCAAGTATCAGTTATGGTTGATACTTACGGAGCCTCTAAAGTGACATGGTGGTTGAAAAAAATATGAGATGGGAAGAAAAATTAGAAAGTCACTGCTTTTCCGCTCTCATGCAAATGTTTTGCATTCCCACGAGAAACTTGGCACTCACAAAGCCTTTGCATTCCCCGAAAAAACTCGTGTTCGCTCACACAACTTGTGTTCTTTGTGTGAGAATGCAAAGTTTCTCAGGGACCGCAAAACATTTGCGAGAGAACGCAAAAGCATTGCCAAAAAAACATTCCCCGCCATCTCACGTTTTTCTTCTTCACCATATCCCTTTAGGGGCTCTGTAGATTCTGTATTAGAGATGGATTGTTATTAAAATTCTGGCCAATAGAAATAAACTTATAATTATTTTTTATTTTATGGCTGATATTGAAATTCTTCTAAACAATAAAAAATAAAATGAAAGCCTATCATTTTAAATACTACAAGTGAATTTAGGCGTCACAACATTATAATATAAAATAATGTTCAAAATTTCAGCAGCAGTAAATTGATCAAAAGTGGCAGTAAAGACATTTATAATGTAAAAAAAAAAAATTTTGAACATTCTATTCATCAAAGAATCCTGAAAACAAAGCATTCGCATTTTGTAGTGGACAGCACATTCCAGGGCCCAGTTTATGGCCAGGCCCCTCTCTGCCCATAACAATGGATAAAGGTTTGCTACATTTTGAATGGATCTTGGTGGACTAACACAAACAAACTGTCCAACGGCATCAGATAAAGATGTTAGGACAACAGCCAGACACTTCTTAGAGGCCAAGAAGAAGATCTCTGGTACCAAGCCCAGGAAGGACAGGACTTCTCATTGGTCCACATGCAGTTTCTGCCCTTCACCCACCTAGAGACTGATCCCTAATGTCCTGGTCTGTGATTGCCATAAAAATTCCTCAGGACCTCAGCAGTTGTGGGTGAAACAAAGAAAGACCACAAGGATCCATCCAAATCCATTCATAACTATGTTTGGAAACCTTAAGACTGATGTAAACTACACATCCATTTCATACTTATTCAGATAAATAAGTATTCTCAGTGACAGCTATTTGTAATGCAACATCTTACACAAATTCAGCTGTTAATGAACTAATTAATGAACGCATGACATTTCAATCTTTTTGGTGTCTATTTGTTTAGAATATTGCCATGGGCATTCTGATGGTGGTTGGGAAAGTGAGAAATGCATTGGTAAACTTTAAAGACTTCTAACTGGGTACAGTATGCAAATGAGTTTCACAGGAGCAAGAAGGGTGTGCCCCCTGTGGGCCATCTCTGATACCAGCAGTCAATCACAACATTGGAATGGAGAAGTGCCAAAATTGCAATCTCCTCCTCATCGGAAAGGGATAAAGGTACCCTTTCAACAGACACTCCTTGTTCTGAGTCTCCCCAGAGAGAGAGAGAGAGAGAGAGAGAGAGAGAGAGAGAGAGACAAACAGTTCTGAGTCTGTCCTGTGAGGATGAGACTGTGACAGAGCAACCAAGTTCTGAGTCTCCCCTAGGGAGAGACAAACAGTTCACCATGTTCTGAGTCTGTCCGGCAAGGATGAGACTGTGACAGATCAACCTTGTTCTGAGTCTGTCCTGCAAGGATGAGACTGAAACAGATCACCAAGTTCTGAGCCTCTGGTTCATCCAGAGAGAGAACAAAAGATCCGAGGATCTGAGTCTACAGCTTGTGAGGCAGCAGCAGATACGACCACGTTCTGAGCCTCCAGCCTGTGAGGAAAGAGACATTAACAAATACTACGTTCAGAGTTTTATTCCAGCGAGACGACTACAGCACGTTCCGAGTCTCCATGCCAGAGAGACTCAAGCGGATTGACCAAGTTCTGAGGGTCTGGCCCAGAGAGGCAGAAGACACACAGAGACATTTGCAACAAGGTTAAGATCAGGAGAGCAAACCTTCACTTTGAAGTCACTTCCTCTGCGTGTTCCAGATTAAGGACCTTCTGCACCTACTTCAAGGCCTCATCTGCGTGTTCCAGATTTTAGGACCCTTTGGTGCCCCAGGAGATCAGCATCCCACAGATCTTCATGTTCAAGGCTGTTGAAACGGATTCCAGTTCCTTTCCCCACTGCATTGTCACCCAGCACAACCAGTGGAAGAAGTCACCGCCATCGGACTGCTTACTCAACCACGTGGAGCGTAAATATCACTTAACCAAACCTCTTTCCAGAGACCTTGGCATTGTTGTATATTATCAGTACAGTATATGATTTTCTAATTTACATTAGAGGTAATATAACTGATGCTAGTTAATAACAAATAATCTTTCATTTATTTGTTTGATGCATAATAAGGTTCTTCACCTTAGTTTCAGATAAACAACAGTTTATCTTTCCATAAGATAACATAACTCTTCAAGATTCAAGATTCAAGAGTTTTATTTGTCACATACACAGTTATATACAGAATATACAACCGGCAGTGAAATGTAAACAGGTCCGCTCCATGGACAGTGCAAATTCACAGTTAAAAACACAAGGAAGAAATTATAATAGAAATAGGATATAAAAAAAAGTACTATCTATATATATATATATATATATATATATATATATATATATATATATATATATATATATATATATATATATATATATATATATATATATATATATGTCTATATCTGTAGAATTATAAATAATCAAGTCAAGAGAAAAAAAAGGTAACAAATAAGGATAAAGTGGAATAAAATAATTGAAGTAGACTTTGCAGTGAGTAAACTGTAGACTTATAAATATGTGGTTAACAAATGTATAAGAGTATAATGTGCAAACAGGTTTATGACAGGTTGTTACACAGTAACAACGAGAACAGAAAGTGCAGTGCAATGTCAGTGTATCGATGTTTATCCTGGACGTGAAGTCACGTGATGTTAAGTTCAGGAGTCTGATGGCCTGGGGAAGAAGCTCCTCCTGAGTCTCTCAGTTTTGGCCATCAGGCTTGGAAGCGCTTACCAGATGGTAGCAGCGTGAAATGAGGGTTTGCAGGGTGATTAGAGTCCTTGATGATCTTGGTAGCTCTACCTTTGCAGCGTTTGGTGTAGACGTCCTGCAGAGACGGGAGAGCTGACCCTGAGATACGCTCGGATAAGCGCACGACTCTTTGCAGGGCTTTGCGGTCATGACTGGTGCTGTTCCCATACCACGCTGTGATGCACGGAGTTAAAACACTTTCTATCGCCCCTAAATAGAAAGTTTTCAGGATAGCTGGTGAAACCCTGAATTTCCTCAGCTGGCGCAGGTGGTACAGTCTTTGCCTGGCTTTTTTCACCTGTGTCTGAATGTAAGCAGTCCAGGTCAGGTCCTCGGAGATGTTTACTCCCAGGTACTTGAAGCTGCTCACTCTCTCTACTGGTGACCCGCTGATCATGAGGGGGGAGTATGTCCGTTGCTGTCTCTTCCTGAAGTCCACAATCATTTCTTTGGTCTTGCCAACATTCAGAGAGAGACAGTTGTCCTGGCACCATGATGTTAGATGCTCCACCTCGTCCAAGTATGCCGTCTCATTGTTGTTGGAAATGAGGCCCAGGACAACAGTATCATCAGCAAATTTGATGATAGAGGTGGAGCTGTGTGTGGACAAGCAGTCATGCGTGTAGAGAGAGTAGAGCAGGGGGCTCAGGACACAGCCCTGTGGAGCTCCCACACTCAGGGTGATGGAGGTGGAGGTGGACTGGCCTATTCTCACCACCTGAGGCCTGCCAGTGAGGAAGTCCTCAATCCAGTGGCAGAGAGAAGGATTCAGGCCGAGATCCAGGAGTTTGGAGGTTAGCTTGGTGGGAACTATGGTGTTAAAGGCTGAGCTATAGTCAATAAATAGCAGTCTTACGTAGTTCCCACTTTTGCTGTCGATGTGAGTGAGGGAGGAGTGGAGGACATGAGAGATGGCATCTTCAGTCGATCTATTGGGACGATAGGCAAACTGAAGAGGGTCCAGAGTGTCAGGAATGAAGGCGCAAATGGTGTTTTTAATGAGTCTCTCAAAGACCTTCATGACTATAGACGTGAGAGCCACTGGACGATAGTCATTTAGGCAAGAGGGTTTACTGTTCTTAGGGACAGGGATGATGGTGGATTTTTGAAGGAGGTGGGGACCACAGATGTAGCGAGGACTCATTAAAGATAGATGTAAACAACCCGGTGAGCTGATCAGCACAGGACCGCAGAACATGACCTGAAATACCATCCGGCCCGGCAGCTTTCCTAACGTCCACACGCTTGAGTGCTCTCCGAACTTCATCCTCCGAGACAGAGATCACGTGATTGTTACTGCTCTGGGTAATTTCCTCTAACGCGCCACTTGGCGGAGTCGCGTTGCCGCGGTTACAGTCAAAGCGAGCATAGAAAGAGTTTAACTCGTTCACGAGCAACGGATCAACGCTTGCCTCTGCAGAGGATTTAGATCCAAAGGAGCAGATGGACCTCAGACCCTGCCACATGCGCCGCGAGTCGTTGAGTTGGAAATGAGACTCCACTCGGTCTTTATAACGGAGTTTTGCGGCTTTAACTGCTCGTCTGAGAGCATAGCAGGACGATCTGTCTTCCATAGCCACACTCAACTTAATCACATGTATTTTATGCATCTTACGCACTTTGTTCTTTTATCATTCATTGTATTAATTTAGTAGCTGTGTTAGTTATTCTTGTTTATCTTTGTTAATAAAATCAATTTTATTACAATTGTGTCTTTCTTGTGCTGATAATACAGAAAAGGCTCTACAAGTTAGAAATCTCACCAATCTTCCAGATAAATCAGCTGACCAACTCTCCCCACTTTACATTCATTCTAAATGATTGAACAGCCTCCTCTTTGGACTGTTCTCATACAGCCAAGGTAAAAGACCTTGACTAGTGTCTCAAACTAAGAGAGGGGGGAGGTGGTCATACTCATAACCACACCTTAAGCATCCAAAAATCACAACGTCAGCGGTTACGTGATTACAAATCACTACCTTACTTAGCGTCCTTGGATGGACGAAAGTAAAATCACTACAGGTTTCAACAAAATTATTAAGCAGTACATCAATGATAATCAGAAATGTTTTTGAACTCCAAATCAACATATTAGAATGATTTCTGAAGGTCATGTGACACTAAAAATTGGAGTAATGACTGCTTGAGAGGCTTCTTCCAAATATATTAAATCTTAATGACCCCAAACTTTTGAATGGTAGTGTAAAGTAAGAAAATGGAACATTTTGAGATTCACTAATTACATTTTTAAAGATAAACTTTAAGCAAGCATTTGATGACAAAGAAATGTAATCTAAATGTAAAAATATGGCTTGCTGAGTTTAATACTGACTAATATACACACACACACACACACACACACACACACACACACACACACACACACATATATATATATATATATATATATATATATATATATATATATATATATATATATAATTTTTATTTTTTTATCTAATATTGGCGATAACTGATATTATATATTATTTGCTTTTACAAATGCTTATGTTATTCTCATTTGTATTTGGATCAGAATACAGTTGAAAGTGCAAAGCGGTTTCTGCAGACATACACTCCAGGGAAGTGGAACATAGTGTACACAAAGAAGAAACCCCAAGAGCCTCAGCAGAGGTACTGTCATGGCTTGCTTGCTATTATAAAGATTGTTTAATTTAAGCATATTCTGTGACGTGCATCATGACTTGCTGACCCATGTGATGCCTATTGCATTTCCTAGTGATGCTACAATCGCATATTCATGCAAAAGCAAACCAGTCGGTCAGCTTGCAAGAGAGGTGGGCCTGTTTTCTGAGGAAGTGGAGCCATATGGCAGAAGTAGGGCTAAGATACGACTGGATGTTCTGAAACGCATTGACAAACAGTCCGATGGGAAATATGTGGTTGTCACTGGGTAAGATGCATCTTGAAATATAATGATGTACATTAGCATAATCTTTTATAGTGTAGTAACTTTCCACAAGCACTAAATGGGATCTTGCAACACTCCATTAAGCCTGGTTCACACTCTGCATCGACATCCAGCTTAAGCTCTATCTCTGAGCAATTCGCCAAAGATACTAAATGCATTGTTTTTAAAGTCAATCCATTCTGTGTTACTGTGACCAGAATTACTTCTACTCCATTGGGCGAGGGAAAGCGCACCACCGCTCTCGGACTGGCTCAGGCTTTAGGGGCTCTCCTGAATATCAATGCTTTTGCTTGTGTGCAAGAGCCTTCCCCAGGATCCTGTTTTGGTGCTAGGGGTGAGCGACAAACATTTGTTTTTTTTCTCAAGTTTCCAAGATGATTAGTGTAGAAGCTCATTTCTGCCACATAAGAAAAATACAATCATGCTTTGGTAAATAATCATAATTATGAGATGAGATATAACGTGATGTGAAAAATGTGAATAAAAGGTGAAATGTGATTACATACTGTCATAATGAGATACATTTTGAATTTATGAGATGAAAAAATTATTACTATGGCATAAATCGAAATTATGACAAAATGTTGAAATGATTAAATACTATGTCATAATGAGATAAAAAGTTAAATTTATGAGACTTGTGGAAACTATGGAATAAAAGTTATAATTATTTATGTTATAGTTATGACTAATCTAATCATTTTGACGTCATAATTATGACAAAGTTGAAATTGAGAATTATTACAAAAGTTGATAAGTCATACAAAATTGAAATTATAAAATATAAAGTCAACTATGACACAAGTTGAAATTGATTAAATAAAACAAAAACTATGATTATGACATAAAAACCACCATTATCACTTCATATCTCACAATTGCAAATTTCAAACATTTGTGAATTTATTTTTCATAATGTCTTGCCATGCAACTTAATATCTCACAGTGTGGCTTACTTCTTGTTTGTATTTACAAACTCACAATTACCAATTTTTGGACATAAAAAAAATAACTTAAGTGAGTCAAATGATATGTTGGTTGCTTTTTGTTCACAGGGCTTGCTGTTGGAGGTGGATACTCTCAGATTATCCCATTGGATGAGGTGTGTTTGAGTTCCTCTTGTACAGATTCGATGGCATATTTCATCAAATGGAACATGAATTTCTTCCAACACATTGATCCCAGGTCAGCCTTCAGCCTTCAGGCCAGAATGAGCTCATCTCTGCTGCCAGTGGAGTGGTGATGAACACTATTAAAGCACATGCTCACTATGAGACCAAGCTTTCTGAGAAGGTCAGGTTTGTGTTTGATATGTGTGTGTTTATACTCTTGTGTTTGTATGGCTTGTATTTGGTATGATCTCATATGCTTGTATCTTACAGGCTTTGTTTGACTTATTGGTTCCTCTCAGAGAGGGTCAAAGGACTGTCTCCCCAGCCCAGCTCAACCGGCTGAAGGTAAGTCATGGAAAACACAGTCTATGGTCAAATATTAATTTCAAAACCACTGCAGAGTTATGATGACATGGACACTGTGTCCTTTATGACCTGTAGAAACTGGGCATTGAGAAATCTGACCCCTTGACCTTCACAAGGACCGAGATAAGACCCTTTGTCCGATTGGACATTGACCCAGAAACTATAACAGTATGTATCAGTATCACAGTGTCATTTTGTCACTAGATTTGACCTAGTACCTTTCTTGACAGTTACATTATCAAGAATGTGTTTTTTTGTTAGTTTTTTTCTGGAATGTACAATACTTTTTATTTTAAATAAAATGGTATGCAAGTTTTTTGGAGGGTGATTTGTTTACTTTAAGTGTGAATGTGCTGTTCAGGATTCTGGCTCTTTGGAAAATGAGATCATGGCTATACTGTCACTCAGCAGCAGTGAGGAGGAGATGCAGCAAAGGCTGGCCAACATAGTAGTGGCTACAAACAAATCTGGAGATCCTGTCACCACAGAGGATTTAGTCAGTATGTGTGTTCACATGTTTGTGTGTGTCTGTATATGTGTGTGATCTAATGTACGGAACTTTGTCATCACAGAATGTCAGTGGTCCATTGGCTTTGCTATTGAAAGATGCCCTTAAACCTGTCTTGATGCAAACTGTAGAGGTAAGATTTAATAGCGCAGAATGTTGCATGGCCACCGAAAACATCATTGTCATTTTTCAGAATAAATATTTTAGAATCACTGCGCATAGAGTCATTCTTATTTATTTCAGCTCTGTCAGATTCTGTCTCAGCACATCTTAGTCTTTCTCTCTAGGGTACACCGGTGTTTCTTCACACCAGCCCATTAGTTGACATTGCCCAAGGCAGTACTTCCATTCTGGCAGACAAAATGGCTTTAAAAATGGTCGGATCCAAAGGATTTGTAGGTGAAGAAGAAATACACTTATTGTTTTATATAAAAAGGATTCATTAAAAAGGTTCTTATACTTAAATGCTGTGCATGCATGTTAGAAAAAATACTGCACAAATATACTACCATTCAAACATTTTTCTTTCAATAAGGACACATTAAATTGATCAAAAGTGACAGAAAATACATTTATAATGTTACAAAAGATTTCTACAAACCCGATTCCAAAAAAGTTGGGACACTGTACAAATTGTGAATAACAAAGGAATGCAATAATTTACAAATCTCATAAACTTATATTTTATTCACAATAGAATATAGATAACATATCAAATGTTGAAAGTGAGATATTTTGAAATGTCATGCCAAATATTGGCTCATTTTGGATTTCATGAGAGCTACACATTCCAAAAAAGTTGGGACAGGTAGCAATAAGAGGCCAGAAAAGTTAAATGTACATATAAGGAGCAGCTGGAGGACCAATTTGCAACTTATTAGGTCAATTGGCAATTTGGGGTATAAAAAGAGCCTCTCAGAGTGGCAGTGTCTCTCAGAAGTCAAGATGGGCAGAGGATCACCAATTCCCCCAATGCTGCAGCCAAAAATAGTGGAGCAATATCAGAAAGGAGTTTCTCAGATAAAAATTGCAAAGATTTTGAAGTTAACATCATCTACAGTGCATAATGTCATCCAAAGATTCAGAGAATCTGGAACAATCTCTGTGCGTAAGGGTCAAGGCCGGAAAACCATACTGGATGCCCGTGATCTTCGGGCCCTTAGACGGCACTGCATCACATACAGGAATGCTACTGTAATGGAAATCACAACATGGGCTCAGGAATACTTCCAGAAAACATTGTCGGTGAACACAATCCACCGTGCCATTCGCTGTTGCCGGCTAAGACTCTATAGGTTAAAAAAGAAGCCATATCTAAACATGATCTAGAAGCGCAGGCATTTTCTCTGGGCCAAGGCTCATTTAAAATGGACTGTGGCAAAGTGGAAAACTGTTCTGTGGTCAGACGAATCAAAATTTGAAGTTCTTTTTGGAAAACTGGGACGCCATGTCATCTGGACTAAGGAGGACAAGGACAATCCAAGTTGTTATCAGCACTCAGTTCAGAAGCCTGCATCTCTGATGGGATGGGGTTGCATGAGTGCGTGTGGCATGGGCAGCTTACACATCTGGAAAGGCACCATCAATGCTGAAAGGTATATCCAAGTTCTAGAACAACATATGCTCCCATCCAGACGTCATCTCTTTCAGGGAAGACCTTGCATTTTCCAACATGACAATGCCAGACCACATACTGCATCAATTACAACATCATGGCTGCGTAGAAGAAGGATCCGGGTACTGAAATGGCCAGCCTGCAGTCCAGATCTTTCACCCATAGAAAACATTTGGCGCATCATAAAGAGGAAGATGCGACAAAGAAGACCTAACACAGTGGGAAACATGGCCTTGTCCCAACTTTTTTGAGATGTGTTGATGCCATGAAATTTAAAATCAACTTATTTTCCCCTTAAAATTATACATTTCTCAGTTTAAACATTTGATATGTCATCTATGTTGTATTCTGAATAAAATATTGAAATTTGAAACTTCCACATCATTGCATTCTGTTCTTATTCACAATTTGTACAGTGTCCCAACTTTTTTGGAATCGGGTTTATATTTAAATGCTGTTACATTTTTTATTCAACAAAGAATCCTTAAAAAAAAAAATGTTTTCTACAGAAATTCTACAGAATACAACTTTTTCAAGATTGATAACAGTAATAAATGTTTCTTGAGCAGCAAATCATCATATTAGACTGAATCCTGAAGGATCATCTGACACTGGAGTAATAGCTTCAAAATTCAGCTTTGCTATCACCAGAATAAATGTAATTTTTAAATATAATGTCATGTTAAATTGTAATAATATTTCACAATATCACAGTTATTTTTGATCAAATAAATGCAGCCTAGTAAGAATAAGAGACCTCTTTCAACAGTAGTGTACAATGATTCACATGGTGTAGGTTTCTGGAATTTAAATGGCAAACACAAATAAAACTGGAACAATATCTAAATCATAAAATAATCTAAAGCTACTTTCCTGTTTTTTCAGTTACTGAGTCTGGTCATGGGGCTGACATTGGCTTGGAGAAGTTCTTCAACATTAAATGCCGCTACTCTGGCTTGCAGCCAGATGTGGTAGTGATGGTGGCCACTGTTCGTACCTTGAAGATGCATGGCGGTGCCCCCCCTGTGAGTCAGATCCACAAATCTATAGATAGATTTCCATTTTAGGATTCACTTGAACCAATAACACATCAACTGTTTATTAAATGATCAATCTTGTGCTTGTGACAGAGGCAATAGCTCACATTGTGCTTTATGCTTCTATTCTTTCTTGTTTATAGGTTCAAGCAGGTTTGCCCCTTCCAAAAGAGTATTCACAAGAGGTAGTACAATCTTTTTGACATATTTTTAATATCTTAATATTTTAAATATGTTTATAACCTATAACTTACTGACAGTGGTGTAACAGTTCTAAATGTTGATGATTGTCAGTCAGCTGTACACTCACCTAAAGGATTATTAGGAACACCTGTTCAATTTCTCATTAATGCAATTATCTAATCAACCAATCACATGGCAGTTGCTTCAATGCATTTAGGGGTGTGGTCCTGGTCAAGACAATCTCCTGAACTCCAAACTGAATGTCAGAATGGGAAAGAAAGGTGATTTAAGCAATTTTTAGCGTGGCATGGTTGTTGGTGCCAGACGGGCCGGTCTGAGTATTTCACAATCTGCTCAGTTACTGGGATTTTCACGCACAAACATTTCTAGGGTTTACAAAGAATGGTGTGAAAAGGGAAAAACATCCAGTATGCGGCAGTCCTGTGGGCGAAAATGCCTTGTTGATGCTAGAGGTCAGAGGAGAATGGGCCGACTGATTCAAGCTGATAGAAGAGAAACTTTGACTGAAATAACCACTCGTTACAACCGAGGTATGCAGCAAAGCATTTGTGAAGCCACAACTTGCACAACCTTGAGGCGGATGGACTACAACAGCAGAAGACCCCACCGGGTACCACTCATCTCCATTACAAATAGGAAAAAGAGGCTACAATTTGCACGAGCTCACCAAAATTGGACAGTTGAAGACTGGAAAAATGTTGCCTGGTCTGATGAGTCTCGATTTCTGTTGAGACATTCATGGTAGAGTCAGAATTTGGCGTAAACAGAATGAGAACATGGATCCATCATGCCTTGTTACCACTGTGCAGGCTGGTGGTGGTGGTGTAATGGTGTGGGGGATGTTTTCATGGCACACTTTAGGCCCCTTAGTGCCAATTGGGCATCGTTTAAATGCCACGGCCTACCTGAGCATTGTTTCTGACCATGTCCATCCCTTTATGACCACCATGTACCCATTCTCCCACAGTCACCAGATCTCAACCCAATAGAGCATCTTTGGGATGTGGTGGAACGGGAGCTTCGTGCCCTGGATGTGCATCCCACAAATCTCCATCAACTGCAAGATGCTATCCTATCAATATGGGCCAACATTTCTAAAGAATGCTTTCAGCACCTTGTTGAATCAATGCTACGTAGAATTAAGGCAGTTCTGAAGGCGAAAGGGGGTCAAACACAGTATTAGTATGGTGTTCCTAATAATCCTTTAGGTGAGTGTATATGGAAGCTTGTTTCCACCACAGAATAAAACATTTTAAAAGATAATTGCAACTTTTTATCTCACAATTGTGATTACATCTCACAATTCTAATAATAGCGTGCCTTGTTGGCAAGCAAAAAATGGCATCCATTTAATAATTTTAATAAATATAATCATTTACACTATGCTATTATTGCATCCTGTTAGTGTATAATAAATATTGGTGTGCAAATAGTATGTATCTGCCAAAATGAAGCATAAATAGCATGTAATTACATTTACACATTTTGCAAAGAACTGCTACTTTTACATGGTGTAAATAGCATCTATCGCTATTTGCACTTAGTAATAGGACTTTATAACACGCAATTGTGAGTTTATATCTCACAATTCTGACTTTATAACTCGCAATTGCGACTTTACATCATGGAATTCTGAGATAAAAAGTCAGAATAGCCAGGTATAAAGTCGCAATTGTGTGTTATAAAGTCAGAATTGTGTGATATAAACTCACAATTGTGACTTTTTTATTTTTTATTCTGTGGCAGAAACAAGCTTCCATAGCTGTATTACTCCAAGAAAATTAGTTCAAATAACAAGCATCATGAGTGTAGATGAGTGTAGATGAGTTATATACCACATGACTTGAGGTATTTTCTCCAATGCAGAACCTAAAGCAGCTGGAGAGAGGCTGTTGTCACCTGAGGAGACAGGTGGAAAATGCACAAGCATTTGGTTTGCCAGTGATCGTTGCTGTCAACAAATTCAGGTACAACATCAAGCAGCCAACAAAAAGTGTTGTCTGTGCATTTTTGCAACTATTCATACATTATAAATCAATATGTACCATTTTTATCCATTATCATTAATATATCTCTAATTATATTCTAATAGTCTCTAAAGTTCTTAGGTTTTTATCCTTTACACTAATCGTATGCGCACAAGCCAAACAGAACCACACTTGGTACTCCCACTCTTTGATTGAATGTGTGTGAATATGGGCTCTGATTGTATTTGGCGCAGTTCTGATACTGACGCTGAGCTGGAGCTGGTGTGTGGCCAGGCGAGGCAGGCTGGTGCCTTTGATGCAGTGCAGAGCACTAACTGGTCTAAGGGGGGCGCTGGAGCACTGGGTCTAGCCGAAGCTGTTCAGAGAGCAGCAAAACTACCTGAACGGTTCAGGTTCCTGTATGACTCACAGGTAAGAAGTGGTGGAGTGGGTAAAATGTGCGCTAGTACATTTGCATTTATGCATTTAGCAAGCGCATTTATCCAAAGCGACTTACAAAAAAAGAATATAAGGTACAAATAAGGTGGCCTGGGTTAAATCCCACAAACATCCACTTATGGTAACACTTTATTTTAGTGTCCTTGTTATAAATTATGCATAATTACATGCAACTAACCCTAAACCAAACCCTAATCCCAACCTTACCTCTGTAGTAAGTACATGTTGTTAATTAATATTACTCAGTACTTAAATATGTAATTACACTGTAACAATGACACCTTAAAATAAAGTGTAACTCCACTAACCTTTACCACTGAAACTGATGCTAAAAATACTGTGCTTTGTGTAAAAGCATCAGCTGAAATAATTAAGTTGTTGAGGAAGGAAATTATATCTGTTAGCGGCATCATTAAATGCCTTATACAAGTATAGAGCACTTTTGTTTCTTTTTTTATTACCAAAGGTCCTTGTGCTGTTCTTTCCCACACATATTCTGAGATCAATTAACACTTTATATATAGAGCTGTTTCATTACCAGCCAATGACTTTATCATGCATGAAATCGTTTTAATTGACAAGGCTTAAATATAACCAGCATGAAAACTTTTCACATATTACACCTATTAAGGCAAGGAAGAAGCCTGTGTGTATATTAAGTACAGAAAGATTCCACTAATGGAATAAAGCCAAAATACATTACTCAAACTAATGCATTATTAAACACAGATAATAATAATTATTATTATTTATTTTTTTCAGATTCCAGCTGATGATAAGTTAAGGACTGTGGCACAGAAGATGTACGGTGCAAAAGATATCAAGCTGTCTCCAAAAGCAAAGGAAAAACTTGCACTTTATACAAAACAGGTGAGCTTCCTTTACACAATAAGGCTGTTTAATTGCATGTACATGCAGTGATTCGCATAAACTTCTGATATTTGCTTACTTATAGACTGAACTGTATTAATGAGAAGTTCTTCATCAAATGCAGTATGTACATGTACTATGACACAGCTACTAATACTGTAGGTTAATTAATGTGGGTTGGTGTACTTAATGGAAGCAGCTGTTGTAAGTTAATGAGAGGTTTAAACATATTGTATGACTTTGGGCCAGATTTACTAACAGCTTGCGCTAGCGCAAACCCTCTTTTGGTGTTAAAAAACTACTGTCAGGATTTATTAAAGACACTGAAAGACGCTGAAAAGGCATGGGTTATTTTTGCAGCTGACCTTATTGCATAAGCATTTGTAGGAATTTCCCTTTGAGACCTAAAATTTATGGGAGGAGAGTATTTAAATGAATCATGAAAGGTGATTTACTAAGGTTTGCGCTTGTCAATTTACTGGTATTTGTGGTATTATTTACCACCCAAAAAAGCACGTCATAAACCAGGCAGTAATTTGCATTGCTCTTGGTAGATTGCATTGGTCATTATGGAAATTACGCCTTTTTGGAATTGTGCACTCATGCTAACTTGCCCTGTTTAGTAAATCTGGCCCATAGAGTGGAACATTTGCCAGATTGTTAAAGGAATGGGTTTGACTGTTGTGAATTTGTGTGCGTGTTGTATTTTATGTGTTTAAAAAGAAGGGGTGTTTGGGAAACTATTGGACTTATGTGAAATTTCATTGTGTCCTTCAACACATACTCATTCTGCTTCCAGAAGCTCTAAGCTTACACTAAAGTATGCATGTACGTTTTCCTAGAGAGGAAAACGTACATGCATACTTTAGTGTAAGCCTGAGGGAGTGTAACATTCTCTCTTATTTGACTTCTTTCTTTCATCTCTCTTAAAGGGCTTTGGGAATTTGCCGGTTTGCATAGCCAAAACACACCTGTCCTTTAGTAATGACCTCATGAAGGGAGCACCCACCAATTTCATGCTGCCCATAACTGATATCAAGGCTAATGCTGGAGCAGGTTTCCTCACCTGTCTGACTGACTCGGTGAGCTTTATACTCCTTTATCTATCAGCAGTAATATTAGAGTTGTCATTTTCTGCAATAAATAATAAATCCAGAGAAACTGATCATTTTTCAGTGGTCTCTTAATTTTTTCCAGAGCTGTATAGACTGTTTCAACGGCAACAACATAAACAAGCGTAAACTGCATGCGCAAATAATCTGCGTTATCTTTGTTATGCGTTATCATTTTTTATTTTAATTGTGCAACATTAACTTCATTTATATGTTTTTATTGTTTCAGCATGTTTATTACAAATAATCTCCCATTTCTGTCTGCAATATAGAGTGGGGGAAACGCCCCGTTTAAAGGGTTAGTTCACCCAAAACTGAAAATTCTGTTATTACTCACCCTCATGTCGATCCCAACCCGTAAGACCTTAGAGAAGAAAAATCTTAATTTGTGTTCTGAAGATGAACGAAGGTCTTATGGGTTTGGATCGACATGAGGGTGAGTAATAATGACAGAATTTACATTTTTGGGTGAACTAACCCTTTAACTAACCCGTGTAATGCCGTTCTCTGTACAGTAGCCTATATAAATGCTTGTGCGCTCACCTTTCAATCGTGCAATGCGTCTGAATAACATGTTTCTTTGTTTCATAATGTTGGGAAACTTAAACTTGTAGATAAAGTACCCAATTTGAGATTGATTATGAATGCATCACAAAAACCCCGTGCTCTACGGGCACTGCCATTGAGGATAAAGCGAAAGTTGTTTTACTCTCCGTGATAAAGGCCCATTACATACCTAATTTAAATATTTTGCGGGAAACATAAATCCGATCAGTTATCCAGATGGCGACCACTTGATGTGAACAAATGTAATTACATTTGGATATTTATGAAGCATTCAAGGCTTTTTGGTGACACATACACAGTTTTTGCGCTGGTGTCATATGCTCTCTACTTAATCGTTAATATTTATATAATTTATATACAAGAATAGTACGTCAAAAATGTGTTTCTACTGAGTAGTGCGCCATACTATCCACTAGCCAGACCGATAAACAAACACAGACCGGAAGTTAACTTCGGGCCAGGCGCGTAACCGTGGCAACTCGCGTGCGCCCGATGAAACCGTCTATATGAGAGCGACCTAACGGTTTTTGACGTTTAAATCCACTCGGGGTTCAGAGTATTTATTTTTTTCCCACATTAATTTCACACATGTCTAGTACAATTATGTGGTTTTGTTTCATTAATACAATGTATATACTTTTTTTCTTGATTTACCCCGAAAGAATGGAAGTGAAATGTGACAACATGCCCCATAGGTGGGGTAAATTGTAACGTGTGGGGCACAATGTAACATGACCAAATGACAGCTTAAAATGTTATCTGATATAATCAAAAAAATATCCAAGACAAACTAAAATATTTTGTCAATAAAATACAATTATTCATTTTTAAAAATAAAATAAATGCATTTTTAATAATTAAAAATAAACACATTTTGAGTTTGACAACAAACACATCGCTAAATACAGCTATACAGCATGGTTCAAAACATAATAATAATTAATCATTTCTGAACATTGACTCTCAATCTTTATTCTCCCTTTTCTCATGGTTTCTCAAAAGAATTCATAAAAGTATAGAATATAATAGTTCTAATAGGGGCTCATTGTAACACAGTGTTACAACACACTCCACCTGCACAACTGGGATTTAAACCGACTCGTGTCTTCTGCTGGTTAGATCAGCATTAAAGAACGAGCTCAACTGTTAAATAACAGATATAAGATTAAAATAATATCAGATTTGTCTTATTTTAAATAAACACAAAAAACAGAGATGAAAAATGAACTTTTGCTATGGTTAAATAAATGTTCAGTGATATCTTCCAAAGATTTTTTTTCTCTCTAAATAATGTTGATATGGCAACTAGTAAATACACTAAGTTTCGTCATGCTGGCATGTATGGAAAGTTTTAAACCATGTGTGTTACAACTAACCCTGCGTTAGGTTGTGCCCCGCGCTCCTCTACACTACCATTCATGTTCAGTTTGGGGTTAGCAAGTCTGAAAGTAATTAACACTTTTATTTAGCAAGGACACATGACTTTGCTTAAAACTGATATTAAAGACATTTAAAGGGCCTTATCATACACCCGGCGCAATAACAGCAGGCGCGACACAGGTGTTTTTTGCTAGTTTCAGGCCGACGCAGTTATCATTTTCACATCCAGCGCCATGTTTAAATAGCAAATGTACTTGCACCCATCTGTCCGCCCATGGGCATGCTGGTGTGAAACCGAGGAGTGTTCAGGTGCTTTATTGGCGCGTTGCTATTATGAGGCAACTGAAAATGACTGACAACAAAAACCTGATCTAAAGTCAATAGCGCAGTATTTTTTTGTGTTATTTAAAGGGCCATTAGTAATATACGCTTACGCAATACACTCTGCTTATTACACACGCAGCAGCACACAAACATTTTTAAATATTAAAAACAAAAGGATTCAAAAGCATTCTGTCTTTCCGCTCGCAAATTCTGCCATGTAAATAGCGAATCCACTATGGTGCTAGCGCAACTGGCTTTTAAATGGAATGGGAGACTCTGGTTGGTTTATTGCATGTTATGCCCAAAACACACCCATGACTGACCGTTTTTTCCGTCGTTAAACTAGCAAAAGTGGATTCGGACATAGCCTAAGTGCACCTGCGCCATACGCTTCAGACCATGCGCTCAGATCATTAAAATAGGGGCCATAATGTTACAAAAAAAATATTATTTCAAATAAATACTGTTCTTTTAAACTTTCTATTCATCAAAGATTCCTGTAAAGGAATAATTAAGTAAATTTTTTAGTAATTAAGCAGTATGAATGTTTTCAACATTGATAATAAGAAATGTTTCTTGTGCACCAAATCAGTATATTAGAATGATTTCTGAAGGATCATGTGACACTGAAGATTTAAGTAAAAAATCCTAACAATCCCAAATTTTTCAATGGTAGTTTATGTAAAGGCTATATTTCTCACACCTTTGTGGTGTAGGCTACACTAAAACACTACATCAAATAAGTCCCGTCACAATAAGCTATCTTCCCATGCCTGAAGAAGGAAAAAACATAACAGTAAAGTGATTGTTGTCAACCTCAGTGTTGATGATAACTGGCTGAACGCACTAATGGAAAATTAAATGATGAGATTACATGAACACTAGGGTGGTTAACCTCTAGTTAGATGATGTCATTGACTTATTTCTGTCCCCTTCAGTCAGTTGCTCATCGGGTGAGTCTACAGAGCAGAAAAGAAAGAGAGAATATTTGGTCACACATGTTGGATATTTTTATCCAGACACGTTGCTAGGCTGCATGCTGTGCTGAACATGAGCTGTTCAACAAAATCCACTGGTGGTCCAAGTGACCTTATCCAACATTTATGTTCATTACAGATTAAAAATGTAAGTCGATTTTTTTGAACTGCTCTTCAGGGTAGTAACCATATCCATATCTAGTTATGGTTAACTTGGCTCAGCATGGTTTTCTTTAGCTTGTTTTCTGTTCATTGCTTGAGCTAGCTTTTTTTTGTTTCAGGAAAACAAAACATAATGGGTGTACTATTGAGATAGTCTCCTTCATGATAACACCAGATTGACTCATTTCTTCAAACTCTCCAACAGACAAATACAGAAATGGATGATCCCATGTGGCCCTGTTTCCATGGCAACAACCTTTACCATGACAGCAAGTAGCTCAATGGTTACTTGCTAAGGTGGGAAAGCTGAAATTGGTTTAATTAATGGTCAATCAAACTTTTAATAACTGGAAAGAAACACTTTTCTTTTTAACATGGCTAAATGATTTTTAAAACCTACAAGACTCTTCAGTCAAATATTGGCATCATATTTTAGCACCAAATGCTCAAAATGTAGACCATTGTCATGTTTTACTGTAATTTGCTATAAAACATACTATGTACAAACAGCTAATTATCAATATCTGTGTCACTGTATTATCTATAAATTTGTAAACTGACAAATAATGTTGCTGTGTACTGTATTTTAATTCAGTTATTACGCTGTCCTTCTTGAACCATAAGATATTTTTAGCCGTGACTGAGCTTTAGAAGCACAGAACCAATTGTCTGTCAGTATTTTCTTAGCACATTTACACTGCAGTTTGCCAGTATTATTGAAAGTCCCATTTGATTTCATAGATGACGCATTAATTCTATGAGATAGCTCCCATGTCTATACATTATCTTTTATGACTTGAATAATATCTTGGCTTGGCCTTTAATGAAGTTTCCAGTTGCTATAGATACTAAGCTGGCAGCCTGATTGTCAAATATAATCAGATAATTGTATATTTGTCCAGCTTGTTAGTCCAGTTTATTTTTATCCTTTTCTTCAATACATGTTACCCAGCAGCCATTGCTGCCGTCCAGTAGTCAATGATCACTGTCAATATGTCCCTTACAGTTATCTGGTGCTGTGTTGCTAGACAAACATTCAGTTTTTATTGGATGAAACCCATGTGTGTGTACCGTTCCAACGGTTGAGGTCAGTATGATTCCTTAAAATATTTTTTAAAAGATGTTTCTTATGCTTACCAAGGGTGCATTGCATTTATTTGATGACAAATACAGTAAAACTGTAATATTGTGAAAGAATATTACACTTTAAAATATCTATCTATATATATTTTTGCAATGTAATTTATTCCTGTGATGGTAAAGCTGAACTCAGCATCATTACTCCAGTCCTCGGTGTCATATGATCCTTCAGAAATCATTCTAATATGCTCAAGAAACATTTATTATCAGTGTTGAAAACAGTTCTGCTGCTTAATATTTTTGTGAAAACCGATACATTTTGATTATTTGATAAACAAAACATTCAAAAGAACAGCATTTATTTGAAATAGTAAAGCCATTGATAATGTTGCAAAAGCTTTCTGTCACTTTTGATCACTTTAATTCATCCTTGCCGAATATAAGTATTAATTTCTGTCCAGAAAAATCATACTGACCCCAAACTTTTGAATGATAGTGTGTGTACAGTGCTGGGTAGATTACTTACAAATTGTAGACTGTTACTGATTCCAAATTACATGAAATGTAACACATTACACATTTTATGTAATATAATCTGACTACTTTTTGACCTAACTGGTTTATCACATTGAAAGGAATAGGATAGTATTGATATCAATATGAAAATACAATGTAAAAATACATGTAATCAGTTGCTACCCAACATTGTGTGTGTGTGTGTGTGTGTGTGTGTGTGTGTGTGTGTGTGTGTGTGTGTGTGTGTGTGTGTGTGTGTGTGTGTATATATATATATATATATATATATATATATATATATATACACTCACCTAAAGGATTATTAGGAACTCCTGTTCAATTTCTCATTTATGCAATTATCTAATCAACCAATCACATGGCAGTTGCTTCAATGCATTTAGGGGTGTGGTCCTGGTCAAGACAGTCTCCTGAACTCCAAACTGAATGTCAGAATGGGCAAGAAAGGTGATTTAAGCAATTTTGAGTGTGGCATGGTTGTTGGTGCCAGACGGGCCGGTCTGAGTATTTCACAATCTGCTCAGTTACTGGGATTTTTCACACAACCATTTCTAGGGTTTACAAAGAATGGTGTGAAAAGGGAAAAACATCCAGTATGCGGCAGTCCTGTAGGCGAAAATGCCTTGTTGATGCTAGAGGTCAGAGGAGAATGGGCCGACTGATTCAAGCTGATAGAAGAGCAACTTTGGCTGAAATAACCACTCGTTACAACTGAGGTATGCAGCAAAGCATTTGTGAAGCCACAACACGCACAACCTTGAGGCGGATGGGCTACAACAGCAGAAGACCCCACCGGGTACCACTCATCTCCACTACAAATAGGAAAAAGAGGCTACAATTTGCACAAGCTCACCAAAATTGGACAGTTGAAGACTGGAAAAATGTTGCCTGGTCTGATGAGTCTCGATTTCTGTTGAGACATTCAGATGGTAGAGTCAGAATTTGCGAAAACAGAATGAGAACATGGATCCGTTATGCCTTGTTACCACTGTGCAGGCTGCTGGTGGTGGTGTAATGGTGTGGGGGATGTTTTCTTGGCACACTTTAGGCCCCTTAGCGCCAATTGGGCATCGTTTAAATGCCACGGCCTACCTGAGCATTGTTTCTGGCCATGTCCATCCCTTTATGACCACCATGTACCCATTCTCTGATGGCTACTTCCAACAGGATAATGCACCGTCACAAAGCTCAAATCATTTCAAATTGGTTTCTTGAACATGACAATGAGTTCACTGTACTAAAATGGCCACCACAGTCACCAGATCTCAACCCAATAGAACATCTTTGGGATGTGGTGGAACGAGAGCTTCATGCCCTGGATGTGCATCCCACAAATCTCCCAAATATATATATATATATATATATATATATATATATATATATATATATATATATATATATATATATATATATATATATATATATATATATATATATATATATATATATACCCAATGCCAAAAAAGTTGGGACTAAAAACAGAATGCAATGATGTGGAAGTTTCAAATTTCAATATTTTATTCAGAATACAACATAGATGACATGTCAAATGTTTAAACCGAGAAAATGTATAATTTTACGGGAAAAATAAGTTGATTTTAAATTTCATGGCATCAACACATCTCAAAAAAGTTGGGACAAGGCCATGTTTCCCACTGTGTGGCATCCCCTCTTCTTTTTATAACAGTCTGCAAACGTCTGGGGACTGAGGAGACAAGTTGCTCAAGTTTAGGAATAGGAATGTTGTCCCATTCTTGTCTAATACAGGCTTCTAGTTGCTCAACTGTCTTAGGTCTTCTTTGTCACATCTTCCTCTTTATGATGCGCCAAATGTTTTCTATGGGTGACAGATCTGGACTGCAGGCTGGCCATTTCAGTACCCGGATCCTTCTTCAGTCATTTCAGGCTGGCCATTTCAGTACCCAGATCTGGACAACTTGGGTTGTCCTTGTCCTCTTTAGTCCAGATGACATGGTGTCCCAGTTTTCCAAAAAGAACTTCAAATTTTGATTCGTCTGACCACAGAACAGTTTTCCACTTTGCCACAGTCCATTTTAAATGAGCCTTGGCCCAGAGAAAATGCCTGCGCTTCTGGATCATGTTTTAGATATGGCTTCTTTTTTGACCTATAGAGTTTTAACCTGCAACTGCGAATGGCACGGTGGATTGTGTTCACCGACAATGTTTTCTGGAAGTATTCCTGAGCCCATGTTGTGATTTCCATTACAGTAGCATTCCTGTATGTGATGCAGTGCCATCCAAGGGCCCGAAGATCACGGGCATCCAGTATGGTTTTCCGGCCTTGACCCTTACATACAGAGATTGTTCCAGATTCTCTGAATCTTTGGATGATATTATGTACTGTACATGATGATAACTTCAAACTTTTTCTCTGAGAAACTCCTTTCTGATATTGCTCCACTATTTTTGGCCGCAGCATTGGGGGAATTGGTGATCCTCTGCCCATCTTGACTTCTGAGAGACACTGCCACTCTGAGAGGCTCTTTTTATACCCAATAATGTTGCCAACTGACCTAATAAGTTGCAAATTGGTCCACCAGCTGTTCCTTATATGTACATTTAACTTTTCCAGCCTCTTGTTGCTACCTGTCCCAACTTTTTTGGAATGTGTAGCTCTCATGAAATCCAAAATGAGCCAATATTTGGCATGCCATTTCAAAATGTCTCACTTTCAACATTTGATTTGTTATCTATTTTCTTTTGTAAATCAAATATAAATTTATGATATTTGTAAATTATTGCATTTCTTTTTTATTCACAATTTGTACAGTGTCCCAACTTTTTTGGAATCTGGTTTTTATATATACTGTTAAACTCCTTTGTATCCCCATGCTGGAGGAATATTTTAGCACATTTTGCTTTGTAAACGGAATGTTAAACGGGTCTTTCACCATGAAAATAGAGTCATATTTGCTAAGTGAGATACTGAGTGCGCATCTGGCCTGTTTCATTCAGGGGTTATATCGGTACATTGCCATGAGGCAGCCCATTCAAGTGAACCTGAATGAACTCTGCCAGGCCTAAATAATCTAATGTGGTAGCTTTGTCAAGTAATTTTTTTTGTTTTGTTTTTCTGCTGAGGCTTTCAAGGGCATATTTTCCTTAGACCTCTGGGCCATTTCATAAATTAGATGTCAAGATTTGTGTCTCATATCCTGAATGAAAGAGACAATCCCTCCTCTTAAAAGGTCCATAAGGAAATATCTGCTACAGACATAACTAAAGAAGACCCCGGGAAAATGAGATAACAGGTCAAATTTGCACATATGTCTTTTGCAAACATCAAGTGAGCTTCCAAATGAGAATTAATTTCTGTGTACCATCTGCTCATTATGGACGTTTAATTTAACTGCCAGATTAAAGATTTTTGTTTGTAATCATTTGCGGGTCAGTAGTCACTGAACTGACAAAGTGAATATTGCCTATTTTTTAACAGTATATAGGCCAAGGTGAGCCATGGTCATTATTAACCTGCAAATTGGATTTAAACTCTCTCACTATATATAAAAAGCATGTGTGTGTATATATATATATATATATATATATATATATATATATATATATATATATATATATATATATACTCACTACCTAAAGGATTATTAGGAACACCATACTAATACTGTGTTTTACCCCCTTTCGCCTTCAGAACTGCCTTAATTCTACGTGGCATTGATTCAACAAGGTGCTGAAAGCATTCTTTAGAAATGTTGGCCCATATTGATAGGATAGCATCTTGCAGTTGATGGAGATTTGTGGGATGCACATCCAGGGCACAAAGCTCCCGTTCCACCACATCCCAAAGATGCTCTAGTGGGTTGAGATCTGGTGACTGTGGGGGCCATTTTAGTACAGTGAACTCATTGTCATGTTCAAGAAACCAATTTGAAATGATTCGAGCTTTGTAACATGGTGCATTATCCTGCTGGAAGTAGCCATCAGAGAATGGGTACATGGTGGTCATAAAGGGATGGACATGGTCAGAAACAATGTTCTGGTAGGCCGTGGCATTTAAACGATGCCCAATTGGCACTAAGGGGCCTAAATTGTTTGCACTATTTGCCATCGCCACTTTACCTCTATAATTCACTTTATCCATCTTTTTTTAAACCTTTCTTCTGTTGTTGTTACTGTTAAACTTTTGTTGTTATTGTTTGTTGTTGTTAGGCACCTAGGGTCTGAGAGTCATAGAATTTCAATTCTCTGTATGTATGTACTGTACGTATGGCAGAATTGACAATAAAGCTGACTTTGACTTTGACTTTGACTAAAGTGTGCCATGAAAACATCCCCCACACCATTACACCACCACGGGCAGCCTGCACAGTGGTAACAAGGCATGATGGATCCATGTTCTCGTTCTGTTTACGCCAAATTCTGACTCTACCATCTGAATGTCTCAACAGAAATTGAGACTCATCAGACCAGGCAACATTTTTCCAGTCTTCAACTGTCCAATTTTGGTGAGCTCATGCAAATTGTAGCCTCTTTTTCCTATTTGTAGTGGAGATGAGTGGTGTCACATTTCTGTCCTGTCTTGTTGAGCACATGTGGTGTTTTGTTATTTTCTAGCCATGTGCTTTGGGTTGTCATGTTTTGGTTATGTCATGTGTCCTGTCTATTGTCCTGACCCCGGCCCTCTTGTCATCTCATTATTGGTTTATTTGCCCCACCTGTTTTCCCTCATTACCTGCCTTGTTTGTAATCTATTTAGTCTCCTTGTGTTTGCTGTGCTGTGCTGGTTCGTTATCTTCTGTTCAGTGTTTGATGTCTCCTGTTCCCCGCTTCATGTGCCTGACCCTGGTATTTTGTCTTTAGTTTTGTTTTCCCCCTTGTGGGTGCTTTTGTTTGTTTTATTTTATTATTTAAATAAACCTCCTTTCTCCTGCATTTGAGTCCTCACTCCCTTTTCTCACAACCGTTCCTGACAAGTGGTACCCGGTGGGGTCTTCTGCTGTTGTAGCCCATCCGCCTCAAGTTTGTGCGTGTTGTGGCTTCACAAATGCTTTGTTGCATACCTCGGTTGTAACGAGTGGTTATTTCAGTCAGAGTTGCTCTTCTATCAGCTTGAATCAGTCGGCCCATACTCCTCTGACCTCTAGCATCAACAAGGCATTTTCGCCCACAGGACTGCCGCATACTGGATGTTTTTCCCTTTTCACACCATTCTTTGTAAACTCTAGAAATGGTTATGCATGAAAATCCCAGTAACAGAGCAGATTGTGAAATACTCAGACCGGCCCGTGTGGCACCAACAATCATGCCACGCTCAAAATTGCTTAAATCACCTTTCTTTCCCATTCTGACATTCAGTTGGGAGTTCAGGAGATTGTCTCGACCAGGACCACACCCCTAAATGCACTGAAGCAACTGCCATGTGATTGGTTGATTAGATAATTGTATTAATGAGAAATTGAACAGGTGTTCCTAATAATCCTTTAGGTGAGTGTATATATATATGTGTGTGTGTGTGTGTGTGTGTGTGTGTGTGTGTGTGTGTGTGTGTGTGTGTGTGTGTGTGTGTGTGTGTGTGTGTGTGTGTGCACATGTGAACAGCGCCAGCCGTGTCTTGTGCATGTCTTGCACAAGGTCAAGTCGTATTTTCACATGAACAGCGTCAGCCATTGGTAAGCCGGCGTTCTGGAAGCGCACTGCACTACGTCAACAGTGTAAGAGTCTGACTCAGGCTAGAAGAAATTGTTTGCGCACAAAAAAATATTCTCGTCACTTCATAACATAAAATTTTGGGTGAACTAATCCTTTAAATTAATCTGTAAGTGCTAGTACTAGTAGCCTATGCATGTGTGAAGTAAAGTAATAATAATAAGCTAGTATTAACTTAAAAATAATTAATTAAATAACAACAAAATAACAATTAGTAAAAACAAACCAATTTGCTGCGTAAAATTAGCACAACATGCTTATATTTACCCAACCCTTGGGCTAACCCAAACTGGTTTGTTCTTTAAATAAGTGTTTTTAGAGTGTTTAAATATTTTACATATGTTGAATGTTTTACACTTAATACGCACTTATAAACATAATAATGAAATTGTCATTTTATGTGCTTTCTTGTCAAGTTGCTATGACAGTTTTTACACCAGTGGGGCCAATTTTCATGATTTCGTCTAGGGCCCCACAACCCCACGTGCCGGTGTGTGCGTGCGTGTGTGTATGTGTGTGTGTGTGTGTGTGTGTGTGTGTGTGTGTGTGTGTGTGTGTGTGTGTGTGTGTGTGTGTGTGTGTGTGTGTGATCTAACAAATCATTTTGATTGTGAAAATTATTCAGTGGGGTACAGTGGGGTAAAACACCCCCTTAGTTGGTACAAATTTCATTTTTGTTAAAAAAAATATCCAATAACATGAAAACTCTGGACATTTTTTCATTCTTGGTTTATAATTTATGTCATTTGTCACTGAAAACTATAACTATTCTAGACATATTTCTATTCTAGACGCATTTCCCTATAAGTTTTTACAGGAATTAAAGCTTTCCCTCAGGCTTACAATCATCTCATCAGTACCAACAATTTTGCCCCCCAAATAAGTTATCAAATCTTGGTAGCCTACTTGGTTACCAAGGAGACAAAATTGATCATGCTCAAGATGAAACATTTGAGAAATATGTGAAGAAAAAAAAACAAGTTAACTGTCACATGAATAAAATATTGTATTAATCATTTACAGTATCAGGTATTCAAAAGTATTAAAACAATGCCAACGATCAATGAGATTGTAATTAGATAAGCTAAGTAAACTAATGAGAGTATCAGAAGTGTTCCAAAAGTGTGGACAAAAAAGGCAAAATAGAAACTGTGTAAGGAAATTGTGGTCGCAATGATGGATATCAATAATATCTTCACATTAACAGAGCCTCCGCAGTCGCCGTGTTGATTGGATGGGTGACGGGCACGCTCACATAAAGCGTCAATCAGCTGGTCGTTATGGAAACAGATAGGCGCGTAACCTGCTGTGCTGAGTCTCTGCGAGAGAATTTATAAAAGCTCTTTGAATCTCGTCGCCCTCCACAACAGTGACAAGTTTACGTCGTGCTCTTCACTCACAGGTAGGTGTTTTAACTTAACAGTACGTTGTTATACCACTTTTTAAATCTAAGTTAGCCCATGCTGTTCTTCGCATGAGTTATATTTGTCATCATAAAGATTTAGATGCAAAAGTAACCGTTTATATTTGTCACAAACTTACAAACGTCACAAACAAATATACGTTTTATCGGAGAAGTCGTCGAGTGGTGACGTTATGCTGAGACATATTTATTCATGTCGCCAATCATTTATAGATTAAGTTATTTGCCATTAATGGTATTTTTATAGTTTAGTTTTACTGTTAGAAGCTGTTAGCAAAACGCCTAGTCTGTTGAATTTTGGATGTTTTCATATAAAGAGACTTTGGTGTCACGCCCAGTGTGCGAGTTTGTGTTTGTGCTGTAATTGCACCGTGTGTCGTCTCAGAGTATGATAAAAATATACTTAAAGATAACTTGCACATTCTAAATGCGTGATATAGAAAAGACAAAGTCAATAAATATGTTTCAACCAAAAAGTGAAATACAGAGAACATTTAACTTCTGCAATACAATGTTTTTGTGTTGGTTTGCAGCATCTCCACATCTTTAAGCTGACAATATGTAAGTGGAGAAAGCACCCGCTTATGTAATTGATCCAATATTGCCAGTGAGAACCGTTATTGACTTTGGTACTGTTTGATTAGCCATGTCCACACAAGAGACAGAATTACCAGACTGTCAGGAGAAGGTGGGCTTGAAGAGAAAACTGACGGGTCCACCAAGACTTTTGCTGGGGAAGTCAAAATCAAAGGATAAATTCGAGGGTAACGTTAAATCACAGAGAAGGCAAAGACAAGCTAAATGTTGTGATGGCACAGTGGAGAATAAGGATCAAGAAAACAATGATGGCAAAGACGATGAATCCTCACTTATTAGCCACCACAGCCCTCAAAAAAGCTCAGAGGAGAGGGAAACCCAACCAGATGCTCCAGGAGATACCTCAGGAATTCTTGTAACACTGGAGGAGAGTGAAAGCAAAGATGAAAATATGGAAAGTAAAATGAAAATGACCAGAAGCACTTCAAAAGCATCCATTAAGAGGACATTTTCCTCACTCCTCAGATGTGGCAAGATGAAGGAATCAGACAGAACAGAAAACAAAAACAAAGCTCAACACAACATGTGCAACTCCGTGTCTGAGAGTAAATTGAGTAATGCAAACAATAAGGAGGTTCAAAATGGAAAAAGAAAAATGAGAGTTTTCTTCACAGTGTGGCCCATTTCTAAGAGATCTGCCACATCCAAAGATGTCAGTCTAGGAAGGGGATGTAAAGAGCAAGGCGGAATGGTTCTTCAGGAGATAACGGCACCAAAAGATTTGACGTTTAAAAAGATCTACCGCTTCTTTCCAAGAAGGAAGAAAGCACCTCCTATTGATCAGTTTGAGTGTAGTGCTCCCAACGCAACACAAAAAGACGTGGCCGATCAACAGAATCAATCACCTGTGGCTGTTATGGACATTCCCAGTATCAAGAAAGAAGAGAACCAAAAGGAAGAACAAGAAATACAAGCGGAAAACATTCCAGAAACATTTACATTCTGTGCAGACGTGAGCATTAACATAAATATGGAGTCTGACCACGTGGATAAAGAGCAGGAAATCTGGCCTGACCAAGATGTGAGTATGAATGAAGAAGAAGACAAGGTGTTACAAACTAGTGGTCTTTTGGATTCCGAGGTTCCTCTGTCATGTTGCAGTGGCTGTAGTTTAGAGTCTGAGTTTCTGGCCACATCATCAGGTAGTGATCTGCTTGTCTTAAATAAGGAGTCTATGGAGAATGATGCAAAATGCAGGCCAGTGATTACTATAGAGCATGCATACTTATCAGAGGAAGAGAACATGGATGAGGCAGCACAGTTTGATGGTCTTACAATGAATGGGTCCTGGCAACATTTAAAAATAAACAGCCTAACAAACAACACACTACATCCTTCTGCACTAAATGTGGACCATGGCCGATGTAATGAGACTTTACTGATTCAGACGGCTGTTTCAATGGTGCGAGCAGCCATCCGTGGTGCTGTAGAACAGCTCACAATCGAGCAGCAGCACAGTCAGATAAGTTTGGACCATGCGTAACCACACATATTCACGTTCTTTATTCAGAGATGATACTGAGATGGTAGAAATAAGCTGCATAAAAGAGGAATTTCATCAAATGTAAGATGACATGTATAAACACATTGGAAATGTTTGTAAAGATAAAATGATTGATGTCAGATTGTGGAAAAGTTTGTATTCATTGTGTGATTTTTAAGGCTGTAAATTTGTACTTGCATGATTATCCTCTTTTCATGATGTTTACTTACACTTTTTATTTAATGTTACCTTCTATTGTTCATACTTTTTATACTGCAATATTATTTTCTATGTTACTGCAGTCTAGTTTCTATAGCAGTGAATATCTCACTCATGATTCCAAGAAGGCACTGAGCCACATGCTTATGCTATGTTGTGTAAAAGTTAAAGGGTTAGTTCTCCCAAAAATGACAATTCTGTTATTAATTACTCAGCCTCATGTCGTTTCAAACCTGTAAGACCTTCATCTTTGGAGCACAAATTAAGATATTTCTGATGAAATCGGAGAGCTCTCTGATCCCTCCATAGACAGCAATTTAATTAACACTTTCATGGTCCAGAAAGGTAGTAAAGACACTGATAAAATAGTCCATGTAACTCCAGTGGTTCAACCTTAATTTTATGAAGCCTTACGAGAATACTTTTTGTGTGCAAAATCAAACAAAAATAACGACTTTATTCACCAATTTTATTCTAGCCTGTGCCAGTGCCACAGCAACAGTGCAACTCCTGCATCACACGAATGCGTGGCGCTCACGTGAACAGCATCGGCTGCCGTAGAACTCAAAAGCGCTGCACTATTTACAACGGAAACTGCGTAGGAGACTGACAAAATTCTGTCTAGAATTTATGTCTAGAACAAAATTGTTGAATACAGTCGTTATTTTTGCTTGTTTTTTGCACACAAAAAGTATTCTCATCATAAAATTAAGGTTGAACCACTGGAGTCACATGGACTATTTTAACGATGTCTTTACTACCTTTCTGGGCCTTGAAAGTGTTAATTAAATTGCTGTCTATGGAGGGGTCAGAGAGCTCTTGGATTTCATCCAAAATATCTTCATTTGTGTTCTGAAGATGAACAAAGGTCTTAGTGGATTGGAATGACATGAGGGTGAGTAATTAATGACAGAATAAACTTTTTTGGGTGAACTAACCCTTCAAGGCAATGTATGTATGGAAGAAAGTGGACTAAGAACCCAGGTGTGTGTATCGGTTGCTCAATTCGTATTTAAATGAGGCCCTGACTGAAGCCTACAGTGATGTCGTTAGATGTTATGTTAAGTGACGGTATACTGTACATGAGTAATGCTTGAAGATAATGATTACACAGAGTTGGCAGCAGGGAAGATGTTTTTGCTTTTGTGACTACATGCTACTCTCTTGTGGCACTAAGATGTTACTACAAGATGGTCAGTTACAAGACAGTTTACTCACCCATCATTTACTCACCCTCATGTTGTTGAAAACCTGTACAATGCGAAGCACGAAAGAAGATTATTATTATATATATGATGATTATTAGATTAATATTTTGAAGAATGTTTCAACTGATTTTGTCCATGCAATGAAAGTCAGTGGGGACCAAATTGACTAGAATTTTTTGTGTTTAAGGTTGTAGAATATGCAGCAGGTTTATAATGATAGGGTTTGAGGATGAGTAAGTGATGACAGAACCTTCATTTTGGGGTGAACTATCCCTTTAAAGTCAGTTCAATTGAAATGAGAAGTATACAAACAAAGCAGATGCATTATAAATCACAGTTTATTCCATGTGCCATTTATTTCAAAATAAATAAATAATTAAATAACCCAACACATAGTCACAATGGCACTGAGTGCTGATGAATAAAACTAAAAGTGACTGTTTAAATGCACTACACAAGTCACACAAGTAACACAAATGCCAGTTTTGCTGATTTAAAATACTCATCACAGTACACCAACCTCAATTTGAGTTTTCAATGAGTATAACTTAAAGTGGTGCTTTGACAGTTCAAATACAGCACAAAGAAACCATGTCTACCATCAGTGATGTCTTAAAGTTGATCAATCATTCTAAATAAAACATTTTTTGTCATGTCTCAGCATTTGAAACATGACTGGAAACTATGTCCCAATGCTGTTTTTGTCCGAAGTGTCATTTATAGTGGCATTATCCCATCTTGTTATGCACTGTCCCAGTTTATGTAGTAAGATTGCTAGCAAACTTGGATTATACTCTTTGTTCCGTACGCAATATAATCATGAAAGTCCTTCAACATATCAAAAAGCTTTTAGAAAAGCACCAGTTGCTCACATTCATTTGATAGATTATTCTGATTGTGTAGATGTCTTGGACGACTTTGCACAAATAGGCACTGTTTTCTGTTAACTTGAAAATGAAAAACAACTGAATTTGGTTCAACTGGCTGAGCAATAGTTTAAGTGCTTTTCTTTACAGAGATGTTTGGCAAAAAATATTCTAAGGCACTGAACCCGTTTTGTAGGAAATTCGATTTAGAGAAAAAATCATTTAGACTCTTTGCACAGTCAGTTTCACTCATTAGGCCACAACCCAAAAATAAACAAGAAATAATCTCATATTATTAGCTTAAATTGGCCTCTAAAAACAAATTTTATGACTGCTGTCATTTGTCAAATGTGGCACTTTATAGTGCTATTTGAGTTTTGTGTGCATGTGCTTGTCGATTTAATACTTTCTTTGAATATATAATTGATCCAACAGTGTTCAGTCATCCAAGAGTCAGCAACATCATTATACATCAACACTACAGTCATCAGCACAAAATTAGTTTATGTTTTAACACTGACAGAGACTTTTGAGACAGGACAGAAGTGCTGAGTCAGAAAACAAAATTCAATAAAGGAATATTCTGGGTTCAATACAAGTTAAACTCAATCGACAACATTTGTGGCTTTTTGCACAAAACATAATTTCGACTTGTCCATGTTTAAAAAAGCAAAAATTGACATTATGGTAAGGCACTTGGAATGAAACTTAAAAGCCTTAAACCCAATGTATACTTCAGTTTTAATGTGAATGCTTACATACAGCCGAACACAAAGCCTTTCTAAGGATACTCCATTTGACAGCGTGCATGAACGCGGTCGACACATGCACACTAGAAAATGTCATCCTTGTCAAATGTCTGTGCTATTTTTTTCCAGAGGTTATGTCTTTGTCTTCATTTACGCAGGTATTTTTTAATCCCACACAAGCGCTAGTCAACATGCGCCTGTTGTTGTCGACTTTAAAACAATGGCCTGGATAGTGGAAATAGTATAACTTTACACATAAAAGTAAGTAAGTAATAACTAAAATCATGTTGACATGTTATTTGTTTACGTCTTGTGGCTGTACTATTGCAACAGTGAGTATTTAATTTTTTTAGGGATTGACCCCATTCACTTCCAAAGTGTCTCCCTTTAACCCAGATTTTTGCTCTTTTGTTTGTAAGTAAAGGAGAGACAGGTGGAAATGTATTTTTGTGGCAATCACAATTATGCCACAAATGCTGTCGATTGAGCTTGAACTTGTACTGAACCTGGAATATTCTTTTACCATACATTGTGTTCACATGAATATTCCAGTCATTCCACAGTCACTGCGTCCACGCTCTCCTGAGACACCTCAGAGTCCAGTGAGTAGCAGGAGCTGCCATTATCCTGAGTGTCCTTGGCTGCCTCCTCTCCTGTGGCTGCGGTAATATCTGGCTGACTCTCGCAACCGTGGAGCAGTTGCCCGCAGAAGCGGCTGTAGCGATGGTATCGAAGTGGCTTGCCCACATGGGCAAACATGTGCTCTTGCAGCTGGCTTTTCTGCGAGAAACGAAGATTGCAGACGGCACATGCCATCTTTCGCTTTCGTGTGAAGGCTGCCAATGGGCTGCCGCTCCGCCCGGTCCCGCTGCCTCGCCTGAGTTCCACAGCCAGCTCATCTGCCAGGGCCTGACTCTGCCGTAGGGCCTCCTCCAGACTACCAGAGTCTATGCGCTCCTTATGAAGCCGCCTCTCCTCCAGGGATGTGTGCTCCCCAGTTTTGTCCTCTGAAGGGCCTTCCATCAGACCGCTAGGCTCGAGGGCACAGGCTGCATGGGTAAAAAGGTGCTCTTGTAGGCCTTCGGGTGACAGACAGCGTTCACCACACCGGGGGCACAAAAGCGCTAGAGGGCCATCTTTGAATAAACCGGCTTGACAGGGGCTCACCTGGGTTGGGGAAAGAGAGCAAGGCTCCTTGTCGCCTTCCTGTTGTTCTTCCTCCTCTACCCGTTCCTGTTTGATCCGTGCTGAAATGTCAGAGTCATCCCCCGAGGCCACAGAGGACGCAGCACGGAAGCTTTGAGGCTGTCGCTCAGACGCAATGCCCTCCAGCCCTACAGCGAGAGCTAAACGGGCATGTGCGCGATCAGCCCTAGTGCTGGAGCAGCTGTCCTCAGGGTCTCGTGAACCACCAGCCTTCAGGCCCGAGTTCTCTTTACTGGCCAGCTGCGAAGAGATCTGAATGCCATACAGATTGGACATACGGATGGGGTCAGAGGATGCATCGGGGCCACCCTCGCCTGTTTTACGGCAAAGCTGGTAGGCATGAAGGAACTTGATGCCTTCCTGAAGTCTGCCCTGGTCTACAGGTTGTTTGGGGCCCATGCCTGTGTACATGATGTGTAACAGGTAGCTGAAGACATCTGGTTGAATATCTGTGGGCTGGATCTTGATGCACTCACTGAAAAAAAAGCAGGACAGTCAAAAACACAATTAGCAATTTATTAATTTCCTTCAAATTGTGTTTAATAATTGCCATTTGGTCTATATTTAATATTATTATTAATATTCAACAACTTTAAATGTTTATCAGTCAAGCTATTTTGACTTCCTCCACATTCTTATTTGATTATCTGACTATGTAAGCATGATGTGACCCTTCAATTCAGTACTGTTATGTTGGTACACTTCAAGATAATTTAAATAGGTGGTAGTTTCAAAAAGTGGTAGTTTTAGAGCATTAGTTAACCTGGACTGGTGGATAAAGATCATTTTGAAGTAGTTTGAGAAGGCAGCAAGGACTGCACGATGAGCCTTGAAGTATACATTGCCAATGGCAACAGTGCAGTCACACAGAAAGCCAAACTCCCTTTGGACGTTCAGCTGCTGCAGGAGGAACAGACTATGACCAGACACGTCCATCTCCACCTGTTACATAGAGCATACATAGGTAGAAGACACATTTCAACCACATAAATTCCTATGCATAACCTGAATAGCCATGTTATGCTGGTATTAGTAATAATGGCTTTTACATATTAATCAGTGTAGTTTATTTAGTCAACATTTATAGCAACATACATTTTGTATCTTTTGTATTTACTGAGTTATTAAAAAGTCATCTTCTATGATGAACATCTTTTCTGTCTCATGTCTTTATAAAATGTCATTTTTACATTTTTCAAAGTTTTTTTTTTTTCAATGCCACATATTTAGAATTTTTATGAAAAGGTGTTTTTTTTCAGGTCAAATACAGCAACGTTAAGAAACTTTTTATATTAATTAAATTTTTCTTGAAAAATGTTTTCAAAATGCATGGCTGCAACAGGAATACAAAGATTACATGTATAAGGACTTAGCACATACTTTTAAACTATATTTTTCTTGTGTATATTGTTCCTTGTATCGCAGTATAACATGATAGACCAGTGCCAGAACCAACCAATGAAGAGTCTCAGAAGAGCCTGAGTTTACTGAGTAACTGGCGACCTCTATCGATCAGAATGGCCATATTATTTGAACAAATTTTGAGACATACCAGATGTTTACATCTGGATAGGATTGGCATTTCTTTACATTGAAACGCGTGTGTAAATTACGTTCTTACATTATTTATAGGTATTATTGGGGGATTTTATAGGAATAATTTTCTTCTCTTCGTTTTTTCTGAATATAGGCTATAACTTAATCGAAGAATGACATGAATCATTGTATAATTATAGCCTAGTTAATACCTACAGAGAAACAGCAACGGCTGGTTTGTATTTAATGGTTACAGTGCAACATTTTAACATCTTTGTATGCAGACCTGACCAGACAATACCTGACAGCGATTCTTAAATTCATTACACAAAAGGACATTTAAACAGCAAACGTCGCATAGGAGAACGTCAACGAATGGATAACACACACAATATCGTGTAGGAGCTATTTAGTTCATGCTTCTGCAATATGCATGGTCTGACTCCCAGCAGATTTGTCCGCGACAGAATCATAATTTTTTACACGTCTAGTCTACACCGATCAAGTGTTATCGAAGAAAAGGTGTGCGTTTTCATGCACCTTGGCCAACAAAACATGCACGTACCAAAGGCCAGACATAATGCATTCACAAAAATGCAATCTTACCAACTATATGAGAGAAACGGATAATAATTTCGTGTTTGTTGCAGCAGGAAAATTCTCTTATGGTCTCGCGGTTCTTCATGCGATTGACGGCTTAGCTTGTTATCCGTCACGTGACCGTACTGTACATTAGCTGATCCAGGCGCACGCATAGTGAAAACATACAAAGCAGACGCTTTGCTTGTGTTTATATGCTCGTTCGTTACGTTTTTGTTCTTTTATGTCGAAAGATCACTCAAGCGCAGTAACATATAGACAATGCTATAGTCTATCTAGTGTGGGAAACTCGCTAAACGAAAATGCATGCACATTTGAAAACTTGCATGAACGAAAGAGCAACGCCAGCTTTGCAAAAGATTCTGACAGACCACCCGAGGCGCTCATGAAATTGTTTTAGTTTAACACACATACATAGGGAGGGACACTTCTAACAACTTAAATAGCCTACTTGAAAGATTGTAGGCTACGTCTTTAAATGTGTAAAAAACATGTAGCTAGCCTATAACATCGTATAGGTTATACATTTAAAGTTATCTAGCAGTCAATTGATTTTGAATGTAGCTTATACAAATATTTGTATTATTATTATTTGAGAATTATATAAAACTTACCATTTTAAACAATAACGTTTATTAATTAGACAGCTATGTGATGTAATACAACTTTTGGAATGAGAAATGAGAAATTCAGTTCCCCAAAATATATATATATATATTATATTATATATATATATATATATATATATATATATATTTTTTTTTTTTTAATCATTTATAGGCGATAAAAATGACATTTTATAAAACTACTGCCAAATTAAATAGTGCTGGTAAAAGTGCAAACTATAAGCCATATTACATAATTCTTTCCCTTTTTAGTTTTCAACACGAATGTTACCGCATTCGTCCTGAAGAGCATATTTTCATACATGGTTTGGTTGCATTTTCACTGTGCTGCGCGTGCTGGGGCGGGCTGGATTTGCGTGAGCGGGGCCGGATCTCAGTGCGGTGATAGAGCTCGCAGAGCGGCTGTGCGGAAGTTCTTTCATCCGCGCTGCACAGAAGGGGCTTCGCCCTCGAGATTAGCTATTCTCGTCCCAAGTTTTCGCTTGGACGAAAGCAAAAGAGGAGGAACTTCTTCGCTCCGTGTTTCAACTCGAATTCTGTCGTTCGCTACAAGTTAGCGCCCATTACCGTCGGTGAGTATTTTCCGTGTGTTTTGCGTGTAAACACGAGCTGCAGTAATGTGAAGCTCATAGCGTATGTGCGGGAAGCTGCGCGGGGGTGGCACTGCATGCTTGCGTGAGAGATCTCCCTACGACAGTGGTCAGATATATTCTGTTGTGCTGTCTCTTGAGTAACAGATCCTTTTAAAACTTAATGCTGTCATTATGGGCACGCGTGTGGTCAGATCTTTAGTGTGTTGTCCAAGTAGTTTGATTTTACTTTTAAGTGCGGTGTATGATTGACAGCCACAACGCCCGCATGATTCTGTCTCTGAAATAGGCCAATGAGAACGCGGGGGCGGGATATAAACCTCTCTGTTGGCTTTATGATGGAGCTGAACGACGGAAACGAGCTAAATTTTAAGCTAATTATACTGTAGATTCCGTCCATTATTATAGCTAGATTAATTGAGTTTATAGACCAAGTTTGCACCTTTTAAGTATATTTTACCTGGTGAGATGCTCATTGAATTACAATACAGTGATAATATTTGTTTACATTAGTTTTACATCTAGGTATGAGTGACTAGGTCGACTAGGTGTTCAATACTGACTAGGTAGATTAGCGAGTCTATATTTATCTTATACTCTACTGTCCAAAAGTTTGGGGTCAGCACCAAATCAGAATTAGAATGGTTTCTGAAGTATCATGACACTAAAGGCTGGAGTAATGATGCCGTCACAGGAATAAACTAAATTTTAAAATGTATTTACTTAAATTGCAGTGATATTTCACAATTTTACAGTTTTACTTTTTTTGATCAACTAAATGCAGCCTTGATTAGCAAGAGACTTCTTTCCAAACCATGGAAATTATATAATATTTGCAAATATAACCCACTCATAGAAGTTGTTTTTTTTTATTATTCATAGGCATATTTATTCACACATCTTTGTCTGTTTTGGGGTGTCCTGTCATGAGTGTTATATTTTTATGACAACATGACGTCAAGTTAAAAATAGTTAAACTTTTAAAAACGTATCAAGAGGCACCTGAACTGGGTTTCATTTCATTTCAAAAGTATGTTTTGAACATCCACGGTTAGTTTGCAATACATTATACATGCATTTTCTGTAAAGCTCCTTTGAAATGATACTATACAAATAAATGTGAATTGAATATTCAAGGTCATGGCCAAAGGGCACCTGTGAAAAAGAAGATTCCTCAAACTTACTACGTGTTTCTTTATGATTGTTCACAGGGTAATGGCAAGGCCAAGCCACAGTGAGCATGTCCTGCAGCAGCTCAACAACCAAAGGGAGTGGGGTTTCCTCTGTGACTGCTGTATTGCCATAGGGGACACTTATTTCAGGGCCCACAAGGCCGTCCTGGCAGCCTGCAGCTCTTACTTCAGAATGATGTTCATCCGGGATCAGCAGGGGACTGCACGGTTTGATCTCAGCAACATGCAGATCAGCGCAGAGTGCTTCGATCTCATCCTGCAGCTCATGTACCTTGGCCGAATCGTAGTGGATCACTATGAGTTTGAGGAGCTAAAATCATCTATGACCTACCTACAAATGTACTACATCCCAGACTCACTCGAGGACCTCCGAGACATCCGAACGTCTAATCTGACTCCCTCGTCATCTGCGTCGTCCTCTTCATCATCCAGTTCCTCGTCCTCATCCAGTGTGGTTGGAGGCAAGATGATGTTCGGCGTTCGAATGTTTGAGCAGCAGCGGCCAAGCCCTTCTGAGAATGAACGAACAGCAAAAGCCTCAAACACAACTGCTCGTCAAACCATTAACATCTCAACTGTCAGGCCTGCTGAAGATGTGGTCATACCACACCCTCCCCCACACTCCGTTGAAACCATTGTAGACCAGCCATGTGACTTGAGAAAGAGAACTTCAGGCCGAAGTTCTGCCATGAAAGAACGTCCTCGGTTTGGACGCACATACACATGCGACGATTGTGGCTTTGTGTTCAGCTGTGAAAAGCTGCTCATCGAACACATCCTCACATGCACCAATCGCAAAGCTTTCCAGACGCCCAAAGTTGGCAAAGAGGGTTACGGTGATGCTGGTAAAGCCGAGAGTTTGAACTCAGAGGGTACAGATGAACATAGAGCAGTTTGCAAGGGCGAAGAGGACTGGCCAGACCACAAGTCGGATGCAGAGACCGTGATCAGGTCCGTCGCCACTGGCATGGACAGCGAAGCTGCCTTCTCCAGGAATATAACCATTAAAATGGAACGAGACAATGATTCTGAGAGCGATTTGGAAACTATAAAAGTCGTGAAGGTAGGGAACCATAACGTAGGGAGCTGCAAAGTTCGTACCAGGGCATACAAAGACAATCTTGCAGACCAGATAAAGTTTGACAGCGAGGAAGAGGCTGGAGTATCTGCCATGGATGCTCTGGAGGGCCAAAGCACAGGGTTAGAGACGGATCCAAAGGTGCACCGGATCAAAGAGGAAAAGCAAGATGGTGCGTGCATTCCATGTGAGTTGTGCGGAGCCCTGTTGACGGAGGAGGATCAGTCTGCTCATTACATCTCCAGCCACATGGGACATATCTGTGCCTGTGGAAGGTGCGGCCAAGTGCTCATTAAAGGCAGGCAGCTGCAGGAGCACGCAGAGCGCTGTGGTGAACCCCAAAGGGCCGAAACGGACTCCCCAGGTGAGGATTCGCTTCTACTTGAAGATGCCGAGGCTATGGAAGAAAGCTTGCTGGAAGGAGCTGACCTGGGCTTTCGCTGTCCACTCTGTGGGCTGATATTTGAAAGTGAGAGTCTTGCAGTGGAGCATACGTTGGCTTGTCCGGAACAGGAGCCCTTCCGGCCTGTCCTGTTGGAAGACAGTGGCGAGCCAGACCATCGGCGCAAGCATTTCTGTGCAATTTGCGGCAAAGGCTTTTACCAAAGGTGTCACCTACGGGAGCACTACACTGTGCACACCAAGGAAAAGCAGTTCACCTGTCAGACCTGCGGGAAACAGTTTCTGCGCGAACGACAGCTGCGGTTGCACACTGACATGCACAAAGGGATGGCGCGATACGTCTGCCCTGTGTGCGATCAAGGTACGTTCCTTAAACATGATCACGTGCGTCACATGATCTCTCACCTATCTGCCGGAGAGACTATCTGCCAGGTGTGTTTCCAGATTTTCCCCAGCGGCGAGCATCTGGAGAAGCACATGGATGTGCATCTGTACATCTGCGGCGTTTGCGGAGAGAAGTTCCGCCTCCGGAAAGACATGCGGAGCCACTACAACTCCAAGCACACCAAGAGACAATGAGAGGCCTCTCTCTGCAACCTTTGAGTCTTTGAAATAAGCCATACTGTAAATGTGAGAACAAATCTATGCACTTAGACACCAATTGTAACCTTTACAACTGCACTTTCTATGTGTATGCAAATTCTGGATGTGTTGCTCAATGTTTTTGGTGGGATCTAGTGCCTCAAGCGTTTGTTTTCATTTTATTATACTGGATATCCAGACACTGGTTGAGTCTAGATATCGACTAAATCACACTATCAGTGGTGTTTCAGTTGAAAATGCTAAATAGGTTTATAGTTATGAAACTGGCCCATGGCTAATAGTTTCACATCCAATAAATAACATCTTTTCTTGAAGCTTTAATGATGGTGCGCATTGGCTTGTTAAAGTTTAGTTTATTTAACATTGTTTTGTCAAAGGGGTCATTTGTTTGTTATTAGTGGTGCTCTTTTATTAGTGAACAGAGATTCAAGCACGTACTGCTACCATTTCATCATTATTTCAAGTAGCTCTGGTGTCATTACCTGTTATAATCCTCCATATTACGATTGCCCTTAAATAGATAGTAGTCAAATGAAAATTCTGTCGTCATTTACTGACCCTCATGTCATTCCAAACCTATGTGACTTTCTTTTGACTTCTGTGGTATCACCAAAAAAAAAAAGATATTTTGAAAAATGTCTGCTTTTTACAGACGGCTTTTGACAGTAGGGTCTAATCTTGTTTTGGACTACAGTCCAATGGTCTACAGGTTTGGAATAACACAAGGGTGAGTAAATGATGACAACATTTTCATGTTAGGCTAACTATCCCCTTAAAGCACATAGATGATAAAGGAGAATAGATTGCTAATAGTATGCAGGCACTTTTCCTTCCTTGCACCAGAACACTAAAAATATGTAAAAAGCTAAGAAAAACACTCTTCTTGATGCCTTTCAGCTAGTTGTACATGCTTAATCATCATACAAAACCCGAGAATCTATGCAAACTTGTAAATTCATCCCTAATTTATTGTGCATTCACATTGATGTCAACAGAGTTTCATTGAGTAAAACAACATTTATTGTGTAGTTATTTCAGTATCCCAAAGATATTCATGTAATATTCATATATCAACAGATTTATAAACTCTCTCAGTTTGTACGCAAGCTACAGTATCTGTTTCTATAAGGACTATTGTTCAGAGCATTGTGATTTTGTTTAGGGTCCAGCTAAAGCTTAAATTGGCTTATAAGAGGTCTTAACATTTCAAATATTTCACACCTTGTAGAATTATTGTGGCTTGATGTGAAGTATGTGGAAATGCCATATAATGCTTGCACAGGTGTAGGGTAAATTATTACGTTTGTATTAATAAAAAAGCACTTCAGCGATCGTTATCTTGTCTGAAATATCCTGCGAAATAACCAGGATGGTTTGTTTTTGGTTTCGTGTTTTTAATTACATGGCGTTCATACAGGCCAGAGAGCAGATTTTTGGAGCTGTGATGAATGAGAACCACCAACGTGGCCATGAGATCATACAGATTAATCTAGGTGCAAAAAACAATTGGTTTATGAGCAGGCAGTCTGGCTAAATATTGGACAGTTGGTGCTCCATGCTTCTGTTTGAACTAGGTTTAAAAACATTCAAGAAAACTGGCTAAGGTAACTTAATGACTTAATGTATTGATTGTGTAAAAGTATAACAAGACTGTTACAGTGGGGTCTATGCAGCTCACATCTATTCTTCATCAGTAGTCACATTTGATGTCAAACAAATAGAGTATGAGGACCAAAGCAAGTAATATTAATTTAAAGACAAAAAACCCAAACATTTGGGTTGTGTTGTGATCTAAACCTAGTGAACAAAATGTGGTAGACATATTGTAAGGAATATATGCAAATACTGTTTTTTGTTCATATTTTAAAAATTTCCTTTAGTGTTTCATACATTCTTGGATTTTAAAAAGATGGATTGAAATAAAAATTTAAAAAATGGTGATTTGTGTGATGTAATTGACACGAAATTCTAGCAAACAGGAAAACACATGATTGTATAGTACTGTTTTATTTGACAATGATTAATGTATTAAGTTTTGTTTTTTTGTTTTTTGTAGTCAGGCTACAGGCAGACTGCTGAATTATTATAGCCTTCTGACTGTTGGACAATGGCAGCGTAATATTTGCCATGCAAATGATCACTCCAAACCCATCCAGGATATGTCATCCTTTTATTTAAGCAACCATATCAAACACAGTAACTTGCATAGATGAATCCCCTGCCAAACATATAATAGTTAAAAAATTAAAAACAATTAGTTATGAAAGATTTCCCTTTATATTATGTATTTCCAATGTCAAGATTTATAACATGACAGTACTGCTTTCTTTATATAAAGGGTTCGACTTGTTTACAAATGCAAGCTTCATTTGTCAAGCTTAATTTACAAGATCAACATGCAGATTACATATCACTTTTCTGCATTGTGTGTGACAGTGGCTTGCTTTGCTGATTTCTTTTGGCTTCATTGTCATGTCAAGCGCTTTGGCAATGAAATTTATTATTGCTCATGTGCAGTAGCTGCATTTATGTACCAGTCATCCTACCTGTGCCCTCTAGAAGTGTTTCCAAAATAAAAGTAGAAAGCCAAACTCTTATTTTGAAATTAAGGTGCAAAGTTGGAACAAGGAGTGATTTGTGTAGGTCTGTAGGAAACTATCAACATAGTGAACTAATCAAACACACGACTGAACAAATTGAAAGAACATTAACAGCGTTTGTTTGTTTCCAGGGTGTATCATCACTAACCTCTAGATGGTGACATTTCTGTCATAATATTTGGTGTGAAATTCTAGAGGGGCGTTTTAGACATATACCACTGTCTACAGGTTAGGTTTAGGGCAGATGATCATAGGGATTTATACAGATGAATTACAGTCTTTTTTGACAGTCTAGGGATGGTTTCCAAAACCACAAGCTCATTGGCTGCAAAGGCAGTCAAGCTGGAACGTGTAGGCATTAAAGGGCTTTTAAATGATCTTTTAAAATCATCTTAGACATCTCATTTTGGATTGTATGCCTAAATGTCATTAGGCCACTTCTATGCCGAACTCTAAATATCAGCACAACATCATCCCTCCCATAGCCTGTATTTTGCTATAATTATCTGTGTAAAATGCCCAAACAGGCCCTATCTGAGGCTCTCAAATGAGTTTATGGTTAAATGCCTTTTAATGCCTACATGTTCCCCTAACAGCTTGACTGCTTTTGCAGCCAATGAGCTTGTGGTTTTGGAAACCATCTCTAGATGCCTTGTGGTGCTCACTGTGACGCATACAAACTCTGTATTTGTCCAACCAAATTAGTTTAGCATGGAAAGGAACTTTTCGTTCTCTTTGGGGAAATACCTGACTAAGACGGCAGAACGTGTTTAATAAAAAGCCCCTTGATTAGAGATGAGAATTTAATCTATTATTATGCAAAACTCATTTTAAAGATTCATAGTGTATTTCCTTTAATATTTAACGTAAAATAATTTTATGTAAAATGTGTTACTTTTCTATTAACTCTACTCTTTTCTTATTATAGGCTTACCTTGCATTTCCTAATTAAGAGATGTTTTTGGCAAGTGAACCTAATGTACTTGTTCCCTTTTACAGGGGACAGCTTATTTCTTCTGCATGTTTGTTTACTGGAAGCACAAAGCACGCTGCTTGGTCTTGTTTATGTGTTTTCATGTTATTCTTTTATTATGTATCCACTTGGTGGCACTGTTTCATTCTTATCTATGCATTTGCACCTTCTATACCACATTATAAAAAGGATATGTACTCAAGCCGCATGAGTGAATTTAAGAAGCTTGCGTCTGCTTGGTTGAAAAAATTCAGTCTAGTATTAATTAAGTAATAGATTACAAGGCTTCTCAGATTACATTGGCCCGGTTTCACAGACAAGGTTTAGAAACCAGGATTAGGCCTCAGTTCAGTTAATAGCTTTCATAAACATGCCTTAGAAAACAACATTACTGGTGTGCATTTTGAGACAAAACAATGGCATTTACATTTGTCAGTGTAAGCTGCTTTCAATTAAAACAGCTCAAACATGCATTTTAGTCTGGGACTAGTTTAAGCTTTGTCTGTGAAACCGGAGCACTTCTAGCCTTTCATCATTACTAGGGCACAAGCCCTCCATTAAAACAAAATTGGACACTTTTTTTGATACTGTCAGAAATACACCGATCAGGCATAACATCATGACCAGGTGAAGTGAATAACACTGATTATCTCTTCATCACGGCACCTGTTAGTGGGTGGGATATCTTTGGCAGCAAGTGAACATTTTGTCCTCAAAGTTGATGTGTTAGAAGCAGGAAAAATGGGCAAGCATAAGGATTTGAGCGAGTTGGACAAGGGCCAAATTGTGATGGCTAGACGACTGGGTCAGAGCATCTCCAAAACTGCAGCTCTTGTGGGGTGTTCCCAGTCTGCAGTTGTCAGTCTCTATCAAAAGTGATCCAAGGAAGGAACAGTGGTGAACCAGCGACAGGGTCATGGGCGGCCAAGGCTCAATGATGCACGTGAGAGCGAAGGCTGGCCTGTGCGGTCCGATCAAACAGACAAGCTACTGTAGCTCAAATTGCTCATGAAGTTAATGCTGGATCTGATAGAAAGGTGTCAGAATACACAGTGCATCGCAGAAAGTGCCAACAGTGGGCATGTGAGCATCAGAATGGGACCACAGAGCAATGGAAGAAGGTGGCCTGGTCTAATGAATCACGTTTTCTTTTACGTCACGTGGATGGCTGGGTGTGCTTACCTGGGGAACACGTGGCACCAGGTTGCACCATGGTAAGAAGGCAAGCCGGCGGAGGCAGTGTGATGCTTTGGACAATGTTCTGCTGGGAAACCTTGGGTCCTGCCATCCATGTGGATGTTACTTTGACACGTACCACCTACCTAAGCATTGTTGCAGACCATGTACACCCTTTCATGGAAACGATATTCCTTGGTGGCTGTGGCCTCTTTCAGAGGGATAATGCGCCCTGCCACAAAGCAAAAATGGTTCAGGAATGGTTTGAGGAGCACAACAACGAGTTTGAGGTGTTGACTTGGCCTCCAAATTCCACAGATCTCAATCCAATCTGTGGTATGTGCTGAACAAACAAGTCCGATCCATGGAGGCCCCACCTCGCAACTTACAGGACTTAAAGGATCTGCTGCTAACATCTTGGTGCCAGATACCACAGCACACCTTCAGGGGTCTAGTGAAGTCTCGACGGAATGTCTAAGAATGTCTCGACGGGTCATAATGTTATGCCTGATCGGTGTATAAACCAATTAATAGCTGCTTCATCGATGACAAACTATATATATATGTATGTATTAAGCAATTTTGAGCGTGGCATGGTTGTTGGTGCCAGACAGGCCGGTCTGAGTATTTCACAATCTGCTCAGTTACTGGGATTTTCACTCACAACCATTTCTAGGGTTTACAAAGAATGGTGTGAAAATGGAAAAACATCCAGTATGCGGCAGTCCTGTGGGCGAAAATGCCTTGTTGATGCTAGAGTTCAGAGGAGAATGGGCTGACTGATTCAAGCTGATAGAAGAGCAACTTTGACTGAAATAACCACTCGTTACAACTGAGGTATGCAGCAAAGCATTTGTGAAGCCACAACACGCACAACCTTTAGGTGGATGGACTACAACAGCAGAAGAACCCACCGGGTACCACTCATCTCCATTACAAATAGGAAAAAGAGGCTACAATTTGCACAAGCTCACCAAAATTGGACAGTTGAAGACTGGAAAAATGTTGCTTGGTCTGATGAGTCTCGATTTCTGTTGAGACATTCAGATGGTAGAGTCAGAATTTGGCGTAAACAGAATGAGAACATGGATCCATCATGCCTTGTTACCACTGTGCAGGCTGGTGGTCGTGGTGTAATGGTGTGGGGGATGTTTTCTTGGCACACTTGTCCAACTGGGCATCGTTTAAATGTCACGGCCTACCTGAGCATCGTTTCTGACCATGTCCATCCCTTTATGACCACCATGTACCCATTCTCTGATGGCTACTTCCAGCAGGATAATGCACCATGTCACAAAGCTCGAATCATTTCAAATTGGTTTCTTGAACATGACAATGAGTTCACTGTACTAAAATGGCCCTCACAGTCACCAGATCTCAACCCAATAGAGCATCTTTGGGATGTGGTGGAACGGGAGCTTCGTGCCCTGGATGTGCATTCCACAATCTCCATCAACTGCAAGATGCTATCCTATCAATATGGGCCAACATTTCTAAAGAATGCTTTCAGCACCTTGTTGAATCAATGCCACGTAGAATTAAGGCAGTTCTGAAGGTGAAAGGGGGTCAAACACAGTATTAGTATGGTGTTCCTAATAATCCTTTAGGTGAGTGTATATGTGTGTGTGTGTGTGTGTGTGTGTTTCCTACATGGATCCACATCATTCAGTGTTCTTTTTGTTTTCTGTCATAAAGAAACCCGTTCTATTTCAGAGTGCCACTGCAAATGATTCAGTGCATGAGTGAACTGTCCAAATGAATCAATAGTTTTGATTCTGAACAGCTAGGCCTAATAGAAATTAATTAATCACACATGACATGCAGAGGCGGATTAAGGTGGTCAGGGGCTCCTAGGCTGCTCTTTGTGTAAGGCACCCCTTAATCATTATGCTTTTCTGGAAACATTTATTTAGTGCCATACATGGTCCAAATATGATGAACTGGCATATACACACACACATTGAGACAACCAATACTACAGTGTTTCCTCTACATTCCTTCAAGTGGTGGACCACCACAGTACAAAAAAATACCACCACACCACATAGGCAAAATGAGAAATTGAACATTACATACAAAACACAAACACAAAACAGCCCTCTCTGCTGAGGGCGCGGGTGTGGCTGACCCACGAGCAGGTGAACAATCGCCGCTTTTCCACGCTCCTGCCGAACGGTTCTTAGAATGGTAAGGAACGGCCCTCCTGCTGTGGATCTTGTCTTCGACCGGATGAAGATTCAGCAGCCTTGAAGTATCCAGTCAATTTAGGGATATTTTTTTTTTGGTATATCTTGGTTACGTTGTTCTTTTTTACTGTATTTTCCGTTTTTGTGCTCCACTATCGTACTTTCTTTTGGATATTTAGCCGTCTTGCCCGTCTAGCAATCGCAGTGACGTAAATGAAAATGATTGACATGATTTGACCAGTAGCTGATTGGACAGATGTGACCCTAGCAGGAGATGCAGAGAACTTGATCTTGACCCTTAAGAGACTTTAATTAATGCTGTCACATAACAAATCTGCTTCAAATGTAATTGCTAATAACAACATTGAAATAAAAATGTAAATTGTGTACAAATACTATACAATCGTGAATTTAAATAATTAGGAATCATGTAAAAAAAAAAGGTGCACATTTCATTTATCTATTATAACTTTTATGTTGTTTCCTTATAAAGGTCCAGAAATTCGGGAGTTCTCCGTCAAGTTTTTCGCCAGGTGTCTTTAATTATATGATGTCATTACGTTGGCATCTTGCCGCCAGCCAATCGCTGCCTGCATTGCTGATCTTGGTTTTGAGTATAGATACATCTGTCCTCTTCAGGAAACACAGGAACGGACACTGTGCCAAAACAGAAACTGAGACATTGTTGCTGTTTCATGGCACACCAGTTGTCAATGGTGACAGGCAGTTTAGCAGATAGTCTTGATTCAGTGTACTAGTTGTAGGCCCATGTCATCAGGATGTGGACACACCTGGCAGTTACAAATCCAAAGTCCTTCCTGTTTTCTATGCCTTCATTGGCTGTGACACTGTCAGGAACGGGTAAGTATAAAGGAGCGAGGACTCAAGTGCAGGAAATGTGATTTTATTAAATAATAAAATAAAACAAACACAAACCAAATATCCACGAGGGGGAAAACCAAACCAAACACGAGGAGCAGGAACAAGACGCACGACAGGTAACAGAAGACATCAGACAACAATCCAGCACAGGACTGCAAACACAAGGAGATTATAAAGGAAACAAACAGGGCAGGTAATGAGGGAGAACAGGTCGGGCAAATTAATCAATAATCAGATAACAAGAGGGGTGGGGTCAAGACAATAGACAGGAGAGCACATGTGACTCCACACATGACGAGCCATGTGCTTACACCAAACATATCAAACACAAGAACATGACTAGCACCGACAAATACTAGCCTTGTGTTCACACAAAACAAGACAAACCTGAGAGTGTCAGAGTTCTGTCACAAACCCAAGAATATGCTACACAGAAGTGACAGAACCCTGACAGACACAATATCTGCATTTGTTCCCTGCATTCGCAACCAGGGGCAAGAAGATAGCATGGGATACCTGAATGCAGATGACATGGCAACAGAGGCCAAATCCCTCCACCTAAGGATGTACTAGCACTTTAAAAGAGCAGTGTACCAAGGAGAACACTGTTGAGGACAAGCACTTGAGGTGGCAACAGACTGGGGTTGGTTGGACCCAAGCATTTGGAGGCCATTGTGTTCAACTCTTCCACAGCCAAGCCAGACTGTCCTTGAACTCTTAAACTGTGGCTGCAGGAAAGGCTGCGGGTCGGCACTGCAAATGTAAAAAAGCCTCCTTAAAGTGCACAGCTCTGGGTCAATGTGGAGAAGACTGTGAAGGACACTGAAGAATAGCTTCAACAACAACAACAAAACAATCAAACAAACGTGTTTCTGAAATAGATTTTTTGAAGTAAATCTTTGTTTGACATTCTTTTTAAATATGTTGCTATGGTCATATTGAATATTCTACTCTTTACAGTTACTGTCAGGGTTAATGAACAAAAGGATTAGCCTAAGCATTTTTTCATGTTCCACAACATGCATGCAGCAAAGTCTAGGTCTCAAGTACTGTGATTTCCTTCTCACGTCACTGAATTCACCATTAACTATTCACCTGAACAGTTTATTATGTTTTATATGGTATCATTATAATCCTTGACCATCAAAACATAGGGGTAGACATCATCTTTTCTGTGATCATCTTTTCTGTGATTTAGATTTCCACTAACATTATGTAATAGTTGTTTAAATGTTAGTGAAAAAAAGTTCCTGAAATAATGTTTCTGGAACAGTCTTACAATGTTTTTTATAGTTAAAATAGCCTACATTCCTGTATAGTTGAGAGAAAACGTTCTTATAACAATGTTCTTGGAACGTCCCTGTGATGGTATTTGTACTTGACTGATGTTCTCATAATGTTGAGTGAAAACATTTACATTTAATCATTTAGCAGACGCTTTTATCCAAAGCGACTTACAAATGAGGAGAGCAATAGAAGCAACTAAACAAACAAGGGGAAACAACATACAAGTGCTGTAACTAGTCTCAGTCAATCTAGCGCAGTACACATACACTTTTTTTTATATAGACTAAGTTATATATAAAACGCTATATATAGCGTTATAACGTTCTTATAACAACGTTCTCAGAATGTCCTTGTGATGTTATTTGTACTTGACTGATGTTCTCAATGTTGAGTGAGAAAGTCCTTAATAAGTTAAAAAAAACGGATGTTTTGAACGTTCCGAAAACTTTCAGAAATAATGTTTTGACATTTCCTAGGAGGCATAAACCAGGAGACAGGCCGTTACACGAAAGAGAGCTGGACAGGGACGTAGAAGGGCAACAACCCAACATCATGACCAGTATCTGCTCCTTTGTTTGAGGAAGAACTGGAGGAGCACAAAAAGACATCCAGCAGGCAACTAGTGTCGATGTTTCGAACCGAACATTTTAAAAATGATAGAATTAAATGTTCCTTTAATGTTCACACTAACCAAGAAAAAGGAAATCTTTAATGTTTAAAAACATTCAGAAATACAGGGTTTTTTTATAACTTAATGGGAATGTTAGCAAAACATTCTAAGAACATATTTTTAGCTGAGATGTTAGTGTATTATTCATGCTTGCCTGTATATTTTATATACAACTTGCATTCATTGTTTGTTCCTTGTGTCTTGGGACTCGTTCTCTTAAATTTTCTTTAATGATCAAACAAGTAGTAACGTTAAAAAATGATAGATGAACGTCCCACTAAACCATTCAAAAAACATTTAGCAAATATTAATAACATCATAAGAACGTTCCGAGAATATTCCGTTGTTATAAAACGTTCTCACTCAATCACAAGGACGTTCTGAAAACTTTGTTATTGAATTTATATAACTTTTACATTACATTAATGAAAGTTATGGGAATGTTCCCTGTTAGCTGATTAGACAAGGGAAGAATATTTCACTCCCAGCTCATTCAGGCATCCAGGGCAATGAAAGAGCAGACAAACTGGTAAAAAAAAAAAAAAAACCTTACAAAGAAAATATAGAAATGCATATTAAGTTAGCAAAATCAGAAGGAAAAAGTATAGTGTGGAGAATAATAAATCAAAACTGGTAGTGGGAGAATGCAACAAAAGAAAGACATTTATACTCAATACAAAGCAGAGTATGTATTTTAAGAAATAAGGGAATGAATCAGATAGAACTAGTAATAATAAGCAGGCAATTGGACATAGCAATCTTAATAGTACTCTTCATATTATAGGAAAACATCCAACAGATCTATGCACTCAATGTCAGAAATATGAGACAGTTGAGCATGTTCTTATATTATGTGAGAAATGCATGCAGGAAAGACAAGAAATTGTGATTCAGTTACGGAAAATAGGAAAAATAGACTACAATATTGAAAGTATTTTACAGTGTGCAATGAGAAGACAAGGGAGTATGTCTATTTAATTTTGTAAAAGAAACCGGACTGGGCAAGTGACTAAAAAAACAGAATCTAGAACAGAAAGTGGCAGTAATTCAACAAATTGAATGCCAACTGCCATTAATCCCCAACGAAGAAGAAGAAGAGTATCAGGTAAACTGTCATGGTGGAGCAACGGGTTGAAGAGACCAGGTTCAGTATGTTTATTGCAACTTAAAGGGATGAACTGGCTTTATAATTTTTTTATACTGTTGTCTGAGGTCAACTAATAACGTCTGCATGGTTTTTACATTCAAAAACATCATAATGAATAAGTAATAGGCTATTTTCTGCCCTGGTTTTGAGCCTCTCTCATGGAACGCTCGGTTTTTATAGGTGTGCCGCACTGAAGACTTGGAAGTAAACACCCACTGCTATGATTGGATAAAATTTGCATATTATAATGAGCTCTGTCTGTCCTGTGAGTACACGTGAGGAATTGTTTTGAAAGCGTGTAGGAAAACAGCAACTGGAATGATTCGCCCAAACAAACACAATGATTTATCTCTTGTCCACCCGCAATTATTTGGAATGTGATATTTATTATGACTTGGCCCGCCTGATCGGTGGATATAACCACGAACCGTGCATCACTAACACACACACACACACACACACACACACACACACACGCGCGCGCACAAGTCTCACTGCAGAGTCAGACATATCAGCATGATCAAAACTTCCGTGATTGTATTTTTCCTTCAAATATCAAGTCAAGAGAGTGAACAACACACATCAAGAAAGGAATGCTATTTCACTGTTCAAGATTCACCGGCCTGCCGACAGACTTACGTGGTAGGCCATCTGGAAAACACATTGCCCCGGGACGTTGGGCTTTGCGAGCCTTGGCCCATACATGTTCTAGTCTGATCACACAATGAACCAACAACACCTCAAATAAAGAAATCTCCAGACTGTGACAGTGTGGTAAGGTGTGTTCTGTTAGACACATACACATAATCAATAGATAGCAAACGATCTGTTACAATGCAATACTATCACATATAAAAAACATTTTTTACTCACATAGCCTAAGTGTGTTGCTTCATTCATTCATGTAATCTCATTCCTGTCTGCAAACCCAGTCTCTTGTTTACAAATAAATCTGTGGTGAAATGTGGTGAATTGCAAAAGTGCAATGTCTTCCTCACGTGAGCTGAATTTGCATTAAAAATAAAAGTCAACCATGCATTCATAATATTAGAATCTGAAGGAAGCTTTTGCAGCGACTATATTTTGCCAATATTTTGCCATCTTCGGCCTGTTTATTGCTCGGTAGCGTGATCTGTTTAGCTCTACGAAGGCCCATTATGTTACATTTCTTGTCGGTGGGCAGGGCTACAGAATCAGGTGTTCGTCTTCTTCTGTTGAGGCGGCGTTTCACCACACTCTGACATCACAGGTTGGCACATTCTGAGATTGAGCGTTTGCTGGGCCTGGTGTCAATAAAAGCTTTTCTTTGACTAACAAGGAAGTTTTCAGCTCTGAAACTTACAGAATATTCTTATATCATGATGAACTTTTATATATCAAAGGCTGAATAAAAAGTTGATTTCTCAATTCATGACCCCTTTAAGAAAATACGTCCGGTTTAATGACGGAAGAGTTTTGATTACTGGTTTTTATTCACGTACTTGCTTGCGTGAAGTATATTTCAACCCATTTAAAATTAATTTCTTCAGAAAACTTTCTTTAGAATTGCTTAAAACCAGAAATGACTTTTACTACATATAAAAAATGGCCTTATCTGTGACGCCACAATCTGTTTCCGTTACACCCAGCTAATTGAATTTCTTTATCATTATCCCTAATTATATGTTCCAAAACAGCAGAGTTCTGCCTTAGATCACAGACCCAGAGAGCCTGTCTCTCATTTCGTGCCCCTCTGATTTAGTCTGGTTTTCATGATGTCCTTTTAAGGCAGGTCTGTTTGTCACGACTGTGGGTGTCTGGTCCTCGTGGGAGCTGGTCACGCCGACTTCAGTAATGGAGAGTCTTTCCATAACACATCATCCACCCACTCCAGTCATATGTTTACAGGCATGGTCCTCTTGAAGGTGCACTTTATCAGCACTTCCCAGCCACCTGGTCCTTTTGTAGTTTCTTCATTACTTGTCATTTAGCACAGGCATCGGCTCTTACCCTTCTTGACAGTATTAATCTTTCATGAGTATTATAGGCTCATAAATGTCAGACATTTAACTGATGCCTTTGTCCAGAGCGACTTAAGATTGAACTCTAACTATGGTTTGTTTAAAGATCATTCGGTCTGGGCTGACCTTATATAATCTTTGATTTTCTTACTGATTCATTATTCCAGTCCACCCACACTCTAATGTGTCATGTGTGGCTATATTTTTATTTTATTTTATTGATTTATTATTGTCATGTAATGCTAAAAAAACCCAAAATAAGTTCACACTTTTGATATGGCTTTTTACACTTTCTCATTATCTGTTACTCCCACCATCTGTCCTTTCACACAAGAGGCAGCTGAAAATACTGTAGAGAATCGAAAAGCTGTGACTGGACTCATGTGGCTGAGTCATGTACTCAATGGTCTTTAGATAAATAAAATAAAATAAAATAAAATAAAATAAAATAAAATAAAATAAAATAAAATAAAATAAAATAAAATAAAATAAAATAAAATAAAATAAAAATGTTTCCTTGAGCCACTTTGTGGGTGTGAATGTTCACAGATAGCCTCTGTGCTATATGAGATTTTTGCCTTAAAATGACATAAACAATTCTTGAAATATTTCAAAATGACAACTGACCCATCTGTCTGCGACATAACGCAAACTCCCTTACATTTGCTTGTTAAAAATGTAGCTGACATTATATGGCAAGAACCTCAGCTGCTGGTGAACAATATACATGATGGGACGGGTCAGCTGATGTTGGCAGTGTATTTATTTAATGACATCTTCACAATCATCCACTGTATCAGTTTTTGACAGAGATAAAAGTGTTAAAGCTGTATTTTGGCCTGCTTGACGAGTGTAGATATTAATCAAGGATGACTCTTGATGGTATTTGATAAGATTAAACGTGTGCGTCACCAAATCAATTCCTCCCCTTTGTGAATAACCTTGACTAAAAATTGTTAAGACAATTACTTTTGATCACCAAATGCAGGTTGGATCCTGCAAATCCTGGTTATGTGACGTACACAGTTTTGTCTCTATATTTCTCAATCTCTATATGATTTAAGACCAGATTGGGACACTAGTTTCCAAGTGTTAGAGCAATAACTACATTCATAATTTTGTAATATTTTGCCTTATATTAAGATTGATTATGTTTTTGATAAATGTATATTTTGTGTTATTTGTATTGTATCACTTGATTTCGACTAGTTTCTACATGTTATGTATGCGTAATAATTCTGAAACAAAAAAAGGAAGAGGGAGGGCTAGACAGTCTTTTGACCATGGAAACGGATAGAATTTATGTTTTTGAACGTGAATAAGTTCTTGTAAAATGTAACTTGACCAAAGAAAAAGTAAAGCTTTGCAAGAAAAGTTATGGATTCACGCATCAAATCCTTAACACAGACTGTGTGGAAATTCATATCGTCATTACACCATGTTTCAAACCCTTTGAGTGGTAAGGAGGTTGTATTTGTTTCTGAAAGATGTAGAGATAAAGCCAAACCAAAAACAGGTTCTCTGCTACCTGCCTTCATTTCCTTTTCTGTTATTCAAATTATTATTATTAATTATGTTGAGGTGAAATATGTCAGTCCTTCTAGCCCTATGGGTGATATACAAATGCTTTTGTCTGAGGGCACCTGTCCTGCACCCCTAGTGTTTCTATATCCCACAGTGTTTGTGTGGTTTGTCCTGTGAGACCCCCCCGTGAAATGTCAGATAGAAACTACAGACAGATTCTCCTCAGGATATCCACAAAAGGTAAAATCAAGGTGATCTAATACTTTCACAGTACAAACTCATGGACATACCATAATAAAATTTAAAAAGTGACTCAAAGGACAAATCATTTTAATCTTTGAGATTAAAAGGATTTTAATATTTGAAGAGGACTGACAGAACGATGCTGCAGGTGTAATCATCCTGTTGACAGTGATTTCATACACACTGATGACCCCATTCAAAGTTTAGCGCCTAAACTCTGGAACGGTCTTCCTAGCATTGTTCGGGAAGCAGACACACTCTGTCAGTTTAAATCTAGACTAAAAACGCATCTCTTTACTATGGCTTACACATAAAACATTATCAATTTCTATTATTCAAATCAGTAAATGATTGTTAGGCTGCATTATCTAGGACAGCCGGAACCGGGAACACTTCCCATAACACCTGATGTACTCGTTACATCATAAGAAGAATGGCATCTACGCTAATGTTAGTCTTTCTGTTTATCCCGAGGTTTACTGCAGTCAGCCGGATCCGGGCCGGATCCAGATCAGATGGTGGACCAGCGCCTGGACATGACCAACGCATCCCTGAAATGTCTGCAGAGAGCGTGTCAAATAAACTCCCCCCCGTAAATGCTGCATCGACACGACATCCTCATTAAACCCGTCTTGGCGTGAACGACTCCAATCTTTCGAATAATCTTACGAATATCTATTTACCTAATATGAATTAAGACCTGCTATGTTGCCAGAATTATAATCATACACTGTTTGTTCGTCGGCCAGAGGAGAACTGGCACCCCGACTGAGCCTGGTTTCTCCCAAGGTTTTTTTTCTCCATTCTGACCCTGAAGGAGTTTTGGTTCCTTGTCACCGTTGGCTCTGGCTTTTGGCTTGCTCAGTTGGGGATACCTAAATTTCATCTATATTACCGATCTGCCCGCATTGACACTATATGATACTTGAAATTAGCTGGATAACATCACCGTTTTCACCAGAACGGCTGTACAAATTCTGTTGCATTATTTTCCTGTTAACAATGTGAAGCTGCTTTGAAACAATTGGACTTGTTAAAAGCGCTATATAAATAAAGGTGATTTGATTTGAAAGTCACCCTGACACACTATGCATGCCTTATACGAGTATATACATTAAGATGAAGAATTACAGACAGTTTAAATGTTTGGAGTTGGTATTATTGTGTAATGTTTTTGAAATAAGTCTCATATGCTCACCAAGGCTTCATTTATTTGATAAATACAGCAAAACAGTAATATTGTTATTAATATGATAATATTGTATTATTTCGATTTAAAATTTCTATTTTAATACATTTTAAAATGTAAATTATTCCTGTGATGGCAAAGCTGAATTTTCAGCAGCCATTACTTCAGTCTCAGTGTCACATGATCCATTCAGAAAGTTTAAAAGAACAGCATTTATTTGAAATAAAAATCTTTTGTAGCATTATACATGTCTTTACTGTCACATTTAGATGATTTAATGCATCCTTTTTTTCTTAAAAAGAAATGAAAATTACTGACCCAAACATTTGATTGGTAGTGTGCCAACCTTATTCTTATATCTTCTGTATATATCTGTATGGCATATGTCTATGTTAATATGTTTCCTTGCAAAAACGATCTGATTGTCTATTAAGACTGAAGTTTTAGTGTAGATTGTAATCTAAAGTAGAGTATATCAGTGCTTCTCAAACCTGTCCTGGCATGGACATGGACATGGACTCCACAAGACCCCTGAAGGTGTCCTGTGGTATCAATTCAATTCAATTCACATTTATTTGTATAGTGCTTTTCACAATACATATCGTTTCAAAGCAGCTTCACAGAAAAATGCATGCATCTACATTACAATTTAAAGTGATTTGTCCATGTGAAATGTACATATACAAAGCACACAAATGAGCTAACAATGTATTAATCAATATAAATTATTATTAAAAGGCACATAAATAAGCAAAATAAGAATACATGTTGTTAATGATTAGGGTATATAGAAATGAGAAGTGTTGATGCAGAGCTGTGTCATCTGAAATCCTCGCAGGAGTTGGAGTCGTCTCTTCACAGGTGTTGGTCATCTTCAGTCTTTATGAGAGGCTGGATCCAGACTGGAGCTGACGGACTCTCTAGTTACCTCGGGATGGGCGTCCCGAGATAAAACAGAACAGGAAAATAATTAGGGTAGCTGCTGTTTAAAGCATTAAGCAAAGACAATCATGTGCACTGATATAACTGGAGACTCTGGAGTACAAGGTTATTAGATGCATTATGTGAATGCTTGGCTAAAGAGATGCGTCTTTAATCTAGATTTAAACTGGGGGAGTGAGTCTGAGCCCGAACATTATTAGGAAGGCTATTCCATAGTTTAGGTGCAAAATATGAAAACGTTCTTCCTCCTTTAGTGGACTTAGATATCCTAGGTACTACAAGAAGCCCAGAGTACCAGAAGCCCAGAGGCACCAAGATGTTAGCAGCAACCTGTAGGTTGTAAGGTGGAGCCGCCATGGATCGAACATGTTGGTCTAGCACATCTCACAGGTGCTCAAATGGAGTGCTCAAGGCCAGGGCAACACCTTGAGCTCTTCATCATTTTCTTCAAACCATTCTTGAACAATGTGTGCAGTGTGCATTATCCTGCTGAAAAAAGCTACGTCCACCAGGGAACACCTGGTACCTGTACCTGGTCTGCAACAATGTTTATGTAGTTGGCACTTGGAAAAATGTACATCCACGGTAAACCTTCTGTTGGCTCGGACAAGACAGGATAGCCTCAGTTGCCCTCCTGCAACAATAAGCCTTGGGCACTCAATGCCCTGTCGTCGGTTTGTAGTTTGTCCCTCCTCGGACCACCATTGGTAAATTCTCACCACTGCTGACCGGAAGCAACCCATAAGACTTGCCTTTTCAGAGATACTCTGACCCAGTCGCCTTGCCGTAACAATTTAGCCCTTGTCAAAATCACTCAGATCTTTATTTTTGCCGGTTTCTTCTGCATCCAACACGTTAATTATGAGATCTGATTGTTTGATTACCATCTAATATACCCAGACTTTAATATGTGGCCTTGTTAGGAAATTATGCCCTTCCCTTGCTAACTTCTCTCCATTTACTCGGATGTAGGCTACGTCACTGCATACATTGCAAGAGCGCCCATTCTATAGGCCTGTATGTATGTTTGGGCTGTTGAAAAAGAAAAAAGAAAAAAATGCACAAACGAAAATTATAACAATGGGCCTACATTAAACTAGGCCTATAACAGTCAGCTTAAGGTATAGCTACAAGTATTATGTGTTTAAATGTCAAAATAACTTGGCGGTGGGGATTCCCCTGAGGGGAAGTGCTTAGGGATGTTTGTGAGTGTATGAAAGTGGAGTTAAACGCATGCAGTCTTTACAAGCAAGTACTGTATTTAAAATGTTCCCATGGCTACCATGTATTGAATGTTGCACGGCTCAGTGAATCTGTTTGCTTACAGTTTTAACCACTGCCAAGTCATTAATCAATTATCTCTCTTCAGTTTAATCTATTTAAAAAGACCATTTGCTATTTCGCTTTTTATAAATAATGGTATATTCTCTCCACTTTTTTTTTATTTTTGACAAAAACTGTCAAAATCCACCATAAACTTTTGAAAATTTCTCCCAAGTGCGCCAAATTCCATGAATGGATTCAGTGTATGTTACCAACAGGACCATCTTTATAAATGCAAGGAATGTCCAGTTCCTTGTGTTTTAAATGGGGCCAAGAGGTGAACCCATTTTAAGTTGATATTGCTATGGCGTAAACACTCTTTGCTCATCTAAAGCTAATGGGAATCTGCTGAGAGGCAGTGCTATTTGCTTGGTTGACTGGAATGCTGAGGCTTAATGTGATGAAGAAGTCCCCATGGAGAACTGATGGCTGGAGGCTACACAGAGTGAGCGAGGGATACTTCAGGTCACTTTAAAACCAGCAGCAACTCATACAATTTTCAATATCAGTATGGCTTGTCCAACAGGAATTAAAGAATTTTTATTGTTTCTAGATATTTGTTTATTTGAGGCCAAATGGTTGAAAGATGTTACAGTCTGTGTTAATTAACCTAACGATTCCCTTCAGACACTGATTAAATGCTTAAATGCATCATGTTCCTAATGCACTATCCCTCGATCCATTCATTTCCTGTAACAAACGTGAATTCCCTATATACAATATGACATCTTACTATGAACTTATTTTTTTTGTTTTGACATGTTAACTTATAGACTAAGCATATATAACTATCTGAGACTCGTCTGCAGGGTTTGGTTTACATTTCATGCATTCTCAGAGAGATTGATGATTCAGAGATGAAAATAAGCTTCAGTATTGAGCATTGGTCACTTGTGCAGACATCTGGTTACTGTCACTGTGAGTGTCCTGCTGCTCTGACATATTTCAAAATTAACTGGGTTAAATCTGGCCAAAATTATTAAATAAATAATTGATAAAGTAATAGCCTAATAGTCTAAATAAGAGAAATAAAAACTGACTAGAAACTGCTTTGGTAATGTGTTATTGGTCTTATTGATTATATATATATATATATATATATATATATATATATATATATATATATATATATATATATATATATATATATATATATATATATATATATATATATATATAGTAATTTAATACTAGTACTACTACTCGATTTAAGTTAATTTAGTTAATTCAATGTCTTTTATTCACAATCATTAAACAACATTCACTGAATTTCTGAAATAAGGATGACTTTAATCATGTTAATAAATAAATTTAAAAAAAAAGAAAAAAATTACAGGAAGAGCTTTATTCCCAAATATGTGCCAGTTTAAACAAGGGCCTCATAACCACGCCACTTAAAAACAGTCTAACTAATATATAAATATTATCTGGTGTTTAAGCAGGACCATTTTCTTTATAATCACTTTATAGTTCATAAGGTAGACATATTATAATCTAGTTGAATAACACAGTGCACTGAATGGAAAATATTTCTTTATTCATACATCATATTCTGCTTATTACATATCTCATTCAACCCACACTGGTTTATAAAAGACACTTTTCATGGGTGAGTTTGCACAGTGTATTTTTCCTACTAGCCAGGTATTTTGCATTCAGATAGATATTCCATTCCTGAGCATTCCTGAACTCTATTGGCAGTGTTTGAACTTGCTTTAAACAGTGTTGCTCACAATTACTACACAATGAAATAAACGCTACTGAAGGATGCATGTCCAACGTTGGTGATGTGAATGGCTCATTTTCCTGTTGTTCCAAAGGAACCGTAATCCTATCGCTCTTTGTATGTAAAGGCTATTATTATTCTTTATAATCCGCTATACAACAGTTTGTTTTTGTTCTTAAATTTGACTGTCCAAGCAGTGTTCCAAGACTTTATATTTAGTATATCAGCACTTTGATATTTAACTTCATTTGTCTATGTTTGGAAAATCTCAAGTGAATGTGGAGCTCTGTTGCTTTGCTCCGCTCCACTCCACTCACATATGCTGCTCCAGACCGCTGTTTAGTCTGTGCTGCTTCATGGCATGTCTCCTACTCTACATATTGGGGTCGGGATTCAAACTTGGGTTTCCGGTGTGGGAAGCGGGTGTACTAACAAGGATGCTAAAGACCGCAGCCTCTAACATCAGTCACTAACGTGCCTCTTGAGGCCAGGGGAGTGAGTTTTACACACACAGCTCTTACTGGCCTACATCCGCTACACTCACCCTGCTAAACCTCACTCCCATCCGGGTCACGGCACCAAATGTAACTGGTCCTACTTGACCAGCTACTAGCAGGATTTGACAAGGACGCTAAAAACCACAGTCACTATTGTGCCTCTTGAGGCCAGGGGAGCGAGGTTAACACGCACAGCTCTTACTGGCCTATGTCCGTTACACTCACCCTGCTAAACCTCACTCCCATCCGGGTCACGGCACCAAATGTAACCTGTCCTTCTCAACCCACTACAAGCAGGATTCGAACTGGGGTCTCCAGCGTGGGAGGTGGGCACGCTAACAATGACTAAAGGTATAGCTCTTACTGGCCTACATCCATTACACATGCAAACATTTGATGCTTTGAATTCTCTTTGAACTATTTTCATTAGAAAGAAATACACAAACTAACTGGCCAATTTTTGGCCAAAAAAGTTACTGGATATTAATTTGCACGTTTATAGAACTGTTGTACAAAAGCAATATAATCCTACTTTTGTTCTGAATATCAGCGTGGCTGTGATTATTATAGAAATAAAATAAATTATAGAGTGCAGCAGTGCCTGGACACTTTTTCAGCAGCCTTAGTTCTAGATGTATTTTTCCCATAGGATTTTTTTTTTTTTTTAAATCTTTGTTAAAGATCCATGAGCCATGAACCAAACCAGGTACGATATTTTGATTTGAAGCAAAAAAAAAAAAAAAAAGTATTTGAAAATTAGACAAAAAGATCAAGGTACATGACTGCGGCTTTTATGAGGGAAAAAAACTGCAATCTCATGAAGCACTGCAAATGACATCACTGAATTAAAAATGATGGAGAAATCGGCCTAATTAATTAAGGATGTTGATTATATAGAAATATACACATATTTAAGTTGTTTTGCAAGAAATCATTGTCAGTGCTCAAGAGCTCTTTTTGCACAATTTGCTTGTTGCAGTTCTCTGATTGGTGGAGATTTCAGGTAATGTAGGTAGGCTAATGTAGTTTTTCAACAGGAACTCTGCTGTTAAGCACGATTATTGAAAAAATATAATGTGCGATCTGAAATAATGTGGGCTTCAATAAAAGCAAATACCATTACTTAACAACCTTGTATCTCACAGTATGTCTGTTTTTAGATGTTTATGAGTTACCATTCGAAATGAATTCCCCTTTGGAGAAAATAAATGAGATTTTTATTTCTGGAACCTGACTGTTGCACTCTATAATGTAACAACCTTTATAAGAGCTTTCCAAAGCATGTAGGTCAACAGTTTCTGTCCTTGAAGAAGAAACACAATTAACAGAAACTGTATGACGTTCACGTTCACAGTTATTTCTTTCACTGCACAGTCATCGCCGTTAATGTCATATAATTACACAGCACACAAATAATCTGGTGTCACACTCCAATTGCTGCATTCTCCGTGTCCTTGGTAACCAACTCCTCTTGCAACGGTGACGAACCCTCCATTAATTCTAGACCATGTTCTGTCAAAGATGAGATGTCAGGACTTGCACTGTAGCTTGTCCAAGATGCTTGGTCAGTTGTGGGAGAGGCTGAATTCTCAGGGGCGCCGAAACCAGAACTGCCATAGATGTTTTGTTCAGTAGAAGATGTGGCTCCACGAGGTTCACTTGATGCACCTGCTACTAGAATACTAGTTTTCGACTCATGGCTAACTTCTGCTGTACTGAAACGTCCTGGTTTTTCATAAGCGTGTACCGAGTCAAATGTTCCTATTTGGTCAGTTTTTGTTGTAGGGACATGTGGAAGGCCTTCATGACCTTTGTTGTCAACCCAGTGCAGTTGTCCCTGTGGAGAAGTGGAGTGGGCGTAGGTGGGAGTCTGTGTTGATCCCAAGCTCACCGGTGGAGTATTATTCATCTTGTTAATTGTTGGTACATCACTTGTTGTGATATTACTTGTGTTTATGGGCATAACTGCGGCCGTCCCCAACACATCTGACTGTCCAGACACAGGGGCAGGCGTAGGTTTCCATATCAAACTGTAATAAATTGCCAGTATTATAGCAGCCAAAGACACTGACAAAACATATGCGAATACAGTAGCCAGTCTCACCCACTTTTTATTGGTTTTAGCAGCCATTTTAGCTTTTTTATCTCCCGTGTATGTAGCCGGTTTGCCCCGTTCCATGTTTGGCATAAAGTCCCGTTCCCTCATGTTCGCGCGGATTCTCCCTCTGTGCTCCTGTACGGCGTCCGTCTTGAACGCTTGTTATTATTCGGCTATTTCAAGAGAACTGCTGACGGTTTAATACACAGCGCTTGTCGATTATCCACGTCGCTGTTTTTTTATTTTTTATTCATTCATTCATCATTTCTCCAATCTTGCAAATCCACAATAGCGATCTGTTTCCAGCATGACAGCAGCGTGTGGTCGTTATTTCCATGCAGAGATGCTTCCAGAGCGATAGATGACCGGTAGCTAAAGCAATATAACCCCGTCTAAAACAGTGTAGAGATGGGCTTCATCTGCTGAAAGACATGAAAACTAACATACAGACAGCATCTGTGTTTATGCTGCGAGGGGACCGTGTGCTATAGAGCTAAGATGAAGGGAGGTGGGTCTTACTAGTGCGCACTAACAAGTCGCTGCCCACAGCTAAACGTCATCCTGTCAGAATCCCCCTGCCCGTGTTTGGGTAGCTGACAAATAACATAGGCAACATGGTTAGGCTACATTTAAAGGGAAACTGTATCATATGTGACCATAAATATATTTGAACAGTATTGCATTTTTTGCAGGACAGTCTCTGCTTAAAACTTAGTGTCAACCACCAATTGTGATTTTTACTAACCATATATAAATCATTAAACAACTATACACAAATAGACATTTTAACAAATTTCAGTTCACTGTGGTCTTGACTTGGTTTTGTAGTTTTCTATTCTGTTTTAGAAACGTTGGCCCAGTACAGTTGCTTTCATATACACTCTGGGTTAAAAACAACCCAAGCTGGGTTGAAAATGGACTAACCCAGCAATTGGGTTGTTTTAACACAATAAATGTTTTAACCCAGCAGTTGGGTTAAATGTTTGCTTAAAACAACCCAATTGCTGGGTTAAAACAACCTGATTGCTGGGTTAGTCCATTTTCAACCCAACTTGGCCAGCATTTTTTAGAGTGTAGGCTTAAAAATATATTAAATATATGTAATAGTTTAATTTGGATAGTTTGTTTTTTAGTCAAAGACTTTACTGGATCTGTCTAAAGGACATACACTTTTTGCCCATTTCAGATGCAGAATGGTTTATAAATTTAGTTTTGTCAAATAATGCTTTTGTTGTACAGTGAGTGGCTTGGTTTTGACACATTAGTCATGGATGCCACCAGCTGGGCAAACAGCTACACTGCACTATGACTGAAATAACTACATGAAATAACCTGAGATCATAGTGCCAAATTAATGCTAAATTAATATCATTATGTGAATAATTTAATATCATACTACTTTACACATGTAACTTTCCCCACCAGCGTATTAGAAGTCAATAGTTGGTTAATTGATTGGTCAAACAAGGTACAATATTGTTGTTGGTTATTGTGATGATAAAATATATCTGTATGTCTCTGAAGAGAGATATTTGAAGATGTTTAGAGAGAAGAGATTGTTGATGTGTCTCATTCTGTGTACTCCTAATATAAAGCAAGCTTGTAATTTTACTTACTGTCCGTTTGACACCTCTCAACATGTTTTTCACACAGCTGATTTTAAAGACCAAAAGAGCAAACCGAGGACAAGTGTTGCCACTAGATGGCTTGACTTTTAGCAATGCAGGACAAGAACAGACTATTTTTAGAGTTAGTGTTATACAAGTATTCAGGACTTAACCTCCGTAACTTGGCTGAGGGTGCTGAATATGGGTATAAATAATGGGTATAAAAATTAATCTAGATGCCTGTTGGCAGATGGCGTAAAGCACTCATTATCAAATATCAAATAAAAGCTTCTTGCATAGTCATGAGCTAGCATGTGGTTCTCATCTTTATACCATTTTTAAGTTTTTATACAACAGTTTGCTGTAACAGAATAAAAATGCCAGAATCATTTAAAGGGATAGCAATTTTACTAAATATTCATCATTTACTCACCCATATTGTTCTAACCCTGTCTGAGTTTCTTTCTTCTGCTGAACACAAATACAGATACTTTAAAGAAACGGTTTACGGTAGCCATTGACTTCTAGTAGAAAAAAAAAAAAATACCATGGAAGTCAATGGCTGCCGTCAACTGTCTGGTTACCAACATTCTTTAAAATATCTGTATTTGTGTTCAGCAGAAGAAAGAAACTCAGGTTTGGAACAACATGAGGGTGAGAATTCACATTTTTGGGTGAATTATCTCTTTAACCATTTCATGCATGAAGGTTACTATAGTAGACAGCTATTCAAAAAGCATTTTCTTGCATATGCATGGGTTTTAGTTGCACATCAACCTCTACAGTGGAACTTTGTGCATCATCCTATACATTGCCACCAAGTGGCAAGCTGTTGTATGCCGATTTTTCCCACTCCAAACCAAGATGGCCAATGGCCAGTCAGAAATGCCAAGTTGCTCGGAATATCCATCCATTCCTTCCATCCATCCTAGGAGACTCTTGTAGGTAAAAAAAAAAAGATAGCATTAAGCAATATCTAATGAGTCATATCACCAATTTTCCAAATATTGATTTTAGATTGTGAGAAAATTCTGATTAATCATCTGTCCACTACAATGGACATGCACAAACAGCTATATTTCAGCTACAATTCATATCTACTATTATTGTGACAGGTGTTTTTTTTTAATACCTCATCTACAGTAACCTTTTTGACTGTAAATAAATGTATTTGTGTTATTACATTTACATTTAGTCATTTAGCAGACGCTTTTATCCAAAGAGACTTACAAATGAGAACAATAGAAGCAACTAAAAACAGTCAAGGCCAACAATATGCAAGTGCTGTAACAAGTCTCAGTTAATCTAGCACAGAACACATAGGACAGAACTTTTTTTTTTCTTTTTTTTTTCTTTTTTAAATAAATAGACAAACAGAAAACGAATAGAGTGATAAGTGCTATTCTTTATTGGTCAGATGCTGCTGGAAAAGATGCGTCTTAAGATATTTTTAGAAAATGGCTACCGACTCGGCTGGTCGATTTGAGACAGGCAGGTCATTCCACCAGGTGGGAATGGACCAGGAAAAGGTCCTTGTGAGGGATTTCATGCCTCTTTGGGATGGCGGCACAAGGAGACGTTCACTTGCAGATCACAAGCTTCTGGAGGGTGTGGAAGTCTGAACAAGTGAGTTTAGGTATGCTGGTGCAGAGCCAGTGGTTGCCTTGTAGGCGAGCACCAGTGCCTTGAATTTGATTCGAGCGGCTATTGGCAGCCAGTGTAGACTGATGAAGAGAGGCGTGACGTGCGCTCTCTTCGGCTCATTAAAGACCAATCTCGCCGCTGCATTCTGGATCAGTTGCAAGGGTTTGATAGTGCATGCTGGAAGGCCCGCTAGAAGAGCATTACAGTAGTCCAGTCTGGAGAGAACAAGCGCTTGTACCAGGAGTTGTGTGGCCTGCTCTTGTAGGAAGGGTATAATCTTCCTTATTCCTTTATTAGAATGTAATTTGAATTGACATCAAAAAGTAATCTGATTACATAATGCACATTACTTGTAATGCATTACTTGTTAGATCAAAAGTAATCTTACTGCATAATGCATGTTGCTCATAATGCATTACTTTACTTGTTAGATCAAAAGTATTCTGATTATGTCATGTGTTACTTGTAATTGCATTACTTTACTCATAACATCAAAAAGAATCTTATTACATAATGCACATCCTTTTAATACGTTACTTTACTCGTTACATCAAAAGTAATCTGATTGTGTTATGCATGTTACTTGTAATGCATTACCCCCAACACTGCTCATGTCATATGAGATTGAAAACATCATATTTACAAAATACTGATTACTGTTTTCTTTAAAAAGAACTGCTGATGATGATAATTCCATCAGTGCTCATGGTCGGTGATTTGTCAATGACCACACTCATTGCTTGGCTTAGATATCACAGGAGAGCACAAAGTCATGGCCATTCTCTTTCTTTTAACTTACCGAATCAAAATAATTTACCAAGTTAAAACCTTGCAAATGTGCACTTTTTCTTTCTTTCTTTTAGTGCGAACCTAAAAGATGAACACAAGAATGTGGGTAAAATGACATTTTATGACTCAAATGTGTTTGTTTAATTGGTCTGTAAATTTACTCATCTTGTATAGCTTTCCTGTAGCTCAAGCAATAAGATTGTGGCGCTAGCAACGCCAAAGGTCATGGGTTCGATTCCCAGGGAAAGCAAGAGCTGACAAAAAATGTAAAAATGTGTACCTTGAATACAACGTAAGTCGCTTTGGATAAAAGTGTCTGCCAAATGCATAAATGTAAATGTACAGAATTCTGCTCTTATTGAACAGGGTGAAGAAGTGGTGAACTACACTAAGTTAAACCACGATGTAGTGAAACCAAGGAACATCTGTAAAGTATACCAAGCTGAATGTGTTGTCATAAAACTTCCCTAATTGCTATAAACATTTTATGCTAAATAACCCCTCATTTGTACTGCATAAAATATGCTTTTTCCATCGAGTGCATGAGTCATGGGTGTATGGCAGGGTATGATGATCCCATGAGAACATTGTCTGTGTTTCTGGTTCTCACAAGTCGCAAATTTATGTCATTTCATTGATTTTATGTCTGCTAAATGAATAAATGTAAACAAAAAATCCAAGCCCTTTAGATTATATAGGACTGTATTCCCACAAACAACTAAATGTGGACTGTGAAGACATACTGATATTGTATGATTCTTGCCATGTGTTTCTAATAATCATCCTATGAATAAGTGTTAATTTTGGCAGAAAATAATAGCCTGTATATATCAATTGTCACAATTATTTTTCCATTAGTTTTTTAGCTTCTCTTTATTTGCTTCATTAAACTATTTTGTGTACTAAATAGATTTTTTTTTTTTAAATAATAAAAATTCTGATTTAGTTTTATGTTCTCTGATAAAATATTTAATATTCACAAACTGGATGGAACTGGGAACAGAAACCAATGCAGTCATGTGAAAGGACATAAAAATGAACTGATAAATATACCAGTGGAATAAAAGGTCTACGAGGATGAGCGGAACAGACTCAACAGGAGACAGAAACGCAATACATTAAGGAAAGTTACATGTGGTATGTCAGAATTATTGATGAAAAATTTTTTTAAATGCTTCTATAGCTGCAAGCCATGTGTGGGATCCAATCTGAAGACAAAGAAATATGTCACCGTGAAACATTACCCATATTTCAGTTTGCTAGAAACTACACCCTTGTAACCACAACCATGAAACTTTACACAACAGCAGTGTGTGTCATACTTCCCAATAGAGCCGTTCAGTCATGAAGTCAAATTGCAGGCCAACTTAAAAGAACAAAAATATGGGTTCCTTCTGAATTTTCCATATGGGAACTGTTTTGGGGGATTGGATTTATAAGTAAAAAAAGAGTCTGTGGCTCTTTTAAATTCTACAATCTATTCATAACATGAATGTGAATTTTTAAGCTTCTTTTTTAAATGTAAGTTGTTAATACACAAACAAGTTGGTATATAAGGACCAAAGTGGTTATCCAATTCCTCAATCACATAAACTCACCTTCATGAGCTAGCTGTAGTCCTTATTTAACAAGTGTGCCTTTCTGTCATGGTCAGGGTGAAGTCGTGAAACCACATAGAATACATAAAACGTGTATTCAGTGACATAAAAACATTCACAAACTAATTCCACATACAATAACTGTGCTCTTCACAGTTTCATGGCTTAAAACGTGTTTTGATTTTGTTTGTAATTTATATGCCTGATAACAAACCCCCATTACAGGAAATAATGATCTCAATGAAGGCATTGTGTGTGGGTTAAATACATTAGACCAACACATATAAACCAACGCTATCGCACTACCAATTCGTACGTAGCCTATTTGTACGAGGTGGCTAATTCGTATGAATTCGTACGACCTCACCTCACTCGGATGAATTCATACAGTGATGGGTACACTCTCAGAAAAAAAAAAAGGTACAGTGCTGTCACTAGGGCGGTACCCTAAGGTACAAAAGTGAAATGGTACATCTTTGTACCTTACTCACCCCTAAATGGTACATATTAGTACCTTAAAAGGTACATATCAGTACTTTAAGAGTGTGCATTAGTACCTTAAAGATACATATTAGTACCTTTTCGGTTTTGTACCTTAGGGTACCGCCCCAGTGACAGCGCTGTACCTTTTTTTTCTGACAATGTAGGTTTTAGGGGCGGGGTTCGGGGTAGGTCATTTGTACGAAATCAAACGAATTGACCAACTCGTCAAATACGCACAATTTAGCAAACAAAAACAAAAACAAACAGTACTAATATTTTAAGTAAGCTTATAAATATATTCAAATAGCTAATTTAAATCAATATTACTAATAATACTTTGTTTGTTTGAATAGTTTACTGTGCACTAGCCTATATTCAGAATATTGATCGAAATGATGGCACATTTATTTTCTTTTTCATGTATTTCTTTTTCTGTGTTTTCGCTTATTTGATCAAATAACTTAACTGTTATTTGAGTTACTAAAGGATAGTTCACACACAAATGAAAATTCTGTCATCATTTATTTCCATAGTATAATTTTCCCATACTACAGAAGGCAATGGGTTCCATCAACTGTTTGGTTACCCATATTCTTCAAAATATCTTCTTTTGTGTTCAGCAGAAGAGAGAAATTCATACAGGTTTGGAACAACCTGAGGTGAGTAAATGATGACAGACTTTTCATTTTTGGGTGAACAATCCCTTTAATTGCCATTTTCAATAGAAATTAAAACCATTAAAGCATAACCATACATGCTAAAAAGTAAAGAAAGTGCTGATAAATTTTCCTAAAGTAAAGTAAAAAAAAAAAAAAAAATACAAAATTCTTAATAGTTTTGATCCTATTGAAATGTAAATAAATACATGAAAGTTCATATCGCCTGAGCGAACGTTTTTAACCAGATTGTTTGGTAGAAAATCAGGATAACAGTGGCATCTGAAATGTTTTCCTTATCCGCACCTTTAGTTTGTATTTGGCAGTTAATGAGGTGAAACGCTGTTTAGAAGCAAACTCTGACTGACTGCCTGTGCTTTCACGAAAGCAGAACGCATGTTGAGATGACCCAATAGGTGTCAAGGGCCTGCTCTTGACTGTGCCTGAGTCCACACGGCCAAGCTCAAGAACAAAAGGTTGCAAGACTCTCCTTGTCTGTGTCCCACAGATCTTTGATGACCCCCGTCAACCCCCCAACATACACAAGCACGGCCCATACCCCAGCACATACATACAACCTCAGCATGTGGCAGACTACCGGAGCCGACCCAATGTTGCCTCATTTGCATTTTAAGCACAGGATGGAAAGAGAACACTTGAGGTGTTGTAGCACACAACGGCTCATCAACATTTCAGCAAGAACTTCTGTTATCACACTTATCAAGTGAGTTTTTACTTTACAGCTCCTCTCAAGCACGATTCAGCCAGATTATATACTACAACAGCATGATATTTTAGTTAAAGTTTGTTTGACTGGCCGTTTAAGACAATTGAACCAATGATTATGCCGTTTTTGGCATAAGAATAAATAAGAACATGCTACATTCATCTTCCGCATTGTTTCAAGCCTGGCACCAAGCTCTCTCCATTCAAAAAACTGGACAGAGTAAATTCAGGGGGAGAGATGTAGGTGGGGTCAGGCTGATGTGGAGGGGGTGTGTGACTGAAGGAGTAGAAACAAAAGGTTCTGTGAAAGGCTGCAAAAGGTGGACAGGCAGAGGTGTTAAAAGCGATACCCTGAAGAAACAAGAGGGAGATATGCACCTTCCCAGATCTCTCTCTCCCTCTCTCTGCCATTTGCACATACTGTCTGCTCTAGCACAACTCCAATCAACAAATGTTTGAGCTTGACCTTGTGCGGCCTGTAGGTCTGACTTGTCTTTTAGTGAGATAACTGGAGCATGAGCAGCACTATGACTAAAAGGGAAAAGGTTTCCGAAAATTGCATACCTGCTGAATTTACAGAACCCTAAGAACGGTGTGTTCAGGGGGTTCAAATGAAAAGCAGGGTCTTTCGAATCCATTAAAAGAGAACACTACACTAAACATCACCAGGTATACAGAAAAATCTATCTACATCTGATTGAACCTGGACCCCAGGCTTTGGCATGGAAAGAAAACACTTCAAAGCCATTGTCTGAGGGAGTTCACTTTGAGCTATGGAAATGGAAATTTCCAGCATTCCTCGATGATAATGGGCTAACTCCAAAAGCGCAGTGAAGCTTAACTTTAATTACTAAGGAAGTTGTAGACCCTATTCAAACATTGTTGTCCATTTAAAATCTTTGTAGTGTTATTGCTGATAAAAAATGCAAACATATAAGGCTTTGCAACAAACTTTATTCGAACTTTGTGTAGAGAGACACAAGACCTTTTCTAAACAGTCACAGATTAAAGAAACAATGAATACAGTTCAAATGTGTACAAGCTATGCAGTATTACCATAAATTATGCATTATTTGTTATATAATAAAACTCAATAAATTTCCTAATTTAAAATGCAGGACTTTCACATAATTTGCTGATATATATATATATGGCCTTTGTTTACACTTTTTTTCAAATTACCTGGCCGAGGCCACAGGTTTGCAGTGAGGACACAATTATTTGGAAACCATCCTCACAGATATAGTGACTAAATGTGTTTTGTGGGGACATTTGGGTCTTCACTATTACTTTATATGCTATATGCTACTATTAACCGTTTTGTGATGTTTAGATATATGGTATAATAAACATTAGTATAAAAACCATTGTGTCAGTGAGAAGTCCTCATTATATGTGTGCGTGTGAATAGGTACAACGCAACCCAGTGATTGACAATTTCCTGGAGGGAGGTCCCTCCCTTATCATGTGAAATTTCCACTGCTTGGGTTCAGATTGCGCTCGTTGTCACTTATGATGAGCACGTTGTTGTCCGCCTCACACGATGGATTAAACTTGGAGTTGTGAGAAAGTCACTGTTTTGCCATTCCTGACTGCTTTACGAAACTGATTTAAACAGGGAAGCAGGGAAGCATTAAAAAACAAGGTAAGGTATCTGCGCGATCATTTTGTGCGTTTGAATAGTTTACTCTGAACGGTACTGTTTGGAATAATTCAGTCTTAAATATTACTGCACTTTTATTTTCTCAAGTGTAGGCCTATTTTATTTTCTCAATTTCTTAATTGTGTTTGGTCCACTTAATTGGCATAACCGTGCATGATAAAAAGTAACGAAAGTGCTACGTTTTCGTCTAACGTTAACTGAATTGTTTTCAACGTCGTAGACTCGTCGCTGTTGCGTTTAGGCTTCACTGCCTCGTTAAAAGTATCTGTAGTGATAGGCCTACTTTTCTTGTGGCTTGTCGTTTTCTTGTTTCTATTTAAAACGTGTAGTTATGCATTTACCTTTTTTTTTTTTTTTTTTTTTTTTTTTTTTTTTTTTTTTGATGGGCCCCAACAAAATAAACTGTCTATTAAAAAATGATAAACGTCAGGGAAAGAATGGTTGGGAATCTACAGTACAAAATTAACAGACTTAATAGAAAGTTGCAAATAAAGAGACAATTTGATATTTAATTTACCAAACAGCTGTGAGGAAAAAGGATTGATAAACCAAAAATAAATGCATATTTTCTTTTTACTTTTCACTTAGCGTAACGATACATATAAACCTGCTATTTTATAATGTAAACCACTAAGCTTCTTAATCAAAATGGGGCTCTGTGACTACTGACATGATTACATCTATTGTGATCATGATTTCTATGATGCAGAGAAATCTTAATAATAGTCCCAATATGTGTTGTAAGCAATACTTTTCTGGAGCTTCAGCAACTTTAAGAGAAGCAAACTGGAATTAAACTATGTAAAATGTTCACATGAATTTCCTTGAGTAGTTGTCAAATACATTGGTAATTGTTTTAGACCGTTCAAACCAAAAAGTTAATTTTGGCCACAAAAATGGGATAAGGATTAAATTGATTACATTTTATCCAATTACAAGTTATCACATCCACCTCTTTACTATTTGTTTCATTCAAAAACAAAACTAAAACTTATTTCATTAAATTAATTGTTTTAGATTTTCTCAAAATGCTGAAGTAGAGCTCTCTTCAAAGATTTTTAGATGGATGTAAAATATCTTTGAAGAGAGCTCTACTTCAGCATTTTGAGAAAATCTAAAACATGTATGCACATTTTGTCAACCCCTTCATATAAAGATCTGCTGATGCTAATCTTGTTTCTCCCTTTGTTTTGTTTTTTTTGTGTAGGCATGATTCAGAGGACGGAGGTGGTGCTCTCAGTCTTGGGGGAGCTGCAGGAGGCTACAGAGTGTGTGGGTCTTGATGCCCTCACTAAAGTTGCTATGGAGGTGGAACAGGCCCTGGCCTCTTTCTGTCTTCCTAGAGCACTCTGCTCTGAGATCTCCTCATGGCTTGGCATCGATGCGGTAGCTCACAGACTGTACCCGGCAGACGCCCCGGCGGGTTTGCTTCCTCTGGTCTGCAAAGGAGAAGGAAACATGCTGTTTGATGCAGCTAGCATGCTTCTAGTGGGCTCTACAAACCTGAGTCTGGAGCTGCAGGTCAGGACTGTAGTGGAGATGCTTCTCTGGAAGCGATACTACCTGTGCGGCATGATCGACTCAAAGGTGATGCTGCAGGCAGTTAGGTTTTCTCTCTGCACCGAGGAGTCTCAGGAGATGCTCAATCTGCCGATTCAGGTGCTGGAGGCCATCTTCGACGCTGATGTCAAGGCCTCCTGCTTCCCTGGCTCATTTGCGAACATGTGGCACGTGTATGCGCTGGCGTCTGTCCTGAAGTGCAACATTTATTCGGTTTATCCCATGTACAATTTAAAGATTCGGCCCTATTTCAATCGACTCATTCGCCCAAGGACATGGTCGAAAGACTCCGAGCCCTTGATCCTTCACATCATGTGGTCGGGCGACCTGGAGGCAGGCTCTGTATTCAAACCAAACAACTTTGTAGCTTTGATTCATGCAAGCGACCTCAAAATCGGAAGTCCCAACAGCGAGCAGCGAATGCCCTCTGTAAAGTCCCTGGAGCTTCTGAATCGGGATGCCCAGCTGTCATACTCCAACCTCAAAGACAAGTTCAATATCACCAAGAGCACCTTTTACCGCTGGAAGAGGCAAAGCATCGAGTACCACAAGAAATCAGTGGCCAGATATGAGGCCAAACACTTCTTCCTGACATCTTACAAGCAAGGGAAGCTGATTCCCCTCAGCCAATTTAAAGGGCTTTTCCCAGAAATTCCAAGATCCACATATTACGCGTGGAAGCAAGAGCTTGTGTCTACTTGCAGTGTCTCAGGTGGCTCTACAGGGGAGCTGAGTCCCAGAGACAGCACTGAACAGGACTACTGGTCCTCACCAGAAGTCAAGAAGAAGCCCAGCCAAGGGAGCTTTGCTAGCATGTTGGCTTTCAAGTGCGAGAAACTAGAAGGAGAACGGGCCCAAAACATGGCCTTGATGCAGGAGGCGAAGAAGAGCTTGCAGAACTGTATCGTTGCAAACGCCTCGTTCCCCTACAGAATTTTCAAAAGAAGGTTTCCAGGTATCTCCAGATCCACATACTACAACTGGAGGAGGGAAGCCATGCTGTTCACACCATTCAAAGAGCTCTCAGGTAGCAGCGAGGAAAGCTCAGATGCTGATAAAACCCAGAGTCCCAGAAGTCAGATGTCCCCTGCTAAGTTTGACAGACAGAAACTATCACCAAGAGTGAAGATCTCCAGACGCAAACAAAGGAACATGATGCTGGCATACCACCAGAGGAAAATGTTAAGGGAAGAAGCCAAAATGTACATCCGGAGGTCAAAGATGTCCTTTATTAAATTTAAGCTCAAGTTCCCTTCAGTGTCCTCCTCTTTCTACTGGCTCTGGAGAGATTCTTTGAACAGGAAAACCAAGAATCCCGTCATGATGTCTGAGACGGAGGAATCTCAGAGCTTGGCTGTGTCACCAGAGGTCTTCGAAAAGATGAAAACTCCAGGAATGTTTTCTTTTGATGGGAACATCGATTGCCTGAATGGAGAGACGGTTAGTCCCTCTGAATTCACACTGCCTGAATACTCTTTGCCTGACCAGTCCAATAATGAACATATGTTTGTGATGGATGTCGTGGCACTGGCCAATTTCAAGGCCCAAGCAAAGCTGTTTTTGCAACAACGCTTTGAAGAGAAATCCTTTCCTACATTCAAAGAGTTCCGGTCTTACTTTCCTCTTACTCCTCGTTCCACCTATTACATGTGGAAAAGGGCTCTTCATCACGGGGTGCCATTAATTCATGGGTGAATGCTGTTATTTTCTTCACCACTGTAAAGTCCAGTAATTGCGATTAAAACTGACACTACTAATTTTTATAGTTCACAATGCAATGTTTCTTTGAGATTGACTTTCTTTTGTTTTTTGTCACCCGCATAATTGCAGTTCATGCATCTTAATAATTTGTTGTTTTCCCTTATTTGACCACTTGGTTCTAGCTCATGGACATTTGCGTGTGTGTGAAATTCAGACCGTCTTTGTGTCCACCTACAGTAAGGGCTGATGGCCCGAGGCAAAAGGCAGTTCAAAGACATTATCAGGCTCCCTTTTGACCCCCACCCAAATATTTACAATTTAAATGAGTTCTAAGTTCTGATTCCTTTTATTTTCTTGTCTATTTCTTTTTAATTGTTTTTGTCTTTTTTTATTTTTATTTTGTTTTATACTTTTTTTTTTTTTTTTTTTTTTTTTCAGTTGAAAGTTACAGTTGAGGATTTTTCTTAAATTTATATTATTTTAAATTCTTACATCGGAGGGTTCTTTATTTTTTTTTTTATACATATATATTTTTATACTGACAATTGAATGTGATCTCTGCTCTGGAAAACTTTATGTGGCCAATTTAAAATGGATTCCTCACAATTGAATGTTACAGAATTGTTGTTTTGCACATTGTTTTTGACCATGTTTCAGTTTACGTTTTTTTTTTTTTTTTTTTTTTTTTTTTTTTTCTTGCTAAAGTTGTAAATATTTGACAGTTTCTGACTGATACTGTTGAAGTGTTTTCTGAAGTTGTGTTGTTCAACTAGCTGATTTTTTTTTTTTTTTCTTCAGCTTCATGTTTATAATGTTCTGTAATTTTTGGTTAAACTTGTCTAAAAAAATTACACAAGTTCACAATGTGCTCCTTGGATCATTTTGCTGAATGTGAGCCCAAAGCTAATTTTGTTAATTTCATCATGTTGAGCATCTCATGTATGAGATCAGTTGCTCTGTGCAATAAAATCTGGTTTATACCCACTGTTCTCTGAAGTATTATAAATTTTAACCACCTAGTGTTGAGTTAATAAAGATCTGTGTTAGAGTTGAGTAAGAAGATGCTCTGGGGTTGGTTGAATTCAAATTAGGCAGATCATTTAGTCCAACAGCACTTGGGAAGAAACTGTTATGGTTTCAGAGTCGGACAGTAATGAAGTACTTTTGAGTACTGTAAGTACACTTTTGAGTATCAGTTTTTTTTTCTCTTTTTTTCTTTCTTTCTAGAAACTTATGACTTTACTACATTTGAAAAACAAATATCATACTTTTCACTCTACATTTTCTATCAAGGTCCTTGAAGTTGAAAGTCGTTTCTATGTAGCCGCTTTGAAAGTCAGTGGATGATTTCCAAGCGTTTATTGAACACTGGTCAATTGATAGCAAAATAGAATGCAGTTCCTCTGCGCATTGCACTCACCCATGGCCATACCTAGAAAGTATGTTTTGGTTTTCTGAAAAGATTAAATATTTGTTTTAAATGTTTGCTTTGTTTACCTAAAACTGCCTTCACAGTCTTCAAAAACTCGCAGAAGCATATTGAGGTGTCTAAAGTTTAATTTCTGGTGCAAGCTTGAAATGGAAATTTTCTGAGCTTTTACAGGTGCTGGTCATATAATTAGAATATCATCAAAAAGTTGATTAATTTCACTAATTCCATTCAAAAAGTGAAACTTGTATATTATATTCATTCATTATACACAGACTGATATATTTCAAATGTTTATTTCTTTTAATTTTGATGATTATAAATGACAACTAAGGAAAATCCCAAATTCAGTATCAGAAAATTAGAATATTGTGAAAAGGTTGAATATTGAAGACACCTGGTGCCACACTCTAATCAGCTAATGAACTCAAAACACCTGCAAAGGTCTTTAAATGGTCTCTCAGTCTAGTTCTGTAGGCTACACAATCATGGGGAAGACTGCTGACCTGACAGTTGTCCAAAAGACGACCATTGACACCTTGCACAAGGAGGGCAAGACACAAAAGGTCATTGCAAAAGAGGCTGGCTGTTCACAGAGCTCTGTGTCCATGCACATTAATAGAGAGGCGAAGGGAAGGAAAAGATGTGGTAGAAAAAAAGTGTACAAGCAATAGGGATAACCGCACCCTGGAGAGGATTGTGAAACAAAACCCATTAAATGTGGGGGAGATTCACAAAGAGTGGACTGCAGCTGGAGTCAGTGCTTCAAGAACCACTACGCTCAGACGTATGCAAGACATGGGTTTCAGCTGTCGCATTCCTTGTGTCAAGCCACTCTTGAACAACAGACAGCGTCAGAAGCGTCTTGCCTGGGCTAAAGACAAAAAGGACTGGACTGCTGCTGAGTGCTCCAAAGTTATGTTCTCTGATGAAAGTCAATTTTGCATTTCCTTTGGAAATCAGGGTCCGGAGGAAGAGAGGAGAGACACACAATCCACGTTGCTTGAGGTCCAGTGTAAAGTTTCCACAGTCAGTGATGGTTTGGGGTGCCATGTCATCTGCTGGTGTTGGTCCACTGTGTTTTCTGAGGTCCAAGGTCAACGTAGCCGTATACCAGGAAGTTTTAGAGCACTTCATGCTTCCTGCTGCTGACCAACTTTATGGAGATGCAGATTTCATTTTCCAACAGGACTTGGCACCTGCACACAGTGCCAAAGCAACCAGTACCTGATTTAAGGACCATGGTATCCCTGTTCCTAATTGGCCAGCAAACTTGCCTGACCTTAACCCCATTGAAAATCTATGGGCTATTGTGAAGAGGAAGATGCGATATGCTAGACCCAACAATGCAGAAGAGCTGAAGGCCACTATCAGAGCAACCTGGACTCTCATAACACCTGAGCAGTGCCACAGACTGATCGACTCCATGCCACGCCGCATTGCTGCAGTAATTCAGGCAAAAGGAGCCCCAGCTAAGTATTGAGTGCTGTACATGCTCATACTTTTCATGTTCATACTTTTCAGTTGGCCAAGATTTCTAAAAATCCTTTCTTTGTATTGGTCTTGAGTAATATTCAAATTTTCAAGAGATATCAAGAGATACTGAATTTGGGATTTTCCTTAGTTGTCAGTTATAATCATCAAAATTAAAAGAAATAAACATTTGAAATATATCAGTCTGTGTATAATAAATTAATATAATATACAAGTTTCACTTTTTGATTGGAATTAGTGAAATAAATCAACTTTTAGATGATATTCTAATTATATGACCAGCACCTGTAGAGCTAAAGTTTCAGTATGAAGCATTGTTGTGTTAACTTTCGTCAATAATTTTCATCAATGATTTTTCACTGACGAAAATGAGACAACTAAATAAACCGTTATGAATGACAAACACTGACAAAAATCGATTGACATTTTCATCAACGAATAAATTAGATTAAAATGTTAGGGAGGGACGATTTGGGAAAAGATCCAGTCAGAATGATGTCCTGTGTGAGATGCGCAGATTTGAATTGTAATGTGCTGATCTACCCTGCCGTCTCATGAATGCTCAAAAATGTAAACGTGGAGAAAGAGAATAACAGACATATTGATAAGGCTGAAAAAGGGTGACGACACAAAATAGAGCTTAATTCAATCCGGTTTGCTGTGCACACACAGAAAGCTGCTTCTTAGTACTGAATTTTTGTCTATTTAAGCTACGAAAATCGTATTATATTTAGTCGACTAAAACAATTCAAATGCGACTAAAACTACATCAAAATTTGCTGTCAAAATGAACACTGATATGAAGTATGGTCGCTTAAATTTTTTTTTTTTCATGGATTTGCTCGCCAAGTTGCCTTAGCCTTGTGGATACACCGCTAACGCATAGGTAAAGTTCGACAATGACATTAGTTAGCATACAAAAACTTAGCTAATAATGTTAACTGAAGTCCTTTCAGATATATGTTTTAGCATAATCTTGTCAAATAAACACCATGTAGAAACCTTTCATTTCTATGATTTTGACTTAAATAAGAGCTTTATAACTTTTAAACAAGTATTTAAATGAGTTTAAGGTAGTCGTATGTCAGCATGTCAGATGGAGCATCACTGACTGGCTTAAACCACCATGATGGGCGTGCATTCATACAACAATGCAACACAATAATAAAATAATGCATTTACTTTTACTTTTGATACTTAAAAAATAATTTAAAAGTAATTTTTGGTAATTTAAAAAGCAAGTACTTCTGTACTTTTACTTAAGTAAATATCTAAATATCTAATGGAGTTGTGTACAGTACTTTGTCCACCTCTGTATGGTTGAAATTAGCCCAATATTGGCCCAGTAAAAAGTGCATGTGCATGTCTGAGAAAATCTTTCCATCAGCGTGCCATTTTTCTCAAGGTGTAATTGGTTTTAAAAATGGCAAATGAGAGAGAGAGAGAGAGAGAGAGAGAGAGAGAGAGAGAGAGAGAGAGAGAGAGAGCTTGCTAGTGTGATTCATCAACACTGTGATGTGTGTCTTATGTTTCTGGAGCACTTCTCAGACAGATTTTAACATATCTGCACCGTCGAAGTGTTTACCTCGCAGTAGCATGAAAATAATTGACAGGTGGGCCAACCGTTCAAGGATGAGCATCAGGATAAAGGAGTTTTTTTATGGATGCCTGAAATCTGCAGAAATAAACACGTCTCTGCGAGTCAGAAACTCAGTTGAAATTGCACATTTTTAAATGACAGATGAAAGGAACAACCGATCTTCATGAGCATCCCAAAACGACTGTATCTAAAATCCAGGAAGATTTTCTTCTTTGTTTTTTTTTTTTTGTTTGTTTTGTTTTGTTTTTTTGCACATCATGCACAAAATCCAGAAGAGTTGGCCTATATGTACAGATGCACTAGATGGCAGTGGAGGGCTTTTGTATAAGCATCATTTTTCTCTCTCTTTTTTATTATATAAAGTTCTCAAGCAATCTTTTTCTGAAATTCTCCATATTGTTTGTTATACATTAATATTATTACTTCTAAATCAAAATGCACATTTTTAATGCCACATAGTTTTTAGATACAAAATCAAAAGAGGTTAGTCTTCATAGTTGCATTCAGAGTAGTTAGGAAAAAAAAAAAGGAAAAAAAAAACACATTACTGGTGTACATCTTGAGACAAAACAATGGTACAGACAGAACATTTTTAAATATGTCAGTGCAAGTTGCTTTCAGTTAAAACAACTCAAACATGCATTTTATTCTGGGACTAGCTTAAGCCTTGTCTGTGAAACCGGAGCATTTCTAGCCTTTCATCAGTACTAGGGCACCAGTACAAAATTGGACACTTTTTTGATGCTGATATACTGATCAGCATAACATTATGACCAGGTGAAGTGAATAACATTGAATAAAAGAGTAAGGTAACTATTTATTTATTTATTTATTTTGATTCCTCTGGAAATTTAGTGAATTTAAATTGATCAAAATGTTAATTATGTATAGCCATTTTTCATGTTTACTTAGCGTTTGATGTCTGTTTTTCCGTGCAAGGTGCAATGTTTTGACTTGAAACATATTCAAATGACCAAGTTTAAAATGGTATGGTGTCAAAGTAAACACTTGTCTTTTATTATTTGTAAGCATAATAATTTTGGCTATTTTTATGTTCTTATGTACATGGTTGTGTATTTGGTTTTGAATTGACATAGTTAATCTTTATGGTTGTGGATTAGTACAATTACAATTAGTAAAGGCTATGTTATTAAACCTTGTCATGTTGATGAAGGTGCACTCATTCATTTTTGTTAATTAAAATGTTTCATGCCAAGTTACTGTATATGACTAGCCTATGTGTTGTACAAAAACAAAAGTACAAAAAAATTGTCCAAAACCACTGGCACCAACTAATCAAAAACAAAACCATAATGATTGCACATTTAAAAATCAGTTACAGTTGAGAGCTTAGCTTAATGCATAGTCAAAACTTCACTGACAGGAATTGGAAGTTAATAAGGCCATTAAACATTGGTAAAAGATGAGAAGGTGGTGTACGGATCATGAACCATTGATAATCCTACTCCAGATAATCATTCCTTTTGGATATTCCTTTTATTCATCATCAATGACTTGAATAATTTGATCATATATTATGTCACTGCATTCAAACAAAATGACTGGAGATTTTAACTATGTGTTATACAATTGTTTAATTTGTGTGAGGTGATCAGTCAACTCTGACTAATTGTACACACTTCTAGATTAGATATGGCGCTGTGCTCCTGCTCATTTTGAGCAATTTGCTGTACTGCTCACAATGCGTGACATGCATCTGTGAAAACCCTGACAGATGCCCTGAAAGATTTTCAGAAGCATTGACGAACTTTTCGCTCAAATTTGTCTGATCTCTGCACTCTTTATTTTTCATCACTAAGGTGTCTAATTAACTCGTTTTATAGTCAATTTGCTGTCAACTTTCATCTATGCCACTCAGAGGCTTACAGTGAAATAATCTACACAGACAGCACTGGAGCTGAATTTTCCATTCATTTACCAATGCAATAACTGTTTGCCTTCTGTAGGTTGTAAATATCACAAATATAATGTTTTATGGCATTAAACAGATTTATCCATCAGACAGCAAATATGACAGCACACCTCTGAGATTTCTTTGGGGCTGGTTGTCTTGGGAGGATAAACTTTAGATTGAGGGTGAGAAAGAAAGAGAGAAATCGGCTAACCTCAGTTCCATTCATTGCATGCTAATGCCTCATGTCTTTCCTGTAATAAGACCACCTCATTAGTAAACCCAACTCTCTCATTTAACCTCATCCCTGATAATGACCAAATGACTTCCATTGTGGAATCCTGCTCACCGCTGCACCTCCCTAATGGCCTCTCTCCTCTGTGATTAAGAGGCAAACATCCTCAGACACAAGCCATGTCACCTTTTGTCTGCTGTAGAAGAGGTGAAAGAGAAGGACAAAGGATAATTATGGTTTTGTTTAAGCAATGGCAAGAGAACCATAACATCCAGGGTATAAAGAAAACTTGCAATGCAAATGGATAGTTATTATAAATACATTTCAGGGGGCATTAATAAGGATAGCCAGGAGACCATTAATAAGAAAGTGTTGGGCCAGCTGATGGAACTGTCTCTTGCTGTATTGAGCCAGTGCTATATCTATAATTTTTTATCATGCCATGTACACTATATTGGTAAAAGTATTGGGACACCCCTCCAAATCATTGAATTCAGGTATTCTAATCACTTCCATGGCCACAGGTGTATAAAATCATGCAGACCGCTTCTACAAACATTTGTGAAAGAATGGGTCGCTCTCAGGATCTCGTGAAATGTCTTCACTACTAAATATTCCACAGTCAACTGTTAGTGGTATTATAAACAGAGTGGAAGCAATTGGGAACAACAGCAACTCAGCCATGAAGTAGTAGGCCATGTAAAATCACAAAGCGGGGTCAGCGCATGCTGAGGCCCACAGTGCACAAAAGTCGCCAACTTTCTGCAAAGTCAATAGCTGCAGACCTCTAAACTTCATGTGGCCTTCAGATTAGCTCAAGAACAGTGCATAGAGAGCTTCATGAAATGGGTTTCCATGCCCGAGCAGCTGCATCAAAGCCTTACATCACCAAGTACAATGAAAATTGTCATATGCAGTGGTATAAAGCACACCGCCACTGGACTCTAGAGCAGTGGAGATGTGTTCTCTGATGAATCCCGCTTTTCTGTATGGCAATCCGATGGACGAGTCTGGGTTTGGTGGTTGACAACGGTACTTGCCTGACTGCATTGTGCCAAGTGTAAAGTTTGGTGGAGGGGGGGTTATGGTGCGGTTGTTTTTCAGGGGTTGGGCTTCACCCGTTAGTTCCAGTGAAAGGAACTCTTAATGCTTCAGCATACCAAGACATTTTGGACAACTTTGTGGGAACAGTTTGGGGATGGCCCCTTCCTGTTCCAACATGACTGTGCACCAGTGCACAAAGCAAGGTCCATAAAGACATGGGTGAGCGAGTTTGGTCTGGAGGAACTTGACTGGCCTGCACAGAGTCCTGACTTCAACCCAGTATAACACCTTTGGGATGAATTCGAGCATAGACTGCGAGCCAGGCCTTCTCGTCCAACATCAGTGCCTGAGCTCACAAATGTGTTTCTGGAAGAATGTGGTCAAAAATTCCCATAAACACACTCCTAAACTTTGTGGAAAGCCTTCCAAGAAGAGTTGAAGCTGTTAGAGCTGCAAAGGGTGGGCCAACTCCATATTAAACCCTACAGATGAAGAATGGGATGTCATTAAAGTTCATGTGCATATAAAGGCAGACGTCCCAAAACGTTTGGAAATATAGTGTGCATTCATTTCATGCCTTGCAAACTGAAACTATTTGTTGTTGTTTTTTTTTGTAACATTTAGTTGTAAATTTTACTTGTAAAATGTTTTTAACTGGTCAGTAGGTAAATGATCTAACTCAGAGGTCTTCAATCCTGCTCCTGGAGACCCACTGTCCTGTGAGTTTAGTACCAAAATCAAACAGGCCTGAACTAATAAAGGTGTTCAGGACAGGAGGATGACTTGAAAATTGCAGGCAGGTGTGTTGGAGCTGTCATGGCCGGCTCAAAGCTGTGACAAATGAAAGGAGTCAGTGAAACAGTTGTAACAATATAAATAATAATAATATTAAAATATATAAAACAAGAAAACAACATGATCATCTGTAATGTCTGTCTGGTGCATGTTAGTGTATCAAACATAGAAAACAAAATACTCAAAACAAATAGCAAAGCAAGTTAAACAAAAAATAAAACAAAAGCAACCGGGAGCAATCTCTATCTCCAAACTAGCAGCCTAAGCTTTTATAGAGCAATGCTTCATGAGCATTTAACCGTTTCATTTGAGAAAAAACTATCATCATATCATAAACACACAGAAACTCAAAGCTCTTCATGGCAACCTGTCAAAATAAAAGTTTGGTTATGCTACTGTTATACAGTAGACTTAGCAACATCTCATTGTAATAATAATACTAACACTAATAATAATGATGATGATAATAATGATTAATATTATTATCATTATTATTAGGTGTGTGTATGCGAATTAGCTCAGAGGGGAAATATTAATAATTATTCATAACTCATTATGAATATTTGAATCAACTAAATAGATTAACTTAATGTGGCTACATTAACATTACAGTCAATCAATCAATCAATCAATCAATCAGTTCATCCTATGGACGTTCAGTATTGATTATTAATTACTTCTAAGAAAAGGATATTTTTCATGGCCACAGAAAAATAATTCTTCCTTTGTATTTACATAAGTGCTTAGAGTGCATAACAAGATCGATCATTTAAGTGACAATTTGTTTGCAGCAGGGAGTCAGAACCAAACATATATTGTGCACAAACTTTAATAACTAAATCACGTACAGGATTAAACAGACATACAACATACATACACAAAACATATACATGGTAAGAGACAGTCAAATTGGTTGAAAAACCGGGTTTGGTAATGGAAGAGTATTGGAAAGAGTTTAAAAACCTGAGAGAGCAAAGGAGCAAAGGAGTTTACAGTTTTACTAACTACACAGCAATTTGTATTTAGTGGTACGTTATTTGCATATATATATATATATATATATATATATATATATATATATATATATATATATATATATATATATATATATATATATATATATATATACAGATATACAGTCGCAGAAGAAAGTCTTGAGGGTTCCGTCCGATGGTTTTGCAGTTGCGATCTTTTCCTTCCGTGTTGAGCGAAGGAACGATGGTGAACTTGCAGAGACTCTGATAGTCGAAGAATGTCCACATGAGGTGTTGGGGCCTGTTGGCACCTCCCCGGCCATGTGGTGTCATCCTTGTGTGTGTGTGTAGGCCTTATCATTCTTGGTGGCCTGCCAGGCGGATGCCCACAGGCCCAGCGTGTGTCGTAGGTGCCAGGGAGAAGAGAAGAGAGAGCGAGGCTCTGGGCATCTCTTTTAAGAGTCTTAGAGAAATCCCACCCTCGATGGTCGAGTTGACCAATGGGATTGTTGGGCTTTCCCAGTGGGAATTTCCTCTGTGGGAGATTTATGGCTCTTTGTTTCGAGCAAGATTCAAAGGGCCTGTGCCCATATATACTCCAATTAATGCAACAAACACACATTGCCTCTGACAAAGAAGTGACATACATGAAAGTGTAAGTCGTAAAGCGAGCATTAATTTGATAGGAGACAACATATATGAGGTTACATGAACTAGTAAGTTGTTCATAAGACATGCATAGACGAAATAACATACAAGGGATACTTTACAAGACAATATGTCCTGGGGTGCATGTTTATTTATAGACGTATGTCTATAACATGAGGCAAAAGCGTGTGTTTTACAGACTTTGTGTCTTAACTATGGCCTTTTCCATGTGACCACATCTTTTAGGGCCATAAAACGTCTTATCAGTTGGTATCCAGGGTAACGGAGGACCTTTTTCTGTTGTGTTGAGGGAAGTCTGATACATGTTTGTTAAATGTAACAGGCAATTATCTGATTTGCCTCAGTCGCTACATGTGCGTAGAGGGTTGCTTATTTTTCACTTGATCATTTTATAAACAATGTTTACTTTTAAACATGATGTAGCCTTCAAATGTTTATATGAATGATTTACTTATAATGATCACCATCATAAATAATAAACTAATTTAATTAAATTTAAAAACATTTATCAAATAGTTAAATCAAATAGTAAAATATTTCCAACAGATTTTGCTGTGGTACCGAAATTGGTACAGAGGACCGTAAAATTTTAATGGTATTGGTACTGACTACTGGAATATTGGTACCATGATATCCCTATTATAATCCTGTTTTTTATGCGCTTTTTAAAGTATTGCATCAGAAATTAGTGATGGAAATGGCAAATTTTGAAGAAGAAAATTCCTTAATTCACACAAAAAAAGTTTTTACACTCGCTTGAAGTGGTAGGAAGGATATTGCGTACAAATTTCAAAAGGAATTGCAAATTGTATTTGCAATTCCGTTTTCAATTTGTGGACGCATAAAATGTGACAGCCTATTCTTACTTTCGGTAAACGGTTAAATGGTCAATATAAGCATCCCTAAACTTAATTTCTTCTCGACAATTTGCTTGCAACCAGAGCAGTCGATCTTCTTTTGTTTTCTTTTTGTTTGTTTGGCAGGTGATAAATAGCCTATTTAGTTCCATATTTTTGGCTTTGTTTGAAGTGCAAAAAACTACACAGTAGTTTTATGACTTTTTGTTGTTGTTGTTGTTGTTGTTGCAAAATAGACACATTTATTGGATATTTCTCCCCATTTTCTTTATAGGAATGAATAACGATGAAAAAGTGCTTTGTTTTCCACCATTAGAGGGCGTGGCTTACTTTTAGACTACATCAATAAACCCCGCCCTCAAGCCTGATTGACAGTTGACTGTGTTTGACATCGGAAATGCAAGTGCTAAGGAGATTGCGATTCCATTTGAATTTTGTGCAGGTTGTGGCAGGACATGAAGGAAATGAAAGAGCAAATAGGTGATTTTCTATTACTATTCCAAAATGGCAGGGCCATAACTTGTAAGACACTGGAAATGCAATTGCAAACAGACTTTGCATTTCCATTTGAAATTTGTCAGCTGTTGTGAGTTTGCGCAAATGGTTTGCGATTGCGTTTGGATTATGTCACATTTTATGCGTCCACAAATTGAAAACGCAATTGTAAATACAATTTGCAATTCCTTTTGAAATTCGTCCGCGATATCCTTTCATAGTGGTTTTTGACTTGAAAATAAAAATGAAAATGAAAATAATGGGAGATGGAAACGCATTTGCCGAATAAATTCTGACGTAGCGAACATTAAAGCCACGTGACTAATTGGCTGTTTCCACTGATGGTGTTTTATTTACTGTTGGTTACTAGGTTACTAATACCACCATCATCCTCAAACAACTGAAGACGGTGCACTCCGATTACTTATGAATGGGAGAAAGTGCAATACCCAATATGGCGAATAAGTCCTGCCTTCTAAATGAAAGAGCCAATCGTTGATTAGTAAAGTCATGGAGTCCCTGCAGCTGCCATTAGAAGCTCCGGTTTCTGTAGAAACAGTCAGTGTTCTGAGACACGTGCTTAGGACTGCGCATGTGCATTAGCTTTGTCCAGGCTGAAAAATTCTGAAAATTGTTTTTGTTATGATTTGAGTGTTTATAAACAAAATTGATGAGACAGTTGTTGTCAGACTTCATTGGTTATTTCAAATTTGAAATTTAACCGCAAGCTTGGTGAACAGTTTTGGAGAATTTGATGTTTCCCCCATTCAAAGAGATAGGAGCTGCACTTGCATGCCCGAGAGGTGTTTCAAAGATGGCTGCCGATTGAAATGACTTGTCTTAAAGAGACTTTGTGGAAATGCATTTTTTTGCAAACTTTGAAAAGATTCACTTAAAGTTTGGATGGAAACTCAGCTAATGTCAGTCCAAATCAGATTTTTGTGCATATCCGATCAGATTTAGCAAGTGTGAACAGCAAAAAAATCATATGAAATGCAATTTTTACAAATCTGTTTCAAGCTGTATTCACATGTAGTTTGAAATCCTATTCAAATCACATTTCTGGAAATCCACTTGACTGCTCTGATTGGATTTCATATGGTTTATGTGACTCTCATGCGGCCTAAAATCTAAACATCAGGCGTTGTTATAGGAAACATGCTGAAAGTCTCTGCAGAAAAAACTTGTTACAAAGTGCCGAACAAGCTGAAAATGACAATATAATGGAGACATGCTTTGAAACCGGTGGAGACGTAGCACAGAATAAAGCCACATCTCTATTGCAAACCCCTCCATGTTGCTTCAGATCTGAATAGTTGTGATACACAATGTGGACAGTCAATCATTTTAGATCAGATTCTAATTGGAACACAAATAATCGGATTTGGGTTGACAGTGAATATGTTTACATGCTCCCTCATAATGCAATTATAATAGGATTTTGACAATATAATTCACAATTAAATTTTACCTCATGTAAATGCAATACTTCGATCAAACAAATGTGATTAAGCTCATAATCGTAGTAACCATAGTCACATTAAACTAGGTGGCATGCACTGATTTTAATCGCATTAAACAGGCATGTAAACACATTAATCGCATCTGACCAAAGTGCGCATGTGCGCAGAGGAAGCCTAGTTGAGTGTGCTCGCAGCCCGAATGGGCAAGGCACTTTTTGGGACTGGTAGGCCAAGACGATAGCATCCACTATCCAGTGGGCTAACCTCAGCTTTGAGTTCAGTCCACATAGGTGCGGAGAGCGCGGATGGGACAGTGCAAAGCTAGGGCTGGGTCTGACTCCTCCAAAGGCAGCGCTTGCAGGTTCACCACCTGGTCCCGGAAGGGAGTGGTGGGAACCTTGGCCATGTATCCAGGCCAGGGTCTCAGGACGACGTGAGAGTTGGCTCAATTCTAGGCACGATTCAGTGACTGAAAGTGCGTGTAGGTCCTCTACCCTCTTGAATGCAGTCAAGAGTACTGTCTTCATGGACAGGATTTTTAGCTCTATGGACTGCAAAGGCTCAAAGGGAGGGCTCTGAAGTGCTCTGAGCACCAGAGCTAAGTCCCAAGAGGCTACTGAGTTTGAACAAGGAGGATTTAGCCTCCTCGGACCTCTGAGGAACATGATGATTAGGTTGTGCTTCCCTAAGGACTTACCTTCAATTGTGTCGTAATATGCCGCTATTGCTGCGACGTACACCTTGAGGGTGGAGGGAGACAGCCTTCACTCCAGCCCGTCTTGCAGGAAAGAAAGCACTACACTAACCGAACACCTTCGGGGGTCTTCCCGGAGAGAAGAGCACCATTCAACGAACAGGTTCCACTTCAACGCATAGAGGTCGCCTTGCAGAGGGGGCAAGAAACGCAAGTCTTGTTAGATCTTGCTCTCGAGGCGCAGGTCTTGTTAGGTCTTCTAACAAGACCTGCTCCTCATCCTTCCTGACTTTGCACAGGGTCTGCGTGAGAAGGTTCACTGGGGCCAGCTGTGCGCCAGTGCATCTGTGCCGAGGGTGCCCCCGGTCAGGGAATAGTACCACTGGCAATGGGTCGAGTCCGGAGAGGCAAACAGGTCTATCTGTGTGGCTCTGAAGAGGTCCCATATCAGCTGGAATGCCTGAGGATGGAGTCACCACTCTCCCGGAGGTGTCGACTGTCGTGAGAGCTCGTCGGCTGTCCGATTGAGCACACCTGGGATTTGAATGGGACGAAGCTACCTCAGATGCTTCTGACTCCAAAGGAGGAGATGGCAGGCGAGTTGGAGCATGCAACGGGAACATAGACCACCCTGACGGTTGATGTATGCAACGGCCACAGTGCTGTCTGTACGGACCAGTACGTGTTTGCTCTGTAGCGGCTTTTTGAGACGACCCAGCGCAAGACGTACTGCTAGCAACTCTAGGCAATTGATATGTCAATGCAGTTGGGGCCCCATCCACAGACCCAAAACTGCATGCCAGTTGTACATGGCCCCCCAGCCAGTGGACGAGGCATCCGTGCAGACCACATCATGCCTGGACACCTGTTCTAAGGGCCTTCCTCCCGTAGAAATGAAGGGTCCAACCATGGGCTGAAAGTTTGGCTGAAGTGCTGAAGTGGTCTCATATGAAGCAATCAGAGTGTTGTTACCGCGGCTGCAGATGATATATGCCCCAGGAGCCTCTGAAAAAGTTTCAGTGGGACCACTGTTCTGCCATTGAACGAATTCAAGCAGTTCAACACCGACCGGACTCGCTCCTCTGCGAGGCGCGTAGTCTGGTTGACCGAATCCACCTCCACACCAAGATAAGGTGTAAGGCAGAGTTTGCTCTTCTCCCGGTTGACCCGAAGTCCCAACAGGCTGAGGTGACTGAGTACCAGGTCCCTGCATGACAGGGACAGCCCGAATGGGAGGACTTTTGTCCCTCAGGTTGATCGCTGCAAACCAACCTTGGGGACAAATGCATTTGAAAATGCCTTTCTTGGGTACAATGAAGTAGGGGCTGTAGAACCCCGACCCCATATCAGCTGGTGGAACTGGCTCGATCGCGTCTGTCGCCAGTAGGACATCGATCTCTGACCACAAGACATGAGCATCGCTGCTTCACACGGAGGTGAAGAGGATGCCCCTGTACTTGGGAGGCCGGCAAGTGAACTGCCACTGTGGGGGCTGCGGGGAGAAGTGTGGAATGCGTGAACAGCATGCCAATGTTCATTGGCTCGTTTTAAAACACTTAAACGATCCCCAATTCATCGGTCAGTTCCGATGTCAGTTCCGACGTATGTTGAACGTGACTACCTGAACGGGACCCATGATTAATTTGTGGTTACCATGGTTTATAATAACCATGTTTTTTTGGTTTTATTTGTAGTAAAACCATTGTTAATTTTCATGACAGTAGCAGGCAAACCCAGCTTTGCGATGTTCATCATGGCGCCGAGTAATATCCAGTAAGCTACATCCATAAAAACGTATTATGAATTTAATGTGAGTAGATTAAAACAATGGCCGGTAACATGCATACTGTATGCCTCTCTGAGTGTGGTATAACCATACTTGCCGCATCGACACAACATCCTCATTAAACCCGTCTTCGGCGTGACGACTCCAATCTTTCGAAATAATCTTACGAATATCTATTTACCTAATATGACTTAAGACCTGCAATGTTGCCAGAATTATAATCATACACTGTTTGTTCGTCGGCCAGAGGAGAACTGGCACCCCGACTGAGCCTGGTTTCTCCCAAGGTTTTTTTCTCCATTCTGACCCTGAAGGAGTTTTGGTTCCTTGCCACCGCCGCCTTTGGCTTTTGGCTTGCTCAGTTGGGGACACCTAAATTTAATCTATATTACCGATCTGCCCGCATTGACACTATATGATAATTGAAATTAGCTGGATAACATCACCGTTTCACCAGAACGGCTGTACAAATTCTGTTGCATTATTTTCCTGTTAACAATGTGAAGCTGCTTTGAAACAACTGGATTTGTTAAAAGCGCTATATAAATAAAGGTGAATTAAAATTGAATACTTATTAGCGAATAATCAGAATAATGAAAATTGCATGAGTGAAGAGTTCTGCTCATGTCATGTAAACATCTTACTGCGATTAAGACTTTACTCTGATTATTATAAATAGTCACATTATTGGTGCACATGTAAACATAGTCAGTGTGAACGTAGCCTTTGTGGGTCTCCAAGAGCAGGGTTGAAAACCTATGATCTAACTGGCTGACATGTGAGGTTTTTAGTCTTGGTATAAGTAAAAACAGGCTAAACATTACAAGCCAATCAGTAATATTTTACCATGTATGCTATTATTTTATTTAATTTTTTATTATTTTGCTGTGTCCTGTATCAATGTATATTGGAGATTCATTTGATTCATTTTTCAGAATATTTAGAAAATTATTATTAAATCATTCATAAATTAAATAATTCATAAATGTAGAAAATTCCAAATGTGAATAAAATAGTAATTTATTTATTTATATATATATATATATTACAATAGACCTCTCTTCATTATCATTATCATAACTTATTTCCATTTTTGACAGAAGAAATGCATCTCTCTGTTGCATATTGGTACGAATTGCTTTTTGCCCTTTCCATAATAGTCAAGAGAAGAGTGTCTGAGTATTCAGATAAGATGGATTACATGTACATTTAGTCATTTAGCAGACGCTTTTATCCAAAGCGACTTACAAATGAGAGCAATAGAAGCAACTAAAAACAGTCAAGGGCAACAATATGCAAGTGCTGTAACAAGTCTCAGTTAATTATTTCTCTCTTCTTCCATTGTTAGTGTTATACTGTACTGCAATTTTTAGTCTCAACAAGAGAAGACCTTTCCCCATTGGTTAGCATTTGTATTGATATTGCTTAGCTTGTGAAGGTCGCCCTCTCTAGTGGAAGTGCATGCTTTGAGTTTTGTGTTGTTGTCTTTATGCTTTTTAATGTGACCTTGTTGTCTATCTAGTTTTTAACACTTTAGTTTGGCTTTGAATAGTTAATAATATTAAAATAATAATAATAATTTATACATATATTATTATTATTATTATTATTATTTTTTTTTTAAAGGTACTGTATGTAAGATACCATTAACTAAACACTTAGTTTTGGATCCTTGCTCATTCTATTGGGTCTGTACAATATTTTGAGAGAGTTGTTCTGTGGTTTGAGCATCATTTTCAACTGAATGTAACTGAGGTAGACTTGCACTCTACAGTGGGAACTTTTCGACAGTATTCCTGTCAGCATCCGATGGTTTTGATTTATAATTAACTGACTGTTTTCGGATTGATTCATCCCTCAGGAAAGCAAACCTTGTAAGCACTTGCTAGGAAAGGGGTCAGTGTATCGCTGGCAGGTATTTCACACAACACTGGAATTTATGATCAATTTTTGGAGCAGGAATTCATTAAATTATATAAATGCTTTATGTTGGCAGTTGGCACATCTTTCCCAGCCTGAGAACCAAATGTTACATAAATCGGGACAATCACAGTTTCAATGAACAATGAATTACCATCAATTTTGGCTGAAAAGATAGATAGCTCATTCTTCTATGCTGAATGTCTATCTTTCATGTTTCCCCTCTAAAGAGATGGGCTGGAGTAAATTAAATAAAAACTAAAAGGGTGTTGAAATGACTCTCTTAAGAACACCTTACAATGGACACATTCAAAATAGCCTCTATTCCTGATTAATGTCCTTATATATATATATATATATATATATATATATATATATATATATATATATATATATATATACACACACTCACCTAAAGGATTATTAGGAACACCTGTTAAATTTCTCATTAATGCAATTATCTAATCAACCAATCACATGGCAGTTGCTTCAATGCATTTAGGGGTGTGGTCCTGGTCAAGACAATCTCCTGAACTCCAAACTGAATGTCAGAATGGGAAAGAAAGGTGATTTAAGCAATTTTGAGCGTGGCATGGTTGTTGGTGCCAGACGGGCCGGTCTGAGTATTTCACAATCTGCTCAGTTACTGGGAGTTTCACACACAGCCATTTCTAGGGTTTACAAAGAATGGTGTGAAGAGGGAAAAACATCCACTATGGAGCAGTCCTGTGGGCGAAAATACCTTGTTGATGCTAGAGGTCAGAGGAGAATGGGCTGACTGATTCAAGCTGATAGAAGAGCATGAAATAACCACTTGTTACAACCGAGGTATGCAGCGGATGGGCTACAACAGCAGAAGACTCCACCGGGTACCACTCATCTTCACTACAAATAGGAAAAAGAGGCTACAATTTGCACAAGCTCACCAAAATTGGACAGTTGAAGACTGGAAAAATGTTGCCTGGTCTGATGAGTCTCGATTTCTGTTGAGACATTCAGATGGTAGAGTCAGAATTTGGCGTAAACAGAATGAGAACATGGATCCATCATGCCTTGTTACCACTGTGCAGGCTGGTGGTGGTGGTCTAATGGTGTGGGGGATGTTTTCTTGGCACACTTTAGGCCCCTTAGTGCCAATTGGGCATCGTTTAAATGCCATGGCCTACCGGAGCATTGTTTCTGACCATGTCCATCCCTTTATGACCACCATGTACCTATTCACTGATGGCTACTTCCAGCAGGATAATGCACCATGTCACAAAGCTCGAATCATTTCAAATTGGTTTCTTGAACATGACAATGAGTTCACTGTACTAAAATGGACCCCACGGTCACCAGATCTCAACCCAATAGAGCATCTTTGGGATGTGGTGGAACGGGAGCTTCGTGCCCTGGATGTTCTAAAGAATGCTTTCAGCACCTTGTTGAATCAATGCCACGTAGAATTAAGGCAGTTCTGAAGGCGAAAGGGGGTCAAACACAGTATTAGTATGGTGTTCCTAATAATCCTTTAGGTGAGTGTGTGTGTGTGTGTATATATATATATATATATATATATATATATATATATATATATATATATATATATATATATATATATATATATATATATATATATATATATAACTATTGACACATGCAACAGTTAAAGTGCCATTTGGTTAGTCTTGTAGCTTTAAATAATTCATATTATAATATATGTTGTGTGGGCTTAGGTGTGACATGTTACTACATTTCTGCAGCAGACATGACTGGGAATCACCAATGGTGATTTCAAATGACTGTTAAATTAGATTTTAGATAGGTAGCTATGGTAATGATTAAGGCCACAGTAGGTGAATTAGCTGTGACTGTAGTCCATTATTCACCTTTCACCTCTATTATTCATTCACATCAGTTGACTTATTTCTTAAGCTGTTCAAACGTTAATGATCTCAAAGCTTTACTGACATTGTGACCCAGCAAATGTGAGACTGTTTTATAAATGCATATCAGTTATTGAAGGAGTAAATTAAGTCTCAGTTGTTTGTTAGGCTCACATTATGCATTTGACACTCTCATATTGTGTCTTTAGCATGCAGTGTAGCATGCAGTGTAGTGGACTAGGACAGAACCAGGCTGTTTATACAATGTGCATAAGGTAAATACAGGATTTGCCCCATGTCCTTGGTGAATTATTACCTTGTCACTTCCCTTTCCACCTGTCATCTTTCATAGTGTACAGCCGCATGTTAAATCAGTTTGTTGCCAAACTAGTTGGCACTCTGTGTGCTTGTACTTTCTGTCAAGGGAATTACATGTCTCCTTCAAATCTTGTAACTTTTGATTTGAACTTTCACTTTGCTTTTCAGTTGAAGGAGCTTGGAGCTACCTGAGCTTGGAGACCAAAGCCATGTAATGCCGTCATCAGTTCTTTAAAGCGTCTGTGGCTTTATATATTTATAACCATCATTTTTGTACTGACTGATTCAACTGAGGCCATTTAATTTGAATTTAAGTTAATGATTGCCCATTATCTTAGCAAGTCATTTCAGGAAATTGTATTTTTGTAAAACTGGCAGTCAATGGGCCACTGGGATCTGGGTTTAACAGAATCCATTTTCATTGGTGAGTAAGGTGAACCGTGGCATCTCATGCGTATACCTCAATATACACCCACCCAGACTTGGAGTTAATTCCTCTTCAGGCACCATCATAACCGCTGACCCTCTTTTTCCATTGCTGGTTATTGTGGAGGGGCTCTGCTGGAGTTTATCTGCTTTCAATTTGCCATGTTTGAGCTCTAGGGGTCACAGTGCAGTCACACTACTCTCCCTGGGTTTATGCCTTTTTAATCAACTTCTACAACCTCTTCTATCTATGTGCTGCTAGCCTGAGGGAGCAGGGGATGTGGGAGGATATAGGACTGTATCTTTAAAAATACTGAGTGCAGCAAAATGGTCATGGTGATATCTAAACGAGCCTTTAGCTTCTTAAAGCATCAAAGCCTTTTGCTGAATCTGTAATGTCTAGACTGGGAAACTGTGGAATATTTTCATTGTAGTGTGTCCTATAGGTGGTTTTGTTTATGCTAATGACAAGGTGCATTGTTACTATTGGCTGATAGATTGTTGCTGTGAGCTAAGCCCTATGTCATTTCAGTATAATAATACAAATGCAGTCTTTAGTTTTCTGTTTTAGTCATTAGTCTTTTGAAGAACATAAGAATGTATGTTAAAGGTAGTTTAACATACATTCTTAATTAAAAATATAATTTAGGAGCGTCACACCAAATGACAACAAAACTAAATTATATTGAAAATTAAATTAAAAACTAAATTATATTGCATCATTTTAGGTTTGAAACCTTTCATATAAACACATTTTATTAATATCAGTAGTTTTAAAGTTGTTGAGAAGATAGTTGAAAAACTTTTGTCCAGCAATTTGTATATTCTCAAATTTTAGGGTGGCACAACTGCAAACATGGCTCTTTTATTATGAATTGACAAGGTAATAACAGTAAACATGATAATGCATCATCAGAGAACCCCAACTGATCCTTGTGGCAGATTGAAACATCTCGGTTACGTATGTAACCCTCGTTCTCTGAAGGAGGGAACGGAGACGTATGTCGGAACTGACAGATGAATTGGGATTTATTTTCAGAGACTAATCTGCTTTGAGTGTTTACAAACGAGTCAATGACCATTGGCATGCGGTCCATGCTCCGCCTGCTGTGCGGGTATAAATACGGAAGTGGAATACCGCATCCTCGCTTTTCTGCTGAGGAGCCGAACTAATGACTCTGTCCTTACTGTAAGTGGAAGCACAGCACCTGTCGACAGGACATATGTCCCGTTCCCTCCTTCAGGGAACAAGGGTTACATAAGTAACCGAGACATTCCCTTTCAGTCGGTCACGTTCGATGTACGTCAGAACTGACCGACGAATTGGGATCCTACCAACACGCCAGGATGCTGGCCCTTCCAGTGCTCTGCTTGAGCTCACTGAGCCGCCCCCACCTTGGACCAGGAAGTTAGGGCTCTAAGTAGAGAAGGTCAGTCACTGCTGTTCCTGCAAGACCCACTCAGCGTGACTATTGGATAATGCTGGGAAAGCATGCCTGTCTCGGAAGATGGAACGCTGCGGAGCCATGTCGGAGCCATGCTAGCCGAGTAGGGTAGCTGGTACCGTGGAGGAATACACATATGGGGTTGCCGTAGGAACCACTACGTATGGAGACCCAGCCTACACACGTTCCACAAGCATACGGGTGTAGGCCTGGTGTCAGACGGCCGCAACGTCTGAAACCGAAGGAGCTTGACAGGGTTAGCCATTTCTGTGGAACACAACTGGAGAAAATAAACGTACATATCCAGCCCAGGGGGCGGGAATGACGTTGCAAGCCGACACTTAGAACGGGCACTTAGCACTACTGGCCACTGGGGGCGAGTACACCGGAAGATACCGGCTCTACACAGAGGCTATAGAACCTAGCGAACGTGTTAGGTGTAGCCCGTAGCTCTACATATATCTATCAGCGAGGCACCTTGAGCCAGCACCCTGGAGGAAGCCACACTCCTAGTCGAGTGTGCTCACAACCCGAACGGGCAAGGCACGTCTTGGGACTGGTACGCCAAGACAATAGCATCCACTATCCTGGAGACAACCTTTCCCTTCTGCTGGCCTCCGTAACAGATGAAGAGCTGTTTTGTACAAAAATATGAATAGTACCGGAGAGGAGACAAAAAGATAATTTTTTGTCAGTAACCTCTTACAGTGAGATGGTTACACTTTGGGAATAATCAAGTTAAAATAAATATCGACAAGCACAGTACAGGTGTATTTGTTAGCACTGAACATGTTAACTTAAAAGTGCAGGTTCAACACAAAACCCAAAGGCACCATTAAAGCGGAATGAAAGGCTAAGTGTCAGCATTGAGCCCTGCACAACTTTGGGTCACTCTCAGCTCTCAGATCAATACGAGCTGTTACAATTTCACAGTTGGTCATGCTTCACTGTTTGACACTTGCTCCTTTAGTACAGATTGGGAGAGTTTCTGAATGTGTGAGACAGGACAGAGAGAAAGGGGTAGAGAGAGGTCTGTCGCCATATGGGAGCTCACATTGACACCTCTGATGCACAGCTTCACTTGGCATGCAGTCAACAGTGTTCGTTGAAGGGTAGCTGCAAATGAGTCCAGTCTATCTCGCAGTTCCCTAGGCGGCAAAATAACCCCTTTCCTCACCTCCATCAGAGCATCCTAGAGACCCTCAGGCAGTGATATACAAACCTTAACTTTGCCTAGCTCGATGGGGGGCATCATGTATAATTTAATGGATCATGTATACAAATGCCCTCTTCAACACACTTTTATTCTTATAGAGAGTGAGTGGGATGGCAGAGTACCAGAGTCAAATGTGTACTTCAGAATGGTACTTGATTGAAGCTGTTTGCTTGTGCTAAGAATATGTTTTTCCAGAATTAGACCTCTTGCTATTCCATGCTAAAAAGCAATTTTATTGTAAAGCACATTGGTCAGCTTGGGTTGTATTTAAGGGTGCTATATAAATAAAATTGCCATTGCCAGTAACATATTTCAAGTCAAGTCAAGTCACCTTTATTTATATAGCGCTTTTAACAAGTCCAATTGTTTCAAAGCAGCTTCACATTGTTAACAGGAAAATAATGCAACAGAATTTGTACAGCCGTTCTGGTGAAACGGTGATGTTATCCAGCTAATTTCAAGTATCATATAGTGCCAATGTGGGCAAATCGGTAATATAGATTAAATTTAGGTGTCCCCAACTGAGCAAGTGGGTTCAGTGGTTCTCTACCAGAGGGCCAAGACCCATTAGGGGGCCTCAGCACACTTCCAATGATGACTTAAAACATTTTCAAATAATGCAAAACAAGCATTAAAATAAGAAAAAACAACAAGAAAAAAAGAAAGAAATAAAGACATTTCTTAATCTAATTCACCAGGATTCCCTCTATCCAGAAAAGTTTAATTTTGTGATTAAGATTTTCTAGACCTGAATAAAATAATGTGTATACCCCGGTTTCACAAACAAGGCTTAAGCTAGTCCCAAAATGCATGTTTGAGCTGTTTTAACTGAAAGCAACTTGCACGTGCATATCTTATAATATGTCAGTGCCATTGTTTTAATTTATTTTGTTTTAAGATGCACACCTGTAATGTTTTTTCTAAGGCACGTTCATAAAAGCTATATTGAACTAAGGCCTAATCCTGGCTTAATCTAAGCCTTGTCTGTGAAACCAGGCCACAATGCCAGGCTCTACATATTTTATCATGTAGAAATCCCTGTCCTTAATCCTTATCCAGTACAATATTGTTTTGGACAATTATGAGTGTGATTATGAGCCATATGAATTATTTGGCTGATATTAGTGATTTTTTTAATTTTTTTTATTTAACAGTATCAACTGATATTGGATATTTAATTGCATTTAACATTAACATTAATGTGTAACTTGTCACAGATCCAACCATGTCCCTCACACCAGACTCAATCACTCCTCCCACACGGTCCCAATCACCCGAATTCTGAAGCACCTGTCACTAATCATCAACGCCCTTAAATGTTGCCCTCAGCCTGCACTCACTGTCCGGTCTCGTCTTAGACAACCCGACTCCCACGCTCGTGGATTCCATACCGCCTTGTTGTGTCCGAGTATTATCCCCGTGATCGCTTTCCTCCACCTGGGCAACGCTACCTGAATCTCTGCTACAGTTAAGCCCTTCTCTACCTCTCCTCAGTCCCTTCCGTGCCTCTTCAGTTGTCTGCTGCTAATAAACATATCTGGGTTCACTTACGTCTGCATCTGCCTGTTACTCATGACAGAAGACCGGACCCCTCAGCAGACCGAAGACATAACCGGCGAAGCGGCAGCTCCAGCGGCCGCTCCGGAACGAAATCCATTATTCGACTTGATGCAAGCCTTCCACCATGTCCTGCGAAGTGTTGCTTCTACGTCTGCCTCACCCAGTCCCATGGCTCGGCCAGCGCCCTTCGGTGGTAAGGCGGAAGAATGCAGCGGGTTTCTTTTGCAATGTCAGCTCTATTTCGAAATGAATTCACGTCAGTTTGAGACCGAACGAGCCAAGATCGCTTTCATCATTTCCCTACTTAACGGACACGCGCTTCAGTGGGCGCGCGCTATCTGGGACTCCAACAGCCCTGTCACGCAATCACTAACAGCATTCATCAGCCATTTCAAGGATGTGTTCGGTCACGCTACTGACACAACTTCCACTAACGACCAACTTCTCAGTTTAAGACAAGGCAACCAGTCCATCCAGGACTATTCTCTTCAGTTCCGCACCCTCGTGGCGTCAAGCGGCTGGAATGAGGCAGCACTACTGGCAGTCTACCGCCAGGGGCTCGACCCCCGGATCCGTGTTCATCTCTCCATCTATGATGATAGTTATGGTTTGGAAAGATTTATTCAGAAGTCCATCCTAATAGCACAAAACCTCTCCACCTGTTCTAAGGAAACCGCTGCATTACACTCTCCGTCTCCACCAAGGGCGCCAAATCCTCCAGCACCAGAACCTATGCAACTGGACCATTACCGACTAACACCTGCAGAAAGAGAGAGACGTATCCGCCTGCACCTATGTCTGTACTGTGGTGGTGAGGGTCATACCCGCATCCAGTGTCCGACCCGACCACCACGCCCAGGGGTGAGTACTATTCACACTATACCGGTCATCCATAAAATGTCCCTAACGAAGGTTCTAGTCTCTGTCAATGACCTCTCCGTTTCAGCCTCGGCGCTGATGGATTCCGGCTCGGCGGGGAATTTCACCTCAACCAGCCTACTTAACAGACTGAAAGCTTGCAAGACCCTCCTTGACCGTCCCTTCCGAGCCCATAACATTCTAGGAAAACCCCTGGGTCATGGGTGCATTCGGTACGTCTCATCCCCTATTCATCTCCAAATCGGCTGGCTCCACCTAGAGGAACTTACTTTTCTGGTGCTGGAAGGAGCCACTACTGACATCGTCCTGGGGCGCCCGTGGATGTCCAAACACTCCCCGATGATCTGCTGGAACTCAGGTGAAGTTTTAAAATGGAGCTCTTTCTGTTTAACGAACTGTCTTTCAACTATCATCAGGAAACCACAACCCGCTGAGACCTCTGAGAGAATCACTCAATTCCCGCTCGCTTCCACATCCATTGAGAGCCCACAGAATTCTTTGTCACCTCATGAGATCCCTGCCGAATACCGGGCGTTCCAGGACGTGTTTAGCAAACAACGGGCCACGGAACTTCCACCTCACCGGCCATGGGACTGTGCCATCGACCTGCTGCCTGGGGCCACCTTCCCTCGTGGACGAATCTACGCCCTGTCCATCCCGGAGCAACGGGCCATGGATGAATATATCAAGGAGGCTCTTCAACAAAAGTTCATTCGCCCATCCACTTCCCCTGCCGCTTCAAGCTTCTTCTTTGTGGGCAAGAAGGACGGAGGCTTGAGGCCCTGTATCGATCACCGACATCTGAACACTCTCACGGTCAAATTCCGGTATCCACTGCCCCTGGTCCCCGCCGCTCTGGAACAGCTGCGGGGGGCTCGCATTTTCACTAAACTAGATCTACGCAGCGCCTACAATCTAATTCGGATCAGAAAGGGAGATGAGTGGAAAACTGCGTTCATTACACCCTCAGGACACTACGAATACCTCGTCATGCCATTCGGTCTGGCAAATGCTCCTGCAGTATTCCAAGGCTTCATGAATGAGATCTTCAGAGAATTCCTCAACGTCTTCGTCATCGTGTACCTGGATGACATTCTTGTTTATTCAAAGAACATCACCGAACACCACCAACATGTCAAACAGGTCCTGACCAAGCTCCGTCAATACCACCTCTTCCTGAAGTTGGAGAAATGCGAGTTCCTCTGCAGCAGCATCCAGTTCCTCGGTTACATCATCACCCAGAGCGGCGTCAAGATGGACCAGGGGAAGGTGAGCACGGTACGGAACTGGCCCAAACCCACCTCCATCAAGGAACTTCAACGCTTCTTAGGATTTGCCAACTTCTATCGCCGGTTTATAAAAAATTTCAGTATCATCAGCGCACCATTGACATCTCTGCTACGAAACGGGCCCAAGTCTCTGTCCTGGGCACCGGAAGCCAACCAAGCTTTCCAGACCCTCAAGGACTCCTTCTGTACGGCTCCTACCCTCAGCCATCCGGATCCCCAGTTGCCCTTCATCGTCGAGGTGGATGCATCTTGTACCGGGGTAGGAGCCGTGCTATCCCAGCGGCAGGGTGAGCCTCCCAAACTTCATCCATGTGCCTACTTTTCCAAAAAGTTGTCCCCGGCGGAGCGGAACTATGACATCGGAAACCGCGAGTTGCTGGCAATCAAGCTGGCCTTAGAAGAGTGGAGGCATTGGCTGGAGGGGGCAGTTCACCCATTCCAGGTGATAACAGACCACCAAAACCTGCAGTATCTACGGGAAGCACGAAGGCTAAACCCACGTCAAGCTCGTTGGGCACTCTTCTTTACTCGATTCAATTTTACAGTGACCTACAGACCAGGCGACAAGAACCAGAAGGTCGACGCTCTCTCTCGGCAATTCTCCCCTGACCATGATCCACAACCTCCAGAACCCGTGCTCCCTCCAGCCTTGATTGTGAGCCCCATCCAATGGGCCCTGGACCATCAGATTGCTGAAGCAACTCGCGAGGAATCGGCTCCGCTGGGGGCCCCTGAGGGGCAGGTCTATGTACCATCTCGACTCCGTCTGCCCCTCTTGGAACAAGTCCACACCTCTCCGGGCTCTGGACATCCAGGCAGCCAGCGGACCCTCTCGCTCCTACGGGGCCGCTACTGGTGGCCCAGGATGGACCGTGATGTCTCCCGCTACATCAAAGGCTGTTCAGTCTGTGCCACTTCCAAGACTCCACGCCATCTCCCAGAAGGCAAGCTGCAGCCACTACCAATCCCTCGCCGGCCCTGGTCCCACATTGCCGGGGATTTCCTGACGGATCTGCCTCCATCTGAAGGTCATACCTGCATCCTCGTGGTTGTTGACCGGTTCTCGAAGACCTGCAAATTGATCCCTCTCAAAGGGTTGCCCACGGCTCTGGAAACGGCGGAGACCCTGTTCCACCAAGTCTTCCGTCACTTTGGTCTCCCCGAAGACATCATTTCCGACCGGGGGCCCCAGTTCATTTCCAGGGTTTGGAAAGCCTTCTTCCGCCTTCTGGGAGTCTCCGTAAGTCTCAGTTCTGGTTACCATCCCCAGACCAACGGCCAGACTGAACGAAAGATCCAGGAAATTGGGAGATATCTGAGGTCCTATTGTAGCCACCAACAGAACACCTGGAACCGGTTCCTTCCGTGGGCAGAGTACGCCCAAAACTCACTCCGGCAGGATTCCACACACCTCACACCTTTTCAGTGTCTGCTTGGTTTTCAACCCCCGTTGTTCCCTTGGTCAGGCGAGCCCACGGAAGTGCCATCAGTCCATCACTGGTTCCAGGAGAGCGAGAGGGTATGGAACTCAGCTCACGTCCATCTGCAAAGGGCAGTCCATAGGCAGAAGACTCAAGCTGACCGCCGACGTCGCCAGGCACCTCAGCACCATCCCGGCCAACTCGTTTGGTTGTCGACGAGGGACATTCGCCTACGGCTGCCTAGTCGCAAGCTGAGTCCCCGCTTTTATAGGTCCTTTTAAGGTGGTGAGGCAGATTAATGAGGTCACGTACCGTCTACAACTACCCTCACACTACAGAATTGCACCAACATTCCACGTATCCCTTCTCAAGCCCTTCACTAAACCTCTTCTTCCCTCTTCCACAGAGTCTGGTGCTGAGGCCGTACCTCCTCCTCCTCCTCCCATGGACCCGGCGGACCAGGACATCTACAAAGTCGCTTCTATCTTGGATTCTCGACGACGGGCCGGCACACTACAATACCTGGTAGACTGGGAAGGGTTTGGCCCTGAAGAACGCTCATGGGTCAACCGCGACGATATCCTAGACCCAGAACTTCTACGGGAATTCCACGCTAACAATCCCTCTCGTCCTGCACCCCGAGGTCGAGGCCGGCCCCGTCGTCCGCCGCGGTCCTCCGGAGCTGCCCGTGGAGGGGGGGGGTACTGTCACAGATCCAACCATGTCCCTCACACCAGACTCAATCACTCCTCCCACACGGTCCCAATCACCCGAATTCTGAAGCACCTGTCACTAATCATCAACGCTCTTAAATGTTGCCCTCAGCCTGCACTCACTGTCCGGTCTCGTCTTAGACAACCCGACTCCCACGCTCGTGGATTCCATACCGCCTTGTTGTGTCCGAGTATTATCCCCGTGATCACTTTCCTCCACCTGGGCAACGCTACCTGAATCTCCGCTACAGTTAAGCCCTTCTCTACCTCTCCTCAGTCCCTTCCGTGCCTCTTCAGTTGTCTGCTGCTAATAAACATATTTGGGTTCACTTACGTCTGCGTCTGCCTGTTACTCATGACATAACTAATGTGTAAGCCAGAAAAGCTCTTTTTTTCTGATGTTGTATGAGAGAAAGTGTCAGAGGGTGTCTTTTTTTGCGCCTCTAACTCAATCACAGGCGAGTCAAATCATACAATTTACTAGCCATTGGCTTATTAAAGACATTTTTTATTTGCCTAGCGGGAAATTTTACTTGCATTGTAGAGGGTTGTCAAGGCTGGTAACCGGAAGATTGCTGGGTCAATTAACACAAGAATCACGCCGTGAGCCATTAACCTTGTTCCTTTGAGCAAAGCACTTCACCCTATGTTGTTCCAGGGTGGCTGTACCTGTGATAAACAGAAGCCAATTCGCCTAGCCCTGGTTGTGTGACAATAACTAAAGATTTTAGATTTTATTCACAAACATGTAGACTGACCCCTTATGGCTGGATCAACAGTTTCTCATTGAGGATTAAATTCCCTGCAGCTTGGCACCTTGATAATCCGTCTCTAATGTGAAACCAGCCCATTGGCTGTTTACTCCTCATTTTACCAAAGATATTCAGCAACACATCTATCACTGAGGTAAGGTGCTGTTTCCCCCAGGCAGTTAGCTGAAGATTTACTGCTACACGCTGATACGTGAAGACTGTTCATGTGCTTCCAGTCATCTCTGGGAGGAAAGTTAGTAAGTACTTTTGAAACTTTAAAAAAAGTGACTACTTAATTTGTATACCTGTTGCTCCAGCCTTGGGTTTTTTTCCTCTGCATTGTGTTTAAGAGTTCAGCACAGAAGTCATAAACTACTGTAGCAGCTGAAATGACGTATGGAGTATGTATAAACTCATGCATTATACTTTGAGGAATCAACAATGGCAGTGTTTCCCACAGGATTTTGTGAAACTGTGGCACGGTTTTGTCTTAATTTCTATATATGCAAGAGATAAACCCTTGAGCTTTTATTTTGACGGAATCTGCAGTCAAGCTTTTATTTTGGCGGAAAACATTCTTCGAATTTTGACATACTTAAAGGCCCACTGAAGTGTATTAAAAACGCACAGCATTATTCAATGTGTTGATGTAATTTCCCATGAAACAGGAAGACAGCCTATCAAGCAGCCCCTCCCATTTTTTTTTTAAACAGCCAATAGCGCATTGTTTATATAACATTTTTCTAGAGCCTTTCAGCTCGGTGAAGCCACAGTTTCCTCCTAATCTCTAACCGTTTCTCATCATAATCTCCTCCATATTGCTTTGAAATACAGCATTTTGTGCAGAATTAAAATGGGTCCGATATGTTTTGTTGTCCGCTCTGACTCACGCATGTGATACGCTCTAAGCTCTTGTGCCTCTGTGGAGCAAGAAAAATGAGCAATAGTGAAGAAAATTCAGCGCCCACAACCAGCTCGGAGGACACAGACATCATTGACAAGAAAGGTCACTCAACTTCAGTGGTTTGGAGATATTTTTGCTATTTGCGATACAACATAAAACAGAGCGATGTGTACTGCAAACTGTCGGCACCACAAACTTGTTTTATCATTTAAAACAATGTCACCCTTTAGAACACGAAAAAGCTAAGAAATTACAGTCCCAAATAAGTGTTAGTGGATGTCGACCATCTACAAGCACCAATGCGACTCAGCAAAGTATCATATCATCATTTTCCCATGCCGTACCTTAAGACAAAAAAAAAAGAAGACACAAAGCCATCACAAAAGTAGTTGCTTATTGCATTGCAAAAGACATGCTTCCCATTAGCGTTGTTGAAAATGAGGGATTTAAGAAGCTTATCCGCGTCCTTGACTCCAGATACCTGGTCGAAAACATTTTTCACAGACAACGATTCCCCGAAGGAGTGCAGGGAGAAGGTGGAGCGGCAGCTGCAAAACGTACAATTCTTCGCCTCTACTTCTGATATGTGGTCTGGTCGCACATCTGAGCCTTATCTGAGCTTCACTGTTAATTTTATTTGCAAAGACTGGAATCTTCAGGGCAAATGCCTCCTGGCTTACTTTCCTGAAGACCATACAGGTGACCATACAAGTTATTGCCCAAGGAATGTTTGAAGCACTCGCCTCCTGGGGGCTGAGTGAAGACCGAAGTGCGCATCACAACTGATAGTGGTACAAACATGGTAAAAGCCACTTCACTCAACAAATGGACACGACTTCAGTGTTTTGGACTACACTTGGCTATTGGTAAGTTTTAGTCTCCGTTCTCCATTTAGTAACAAAACTGCTGAAGAAGTAATAATAATAATTAATAATGATAAAAGAAAATGATTTAAGAAGAATCAAATCAATATTTTATTAGTCCTTTGTTCTTAAAGGTTAGTGATTACAAACATGAAGCAATATTTGAACCTGAAACATGCAGATTTTAATATGAATATTTTGTTATAATATCAATAATATCTGTTTAGAACTTCAGATGTGTTTTTTAACATACTATCGTGGACTTACTCAAATACTTTCTTTGCCCATATTTTTTCTCGGTTTCCTTTCCTTCCACAGAGAGAGCAGGGAAGGACAAGAGGGTGGATCGAGCTGTTGGGCTTTGTAAAAAAAATAGTGGCTGTCTTCTCTTTCTCCTGGAAAAAGAAGAGAGACCATGCAATTGCTCAGGACGAACTTAAACTACCGAAGCACAAGCTGGTGACAGAGTCACCTACCAGGTGGGGCTCTTGTCAAAAGATGGTGGCAAGGATGATTGAGCAGCACAAGGCTATCTCTCAGGTACTCACTGCTGACAAGAAAACCAGGCACTTGGTGCCTACCTGGCAGGACATTCATGTGGTGGAGTCAATGAACAAAGCCTTAAAGCCACTTCTTGAGTTCACAGATTCACTCTCTGGTGAATCTTATGTGAGTGTGTCCTACCTTAAGCCTGTGCTGCACCTCTTCAGAACAGAGCTCCTGAATCCCTCTGATGATGACACGCAGCTCACAAAGGACATAAAGACAACGGTCATAGAATATCTCCGTGCGAAGTACAATGATGAGATAAGAGACAAACTGCTTAATATGGCATCCTTGCTTGACCAGCGCTTCAATACTCAATATATCAGGCCAGACAAGATTGAGGCCATCAAAACAAGAGCAGTGACTGAGATTCTGAAAATGGAGGAAGACCAAGGCCCATCCACTTCACAGGCTTCATGCAGAACAGAAGAAACAGAGGCAGAGGGAGGTGTTGCTACAGCTCTTCCTGTAAAGAAGCAGAGGAAGTCACTGGGCAGTTTTTTTAAGAAGCCATGCCCCAGCAACACAGGACTCAGTGACATGCAGTCAGTGGAGGGGGAGCTAGAAAACTACCTCATGGGTCCAGATGCAGACAGTGAAACAGAACCAGATTGGTGGAAGGTGTATGACAAAACGTTTCCTAAAGTGAGCCAACTAGCAAGGTGCTACTTGTGCATCCCTGCTACCAGCTCCTCCTCTGAGAGGATTTTTAGCACAGGAGGGAACCTTGTGACCTGTCACAGGGCAGCTTTAAAACCTGAAACTGTAGACAGACTTGTCTTTCTTGGTATGGAAGCCCGTTTCCGCCACTATGCGAGTTATAAAGTCACAATTCTGAGATATAAACTCGCAATTGCATGATATAAAGTCACAATTCTGACTGAGAAAAAAAGTCAGAATTGTGACTTTATATCACGCAATTGCGAGTTTATATCTCAGAATTCTGACTCTATGACTCGCAATTGTGAGAAAAAACATCAGAATTAAAAAGTCAGAGACCTCAGAGATAAAAAGTCGCAATTACTCTTTTTATTTTTTTATTTAGTACCGGAAATGGGCTTCCATATTCTTGCCCGTAACTTGTAGAGTTAAAAAAAAAAAAAAAAAAAACAATTGCTAACAGTTAATACTTTTCTTTCTTTTATTTATTTTATTTATATTGTCAATGTCATTTATTTATAAGGTTTGGTATACTGACCAGAAATAATTAAAGATATTTGTTTTATATATTATATTCTATTTATATTAATAATATTCTACTCTATTAATATTGATTTTAATAAATTGTTCACCTGTTTGGGAAGTGTTTGTCATGTTTTCACAATAAAGGATAGTTTAAAACCACAATTAACTGTCTGGTTTCTACATTTTTCAGCAAAAATATGCCTTTAAACTTTAAAGAAATACAGATTTGACATTTATCATGCTAATTATCGATATCGACTGATATGATGAATTATATCGTGATATTTTTTTTTTTTGGGCCATATTGCCCAGCCCTAGTGTGCACTTGCCACAACTGAAAGCATATTTACACTGTCTGAATTATTCCTTATCCCCTGTATAGTTCACTATGTGCCATTCACCATAAAAATAGTACGTGTGAGCAAGTGAGCTTTCAGGACGCTTCAGATTCTAGAGAGCATTTGATTGGACAGAAGATGTGATGAGAGGGTGAAGTCCGCGGTGATGTCATAAAAATCTGTTATCTATTTTAGCGGAAGTGAGAGACTGTAAGTTTTGAATGCTTATATCTCAGACAGACTTTTGATAAGGACACAAAGCCTTAATGTGCTTTCAATTTTAGTTTGCAGTTGCGCAAAACATGACATTAAAGATGTGTCTTTTGTTATTATGAGAAGTTTAAATATATTTTTGGGCCGCCATAGTGTAGTTAATGAATAGGAAGCACTGAAATCTACTTATAGAAAATAAATCACTGTATGGGAAACTCTTGTACATGCCTAAGAGATCAACCAAGGATGTTCTCTGAAACACGTCATGTTTATTTATATAGCACTTTATACAATAGATTGCTTAAAATCAAGCAGCTTTACTGTATTAAACATGAAAAACAGTATCAGTGTCTCATTTGATCAGAAGCACAACTTCATTTTCTTATAAAGCAGCTCTCCAGTATGTTCATGTTTTCACCCGTGGACGTTTGGCCTCGACGGACTGACCTGGTAAAGATTTCCATGTGAAAGAAGAAAGAACCTCTGTGCACACCTACCTATTACATAATCGCCACGGGCTAACGGTAGAACAAAGGTGTTTATCAACCGTAGCAAACTTTTCTGGCAAGCTGTACTCCCAAAACGAACTCCAAACAAAGTTTGTTTTGGCCTGACTTAGTTCGATTTCGCTTGAAGTATATCAGGACCAGTGGTGTGCACAGGGTGGCGGGGGAGAGGACCCCCATCACCTGGAACGTGATTGCCCCTGCACCCGTGGAGGTCTGTGCAGTGAGGTAGTCTCTCAGTGAGAGGAAACATGTAATATAATGGATACTACATGATCTGGTGTCTATTGTGGTTTGTTTGTTCGCTATGGGATTTTAAATGTGTGTTGAAGGTAAGGCAAAAATGTCTTTCTTCAATTATTTGCCCTCTCCCTCCCAGTGATGCCTTTTCTCTCTGCTTCCTGTGCCCAGAAAGCAGCAGGGCTCTGAATCAGCCATGCTGAGATCAATAGAGAGGCGGGAAGAGAAAATTACTTCCCTCTCCTGCTGGAACGTAGATTGGCTTTTCACATCTTCATTTGGAGCTGTGCAGTTGGGTTTCAATGACTAGCAGCACTGGCAGGCAACACAGCAGCTGATTCTTGTGGTGCTACCTGGGAGTTCTCCGAGGACCTGACCTGGACTGCTCACATTTTTCAGACACAGGTGAAAAAGCCAGGCAAAGACTGCAGCCAGCTGTGAGTAGGCTTTTTGAAAACTTTCTATTTAGGGGCGATGGGAGTGTAAGTCATGGGGAACATGAGGAAAGGCCATTGTGGAGCTCTCAGTTATCAGGGGACCTGCTAGTCTGGGAAAGTATCAATAGGACTTTTGTGAGACTATGGGTGCACATTATACTCTTTATACATTTGTTAACCACATATTTATAAGTCTACAGTTTACTCACTGCAAAGTCTACTTCAATTACCACTACATCCTTCATGTTACCTTTTTTTCTCTTGACTTGATTATTTAATACAGGTATATAGATATTTCTATTTCTATTATAAGTTTTTAACTGTGAATTTGCACTGTCCATAGGGACCTGTTTACATTTCACTGCCGGTTGTATATTCTGTATATAACTGGCATGGACTTGAATCTTGAATCTTGAATCTTGAATGGCACATTTTCAGCAAGAGTAATTTCTTTTGGGAGTAAGTCAGGGGAACATGAGGAAAGGCCATTGTGGACAGTTATCAGGGGGACCTGCTAGTCTGGGAAAGTATCAATAGGATTTTGTGAGACTATGGGTGCTGTAACTCGGTCCCTCTAGGGGGTTCCACCAGTACATTATGAATAGGTGGGCATTTCAAAGTTTTAGGGGGCCCTGCCATGAGGCATGGACCAGAGGGGGTTGGGGAGGGTTTTTTGACCCTCAGTTGAAACTGTGGTCCGAGGGGAGTCCCCTTCGGTTAAAATCGCAGTCGGGTGGTGTGGGGCTTAATGGAATGGTAAATGGAGCATATTTTTTACATTAAATTGATCAAAAGTTACATATATCCTGTGATTTTATGAATCAGTAGCTGGATTGTGCAAATGGAGATCTCAAATAATCTGAAAAGCAGCCTTAGAAAAAAGATTGGCATGCTGTTTCCATTCTCCCAAGGTACAACTTTGCAGTCCTTTTCACAAACCTTGTAAATACTGTACATCGCTTGGTGTAGGACACAGAAAGTACTTGGCTGATGTTGGATGAATGCTGTTCAAAGCTTTTGTGCCCTCTGTGCTGCTGACTGCAGCCCCTGAGGGACGACTGTATACCTCCAGCACCACTCTGGTAGCAGTGATGGTAGCAGGTCCATTGAGAATATGACAGCCCTGCAGTTAATCATAATTTATTGCCATGATAATTACATTTTAATGTTAGCCTAGCACTAATTGTCCCCTGAGGTTTGGCCACAGGAATCACTGGTGAATAAAAGGGACTGAATTGAGAGGGACATGTTTTATAGAAAGCATCTAAATACACACATGCTAGTCATCTTTCAGAATATCAAATCAAATCACCTTTATTTATATAGCGCTTTTTACAAGTCCAATTGTTTTAAAGCAGCTTCACATTGTTAACAGGAAAATAATGCAATAGAATTTGATTCGGCTGTACAGCCGTTCTGGTGAAACGATGATGTTATCCGGCTAATTTCAAGTATCATATAGTGTCAATGCGGGCAGATCGGTAATATAGTTGAAATTTAGGTGTCCCCAACTGAGCAAGCCAAAAACCAAAGGCAATGGTGGCAAGGAACCAAAACTCCTTCAGGGTCAGAATGGAGAAAAAAAAAAAAAACCTTGGGAGAAACCAGGCTCAGTCGGGGTGCCAGTTCTCCTCCGGCCGACGAACAAACAGTGTATGATTATAATTCTGGCAACATTTCAGGTATTAAATAGATATTCGTAAGATTGTTCGAAAGATTGGAGTCGTCATGCCAGAGACCGGTTTAATGATGTCGAGTCGATGCGTAATTACACGCTCTCTATAAGAATATAAGGATTTACCGTTGTAAACAGTTACAGCTTTCACCTTGGCAAGCATTCGTAAGCACTATAATAAAAAGCATTTTCTTACGTCTCACAGGCTCCGACCTCAATTTCCGTGAGACTCAATGATAAGTGGGCTAAAGCACAGACCTTCCCAGATATATTCAGCTCTCGATAAACCCAAACTAATGAGTCCCCTGGGATCCTTTCCCCGTAGATTTTATAGTGGAAGCATTTTGTCTGAATGTAGTTGTGTTATATATTTCTGGTTTAACACTAGAAATTGTATCCTGTAGACATAAGGTTAATTTTAGGATACATCACCAATTCGAAGTTGAAGTTGAAGTTGAAGTTTATTCGTCATTACACATGTACAAGTACAGTATAATGAAATGAAGTTTGGAGCAAGCCTCCGGGCCGCAGCCGATTATTCAGGCGCCGCCCTACGCTCTCCAGAAATACAAGAATGCAATTTAGCAAGCATTACATAGCAAACACAACAAAACATAAACATAAACATGACACAGTACACGTGGTCACGTGGTGGGATTTTTTGTATGAGTGGGAGAGGAGATAGATAACAGACAGGCAGACGGATGGAACGGGGAGGGAATAAGGTCGGGTATGTATGGTGCGAGTGAGTCTGAGATTGTGTTGTGTGAGAATGTTAGCCATAACTTCAGATGTTTTCGAGTTCAGTTCTATGGTTTGTCCTTGAAGGGAGATAAGGCAGTGCACAGGGAAAGATAGCAGACAAAGCTGTCAGGCTGAAATCCCAACCGAGAGATAGGGACCAAGTGAGGTTCGTTGGGCTAGTTGATTAGGTCAGGCAAATACAATTTATTATTTTTTAATCCATTTGATGATCTTGGTAATTTGTCCGGATCATAATCAATCAATCAGATCTGGTCCTCAGCATTCGCGTCCGGTCTGTGCAGTTTCCCTAGACATTACGTCCAGCCTCATGGCCAGACCGGTTACAGTCCGTAAAGTTCACCGATCTGACCCCCGATAGAGCCCACTCTACCCTGCGTATCCGCAGTCCGGACTGCGTTGTTACGGTTCAGTTCCTCAATTCCTATCACTTTCTGATCTAATTCCTTCAGACGGTCACACACAACCCCGAAGCATTCTTTAATTTCCACAGACAGCGGCTGGGTGAATTTGCTTGCAGCTGTCTTACCAATCTTCCGATAGGTCAGGGCAATCCCAAAGCCAAAGAATAGGAACCCCGCCATCAATAATCCAATCATGTATAAATCTTCCGCATCCTCCACGGACAGAGCCTCCAGGCACAGGACTTGCCAGTTGTTCCATGCGTCCCTCACGTACCCTGCGGCAAAGGTCCCGGGGCCATATCGATGAAAAGTGTGAAATCACCCTCACTGATATGTTTGTTGTTGCTTTAATTTGGGGAAACACATTTGTCGTAGACCACTGAACTAGAAGAAGTTGAGAGGTAGTTCAAAGATTAAGCAAGACAGGCCTTCTTGATTAGTTCTCCTGTCCAATCACACAGAGGATAATTGTAATGCTTATCACAGAATTTACACAGAACAAGCCCCTGTTTTAAATGCGGCGTCCTCTATTAACTTCTATAATGAATGTCTCGGAGCCTTTTGTGCACTAGGGAAATGTATCAATGATGGATTAATTGTTGTTAATGTTATTTAATTTGTCACTTTTTGTCTATATTAGATATTTAATTGTGCATTGTCATTTCCTTTATTTTTACATTTTAGATTCCCTTTCGTTTATCGCCCACTCACTCAATAATTTACCTTTGAAATGTGATTATTGAATGCATTTGTGTTGAATAAGTAAATTACTCAACAATGCTTAAATAAACTGTTTAAACTCTGTTAGTTTTAATCTTTAGCACATTTCAAAATGAATATCCATATTCACTTCTAGCAATTAAAGTTTTTAGTGTTTTAAAAAGGAAAAATAAAAGTAACATAAAAATGATAATTTGCTTATCGGTATTGACCAGAGTTTTAATATTGGTGCACCTGTTTATACTTTAATTGACTAAGCCTGTTTGATTGTTGAGTAATTAACTTCAGCACAAATGCATTCAGTAATCATGCATGCAGTTGGTGAAAACTTCGCAGTCATTAGATTGCACATGTGCCCTTTGCCATGCTTGTAAAAATAAAGCAGTCTTAACATAATCAAAACTGATTTTCTCTACAAACTCTGCATTAGTGTGTTAAAGTACATGATAACACGGTCAGTCTTCCTGCCTCATGCATTTTTTTTTTTTTTTACATTTTTTAAGTATATTCATTTTATGTAAAAACAACATACAAATGGAGTCCTCCATACTTGCTTTTCTTCTGTCATGTGTTTTTTTTTTTTTTTTTTGCCATTTGTCAGTGGGCACATGAACTGCACTATACCCTCTGGAATTGAAAGCTGCTATTTCTAGCAGGAAATCCAGACATTTTGCTGAGGTCTTGCAAGCATTGCTACTCTTAGCCCCATTGAGAAAGCAAAGCTCTAAAAATCTGCTTGTTTAGTCACTCTGGTGTTTACTAAATGTAAGCCTGGGGAAACCAGAGAAAACTGCTTTCACATGCAGTCTGTTACAGGTTATCACTTACCTCCTGGTTATTTCAGACAACAGAACAAATGGGTTCATTCTCACAGATGCTCTCTCAGAGAAAGCAGAGATTGGTTTGCAGATGGACACCTCACTTGCCTTAGTTCTCTGAGATTGTTACATCTAGCTATTCTTGTGATTTTTTTTATTTTATTTATTTTTTATTTATTTTTTATTTATTTTATCACAGTATCATGAGTATTTGCGATTTCTATTTTAGTCAGCATCCCTGCTTTGTAAAATGAATAGGAGAACTCAATAACGTACTGTTACTGCCTTTTCTTTTCTCAGTGGATTTGTGAAAGACCTGTCCTAGCTTTTGGTATAGGTTATGTGGTCATGGTCCACTGCTATAACCTTAGAGTTATTGCTTTAGACCTGTGTGCCTTTCTTGCTACCTTAACATCCTGCTAAAATAAACCACTGGGGCTATAAAAGGAGCCAGCAGTTAAGCCACTTTACAGTGGCAGCATGTAGTGCCTGTAAATCTAGCAGCAGTCATTATGTCTCAAAGCCTGCTGCGACTGCATCAAATGAGAGATTTATGCTGTGATAATGACAACTTTTGTCTGGGATTTTTAAATAATTTAAGTTAGCCCATGTAGATCCACTTTAACAGTTTGACAGCAAGCAGGGGGCCTCATTTAAGAGACCACCATACACTCAGATCAGAGAAATTAAAATGTGTTCTATAATATTTTTCTGGGCTAAATACAGATTTAGTTCCTCACAGTTTTAAATTGTGGTGACTTAGGGTTCTTTCACACTTGATTCCATTACCTGGTCTGAACCCGAGTTCGAGTGAGGTTCGCGGCTCCATTGTTGCAGTAAACTTGCACAACATTCTTGAATGAATAATTTATAGATGCATGTCTATTATTGCAGGGACATCAACTTTACATTTCCACGCCCCTAAACATGATGCCGGTTGCGGTATATGTCATTTAAACATCCTCATGGGCGGTCCTTGACCAATGAAAGCTGTGACAGAGTCCAGACCTTCTGCCGTCAGTCTGAAGGTGTGGCTACATGAGACTAACATGAACAAACCCCAGAACACCCTTTGCGGAATTGGATATGGTGCGCAGGTGTGCACCAATGTTCGTAAAACAGTGTTCACCAAATGAACTGAACTCAGTCTGACATCTGTCAAACCTGGGTGCGCAGCAAAAGTACTACTGTAAAAGCACCCTTAAATTCTTCTTTTTCTGAAGATTTCTCTGTGACTTGTTTTTTTAAAGTGTGATTGTTTATGACGCAAGTGTATTTCAAGTTATGTTGCCAGCACAAGCCATTTATAGTATACTGAGATACCTATCATATCATGTGAAATAAAATCTTACAGAATTGGAAAATTTTGTCATGCTAGTTGGATTTCACACAGTTGGGTATATTTCAGTCAGGTAGGCTTCATTCAGACCTATTCAAACCTGTAACTTGTCTTTTTAAACTGTTCAGTAATTAAACCAGCATATAAGATTAGAGTTATTTGTTTCAGGAAGCGAGCTATACAGCTTTTGCTGTATATTTTATATTCTTTAAATATAATTGATTTATAAGAGTCATTTCTTTGTGAAATGTACTATGCTTGTCGCTTTTTAGGTTTGTTTTTGTGCAGCAAGCGAGGGTAACTCAATAGAAAGACATTTCTTGCCATTGAAGTTTCACTGCAGTACACTGGAATTACTGGCATAGCCAAACCTGTTTATTAGAGGGTGTCCAGTTGTCCACATACTTTTAGTCAAATAGGGTACTTAACATCTGAACATGCATCCTTTGGCATTACATTTGTATCAAACATGCATATTACATTGATGTTTTCTTAAAAGAGTGGTGGACTGAGGAGAGCAAATCTCATCTCTTTAGGCGGTTTAATTTGGTTGCATGTTTTTTTAATCACTCTTATGTTCTCCAATCAAATGAGGCTTTTTTAATTCTTGAGTTAGAGAGCCCACATCATAATGTTTTGTTTCCCTGCATTTGCACTGCACAATATGAGAAATTAAATTCACAGAATATCTAAATGCAGATTTGATGTGCAAAGTGAGGCTCATTTATTCATTTATTTTAATTTTGTGATAAGGAATTCAAACACTTTGAAAATGTACTTTACAATTAGACAGCTTGGGGCCTGGATGAGATAATATAAAAACAAAATCAGTGCAAGACTGATGTTGTGGAAATGAACACACTTTACTAAAGATGTATTTATTGAATATTCACATTTTCTTCCCCTACATTTTATCTGCTCATAACAGAGTGTCTTTCAAAAGGCCTTTGTCAGCACTGGAAGGGACGTTCAGAGAAAAAGACGAGAAGAGGGTACAATGACCGTTTCTATCATTCTCATGGCCTGATTAATTAGTTTGAAGTTATCCATGAAAGCAAGACAATGATAAGAGAATGAACAAATAAAAGCCAATTACAACTCTCTCCCTCACAGCACAAAAGACTCAAAGTTGAAGAAGGCCTAATACATTGTACTGCCTGAGAACGTTGATTTAGTTACTGTGAAAAGTTGTTTTACATCATACCCTTGTCATGCAGCAGTGGTCAAAAACAAAACCAGTACGATAATCACTCATGCTACTTTTATTCTCTGGTTCTCTTCCTCTTCAAAGAACTAAGGTTACAGATTTTATACAAAAACAGAATGTGGCTCAGGATAGTTGCTAGTGCAGAGTTTGGGACTGTACTGCATGTGTGCCATCAGCCAGTCACCTTTGTCATAATGTAATTTTCCTGTGGATCTAACAATGCTACATCCCATTAAAAATGTGGGTTCCCTTTCAGTCGGTCACGTTCGACGTACGTCGGAACTAACCGACGAACTGGGATCTATTTTCAGAGACCAATCTGCTTTGAGTGTTCTAAACGAGCCAATGACCATTGGCATGCGGTCCACGCTCTGCCCGCCATGCGGGTATAAATACAGAAGTGGAATACCGCATCCTCGCTTTCTACTTCGGAGCCAAACATTGCTGCAAGTCAGTGTGTTCCTGCAAAGAGTTTTCGACGAGTTTGTGTTTGAGTTGAAGAGGATTGCTTTGCAGTGTTGGAGAGACTGCACATTACAGCAGCGATTGCGGGTGTGTTGCGTGCACAAAACAGCTGTTCTCACAGCTCGCTGGGCATTACTGAGTGCTTGAAGTGGGCTTGCACTATCAAACCACTGCAAGCCACGGCCATTTCCCCTGTATGCCTTGGCACTAATAAGAGCAGTTTTTCCTTTTCTAAAAGAGCAACACGGTTTGACCCTGCATCTTTTTCAAGATGTAATTTCTTGTCCCCAGTTGATGGTCATGATCGTTGTCTCATGTGTTTGAGCGTTCAGCACGCGTTCAGTCCTTCCCATGTGGGGCCAGTCTTTACTTTTGGGGCTCTGGCTGGTCACGATTGCTGCATGGACTCTGGAGAAGAAGACTCGCCTGCGTTGCCCCCTTTGGGTGTGGTAGCATTGCCCGAGCCTGATCCAGAGCTCACGGCTATGCTTTCCCGGGCCACCGCAAGTGTCGGGCTCGAGTGGAACCCTCCACCGTGTCCCAAACCTTTGCGGTTGGATGACTGGTTTCTCAGGGCAGCCCGTGCTGGTTCTCAGCACCCCGCCACAATGCCATTCTTCCCGGAGGTGCATCAGGAGCTCACGAAATCGTGGATGACACCCTATAGCACCAGAAACTGATTGAGTGGTTCCTCCGTCCTCACTACTCTTGATGGCGGCGCAGCTAAGAAGTACATGGAGATCCCCCCAGCGGTCGGTTGCGATGCAACTGTGTCCTAAGACCGTCACCGACTGGCAGGGTAATCCGCGTCTCCCCTCCCGGGCGTGTAAATTCATTGTCCGCTCTGACGGGCAAGGCTTACACAGCCTGTGGAGAAGCCACGTCGGCTTTGCACGCCATGGCACTCCTGCAGGTCTACCAGGCAAAAGCACTAAAAGAACTGCACAAGGTTAGTTCTGACCCCAAAGGTTATGCAGGAACTGCGCACGGCAACGGACCTCGCTCTCAGGCAGCGACGAAAGTCACCACGCGCTCCCTGGGTCGACACCACCTGTGGCTGAACCACCTGTGTGCGGTTCCTCAATGCCCCTGTCTGCCAGGCCAGCCTCTTCGGCAATGCCATCGAGAGCTTTGCCCAGCAGTTCTCGTGGCCCAGAAGCAGATGGAGGCGATTAAAAACATCCTACCCCGACGACCAGCTGCTGCCTCCACCCAGTTGTCGGCTGCAGCACCTCCGCCTGCTCGTCGCCGAGGGTGTCCCCCTGTGTCTGCCTCCGCCCCTGCCACGCCCAAGCAGCAGCCTCCACCCGGGCAGCAGGGAGTCAGGTTGGCAGTGTGCGACACCCCTGGGCCTTGCCACTCCTTTCCTCCCCTCCCTTCGCCAGGAGGAAGCAGTGTGGGCACCGAGGATGCCACCAGGCCTTCTCACCCACACTCTGCCCCACCCTGGAATACTCAGTCAACACTCCGGGCCGCCTCCAGGCCTCCCGAGTCGGGTCTGAGTATTCCACTTTCCTGCCTCTCCCCCCGGCAGGGGGCAGCAGAGTGGGCACCGAGGACGTCACCAGGCCTTCTCACCCACACTCTGCCCCACCTTGAAATGCTCAGACAACACTCCAGGCCGCCTCCGGGCCTCCCGAGTCGGGTCCGAGCATTCCACCTCGCTGCCCCACCCCGGGTATGTCTGTGGTGCCGTTGGTTCCACTTGTTCGGTCTCTGGGGAGCTGGCTAGAGCTCCCCAGGCCGTCTCACTGGCTCATCCATACCATCAGACTTGGCTATGCAATTCAGTTCCCTCGCCGGCCTCCCAAGTTCAAGGGCATCCTCTTCACCTCCGTGCGGAGCAGAGATGCCCATGTCTTACGGTCAGAGATCGAAGTCCTACTGGTGAAGGGCGCGATCGAGCCGGTTCCTCCAGCTGATATTAAGTAAGGGTTCTACAGCCCCTACTTCATTGTACCCAAGAAAGGGGGTGGGTTAAGACCAATCTTGGACCTGCGTGTCCTGAATCAGGCCTTGCACAAGCTCCCGTTCAGAATGTTGACGCAGAAACGCATTTTCGAATGCATCCGTCCCCGAGATTGGTTCGCAACGATCGACCTGAAGGACGTGTCATGTCTCCATTCTCCCAAGACACAGACTGTTGGGCCTTCGGGTCAACCAAGAGAAGAGCAAACTCTGTCCCACACAGAGGATCTCTTATCTCGGTATGGAGCTGGATTCGGATTCGGCTGGGGGGTCACGTACAATGGGCATGCAGTTTTGGGTCTGTGGATGTTCCAACGTACATTTCTGTTCCCTCCTTCAGGGAACGAGGGTTACATATACGTAACCGAGATGATTTTTCTGCTTAAACTCCCAGGTTGCCCAATTTATTTATTTATTTTTAGTTGAATGAAATGGAACACTAACACACACACGCAAGGTCTCTCTCTCCCCCTCCCTCTCTGCCATGCGCGCGCTACATGTTTGCTTGCTCTAGATTCTGGGAGATTTTAACTAATTTGCGGGCATCAGGGAGCCTCTATCAATATGCTGGAGACTCCCGGAACTTCCGGGAGACTTGGGATGTCTGTCTTGGGCGGTCCTTGACCAATGAAAGCTGCCTTCTGCTGTCAGTCTGAAGTTCAATCTATTGACTAGTTTGAAAGTGACTTCTGTGTGAGCTGTGATTCATACCTATCATCTCTACACTATTGACAATAGACAATGGAACTTCTTTGTCCATGAAATTTTGCTAATGTTTGCTAACACCTTTAGTCACATGCCATTTACAAGATGGGAATGCCAGCAGATAGATTTATCCAGGTATGATGGACCTTTTTGGCCTTCAAACACAAGAAACCTCCCCAACACTCATCTCACTATCAAGCTTGCATATAACTCAGTCTTGCTTCTGCTGCAACACTTGTTGTCTCTACCACCTCCTTCTGACCTAATGGAAAGTGTTTTTCTATAAATAACCTAACAGCTGGCTGGTGCTGTCTAATTAAGAATTGATCAGGCTGTGAATACCTCACAGGGCCTTTTTGAATCCCCACCTGAGCCATTTCATCTCTCCATAGTCACATTCAGAGGTAAGTAGGATTGAGAAAGATCCGAAAAACAGTGACAAATACAGAGGTAAGACCTCAATGGTTATTCATAACACTAAAATAGCCTCTATCTTTTAGATTATCTGCAGTCTTTGATTGGAATCAATACTCCACAATCATGGACTTGTCCTTCTGTTGTCACCAAATTGTCTGTCTTTGATTCCAGTCTGTATTCTTTCATCATTTTTAACCAGTTTCCTATATTGGGCTCTTTGAAAGAGAAGTTACTTACAGGTGAGATCGATTTGTTGCTAGTGGACATGCCATAAACCTACCACCTCTACAGGGGTGTCAAGTAAGCTTCCAGAAAGCTTCACCACACCATTGGACTTTGCTGTCACGGTGGTAATTCACAGTCAATTGTCAAACCAGGATCTGTTTCTCTCAGACCTTGTTATTCCAGTTGGTTTTGGTGGCAAAATATCACAGCTCAACTCCTCTATCTCTTTCTCTGAGCTGGAATTAACACCATTCGTTTGGTTCAGACATTTCTCGAAGGTTAATTACTTTGCTGAATTATGGAGAGTTGCTGTATCCACGTGCTTCATTCAAGAAATATGCCAGATTTAATGGCTAATCCTGTTAGAATATATTACTTCTTACATGTGTCAGTCATCTCCTACATTCATGCTCTGATTCACATTTATATTGATTTTCAGTATATGAACAAACTCATTATCTAAAAGCTTAACAAATACCAATAGGAAAGACATTATGCGCTCACCCGCATGTTCCAAACTTGTATGACTTTTTTGTTTTTGTCCATACAATTAATGTCAAGGGGGTCCAAAAACAACATTGTATGAACAAAAACACATTTTTTTTTTTTTTTTTTTTTTTTTTTAGAAGTCAAACAGGTTTGGAAAGATGGCTGATTTTTCATTTTTGGGTAAACTATCCCTTTAAAGGCAAAAAGATATTGTCCTCACAGTTGGCATTGGAGGGAACATTGGTGTTGGTAGAACAGAAATAATGAAACAGACAGATTGAAAAGGCCAAAGATAGATATATCATTACATGAGAAAGGAGAAAGAGAGGCATAGTCTCATTAGACTGTCTGGAAAGCTGCCTCGCAATTGTGACACTGGCAAGGACGCAGGTGAAAGTGCTGCTTTTAATGACCAAAGTCTGTGATGTTACCTGTCGACAAGATTTTGGGCCCGGAGAAAGCTATTAGGTTGAGGACTGAGAGGAAATTGAGCTTTGTGAGTACTAGTGTTTATTTCATGTTCATCAGAACATAAAGAATTTGTGTGCAGGGATCATCCTGATAGTATTTTTTGATTAGATTTTTTTGCCATTTGCAGACTTAAATCATGGAAGTATTAATAATTTGTTTCAGCAAATAATTGTATTTATGTTTTATTTCAAAAACAGCCTTTATAGCACTGACAACCAGAGTATGAAATTAAAACCCACCACCAGCTACATGCAGGTTTTTTTTTTAATTTAATTTAATTTATTTTTTTAGTTTAACTTAGAATAAAAAAAAAAAAAAAAATAAAAAAACAGTGAAAAGGAGACCCAAGTTCTCTCGCTTTCTCTTTCTCTCTAAATTATATTTAGGGGTTCAAGTGTGTAGTGCTGAAACCCTATTGTAATTGTACAATTTTCCAAGGATCATCATTCTCCTCTAAAACTGATTGGGCAGACCAGACCATAAGTCGGCAGGGGTCTCAAACTCAACTTACCTGGGGGCTGTTGGAGGTACAGTCTAGGTCAGGCTGGGCCGCATCAAGTATTCCAAAAAAAGGAGTACAACTGATCCAGTCTTTATTATGAACAGTTCTTCAACATGAATGTTTCTTCTGAACATAAACGGTTTTACGCTATTCGGTGAATGTCGGAAGCTGCTTGCATATCTGAAGAGCCGACTTTTGAAAATATAGCCTATAGAAATTAAATCATTATGTAATAATGAAATATGGGGGACCATTTTTTTTATTTTTTATAAAGAATAAAATATATTTTTAGTCCCGAGATTCTTCGCATTAGTGAATAAATACATATCCGCTGGCAGCAGTCGAATTCCTTAATGGTCTGGTGGTAGAATTTTTGTAAACCATGTTAAAGGTTCCGGGTTCTAATCTGTGCTCATATAGTTTTTTTCTTCTTCTTCATTAAAATCAAAGATGTTCATCAATGATTGTATGTTAAGAGCATGGACATGTTTGTGTGTATTTTGTTTTGTGATTTCACCGGAAAGTCTCTCTCCGCAACGGCATTAACGGCCGCTGGAGCGATTGTTAATAAGATGAATGCAACACGCGCCTCGCTAACAGTGGGACTTTTATTATGCCACAGTCGCCGGTACCATTTCCGCTTTTCCGGTCATGAGTATGAGGTAATGCAGCTCTGTTTATCATCTGAGTGTGTTGAAAATTATGTTATGAAGTTACTCTGTGCGTTCGCTCGGCGGCTGCTATGACACTTGTTGCACACTGCAGTAAGAGTAAAGCGTTTCTGCAGAATAAAACCAGAAACCGAGGGTAACGCAGATATGACACAAATGACAGGCGACTCCCTCACATATCCCGGTTCCTTGGTTAAAATAGCAATTTTCTCACGATTTACAAAAAGTTGGAAACATGTAGGGGGCCACACAATATCAGCCGCGAGTTTGAGACCCATGTCGTAGAGACTTGAAACTTTGAGGGCTGCCATCAACGCCTACAACCAACAAGGCTCGCCCCGATGGTGTGATTTAGCGATTTAAGAAACTTTTGCGAATATCTTCAGAACCGTTAGTCCGATCGAGACACCACAGGAAATTCGAAATAGGACGATAGCTAAGCAATAATGCCAAAATGTCAAAATTTGTATGTGGATGTAGCAAAAAAGTGCCAAAAAAATCCAATCAAAGTCTCCATGTGTCATTTTTATGCTCTCATAAATATAAGTGTCTATAACTACAACATGTAATGAGATATTTACACCAAATTTTACACACATATGTATGGACACCTAAAAAAGTTGTGGATGTCGGGCAAGAGATGGTGCTATAACTGTCAAAAAACCTTTAAAAAACATATTTTTCCTTAGTAAATTGCCTGTATTGGCTGAAAATGGTCTTTTCCATCTATAATCTAAGTGGTTACATGCTTGCTAAATAAAATATCTTTATCTTTTTACGCATGTGCTAAAGGCCTTAAACGCTTGAATCCTGATAATTGCTGCTCGCAGCTATATTATTTATATATAATCTACATATTTTCAGGTTTCAAAATTTGGGAGAAAAAAAAAAAACCTCAGATGAACAATAACACATGACATATTACACTCATTTATTTAGAAAAAATAAGACGGAAAAAACATGGGTGACAAAGTTAGGACACCCTATCATTCAATTGCCTGTAGATCCATTTTTAGCAGCAATAACTTAATCATTAAGTAATCATGAAGTAATCATTTTCTGCATGAATTTATCAGTCTCTCACATCATTCTGGAGGAATTTTGGCTCTTCTTTACAACGTTGCTTCAGTTTATTGAGGTTTGTGGGCATTTGTTAATGCACAGCTCTTGCCACAGCATTTCAGTCGGGATGAGGTCTGGACTTCGACTGGGCCATTGCAACACCTTTATTCTATTCTTTTTCAGCCATTCTGTTGTAGATTTGCTGTTGATCTTTGAATCATTGTCTGGTTGCATGACCCAATTTTGGCCAAGCTTTAGCTGTTGAACAGAATGGTCTCATTTGACTATAGAATACTTTGGTATACAGAGGAGTTCATGGTCAACTCAATGACTGTGAGGTGACCAGATCATGTGGCTACAAAACAAGCCCAAAATCATCACCCCCTCCACCAGCATGCTTGACTTTTTGTATGAGGTGTTTGTGCTGATATGCTCTTTTGGTTTTCACCAAACTTGGTGCTATGCATTATGGCCAAACATTCCAACTGAGGCTTGTAGAGTCAGATGTAGTTATTGGGTTGTCTGCAATTTTTCTGAGCATTACACAGTCTGATCTTGGGGTGAATTTGCTGGGACGTCCATTCATGGGATGATTGGTGTCTGTTTTGAATGTCTTCCACTTGTGAATAATCTTCCTCACTGTAGAATGCTGGACTTCAAATTGTTTGGAAATGACTTTGTAACCCTTTGCAGATTGATGGCAGCAACAATTGCTTCCCTGAGATCATTGATGATGTCTTTCCTCCATGGCATTGTGTTAACACACATTTGGATGCTCCAGACCAGCAAACTGCCAAAACTTCTGCTTTTATAGGGATGATCACACTTGCTGGTGATCAGTTAATCAAAGGCATTTGATTAGCAGTGCCTGACAGTTACTTACCCTCTTAATTCCTATGTTAACAGTAAGGGTGTCCTAAGTTTGTCACCCATGGCTTTTCCATTTTGGCTTTATTTTTGCTAAACAAATAATGACACAGTGTGATATGTCATGCGTTGTTGTTCATCTAAGGTTTTATTTTCTAAATTTTAAGACCTGATGACCAGATTATTATATATTTTTTTTTTATTATGCCCTGATACAGAAAACCATAGAATTCAATATGGTGTCCTAACATTTTCACATGACTTCCAGATATGTTTTGAAATGACTGCATATAAGCTCTGTTTTAGGCAGTTACCCAAGAATCAGCATTCAAATTATGCTCCTGTGAATGAAAAATCGTATTTATCTTTGGTGCTTACACTGTGCCGAAGCTTGTGGAAATACTCAAACATTTGCTTTGATTTCTGTCTGTAGACACGGATATTGACAGAGTGTGGCACAGTGGCAGATGCTTTATGCAGAGTTTTTATATCGTTCCAACGTGAGGCCTGACATATCTTTGGTAAGATATTGTCTGTGCTCTTTAGATTTCATCTTACTCATCTTTTATTTATCCTACAAATGCAGTTGCATTTTATGAGTTGATTTGACAGATTATTAATTTTTTTGCAGAAGTGTTATTCATATTTGACAGACAAATCCAACCATAAAAACAGGAATGATTTTGTTATTGAGACTGATCTGTGATCTGAGTAGCTGTCTGTTTAACTGTAGCTGTCCAATATCTGCTGGTCCATATGAGCCAGATGACTCATTGTTTAGTGTTTGAGTCATGAGATTGTGCACTCAGGGTATATATCAAGAAGGGTGTACATACGTTGATACTTATTGATTGGTTGCTATTACATTTTGTTAAAAATACATACTTCTATGATGGCATTATTGATGTTTAAGGCAAGTTTCAGCTGATTTCTTCTTTGTTGACATGGAAAGATTGTCCCTAGGTCTGTGCTGTGAAAAAAACCAGTGATTCATTTTCCAGAAGGTGCCATGCCATTTTGCATTCCAGTCAGCTTGTAAATGTTCTTGTGTACCCAAGATACGTGGTGTAACTTTCTCTTTCTTCCAGTTTTGCTCTTCCCTTTTCATACGATTTAAAGTTGATACAAAATCCGCATAGATATAGCAGGGCCACAGATAGAGGCTTTAGGAGATATAAATCTGGCTCTTTCATGGCTGTCTCTCTCAGGAATTGTGCATACCAGAGTGAAGAAAAGGCTGAAGGAAAAAAGGTGTGAGAACAAAAGCTTCTAGTGCTTCTACATTGTTATTTTTTTTGCCTCTTTCGGTGTAAACAATGAGACAAGGACAGCTTTTCAGAGCAATTCACCCCAGGAAGAGATCAAAAATATGCTGCTTTTCCACATCATCCTCCATGCTTTATTTTTGTGTCATCATCCATTTTTGGCTTTTTAAAAAATGTTCTCTATTTTTAATGAAATGCAACAGTGTTGAAGGTTGACGTCAATTAAACGATGTAATCAAGAAGCATTTATGAAATCATGTTCAAAATGACTTATTGTACATTGCAATTACATTCTGTATACTGTAAAGGGCAACTTAAACTTTGTGGGTGTTACAATCTTTTTTCAAAAGATAATTTGTAGTTCTACCAGTAAATTAAGTATTGTTTCAGCTTTCAGCATTTTTTCATGAGACAGTGCCAAGTTACACTTAGTTAAACAGTGAGCAAAGTCTGGTTTTGAATATTATCAGCATAAATCCTTACCATTTTGTAATGATTTTACATTGATGAGTGTAATAAAACAATATGAAAATATGAAACTATGATTTCAGAACATTGTAGAGCAGTTTTGGGCACATTTCAGGCTGGGAGACCATCCAAAAGCTCAGCACCAGTTTAGGCAGGCTGTAAAATAATCCCCATTCAGTTTAAACCAGTTAAAATTAGCAAACCAATTTAGATTAGTTTGCATATAATTTTTTTCAGTTGTTGGCTAATATTAATCTAGACATGCACCAATGGCAATTTTCTTGGCTGATTCCGATTTACTAGAAATACTGCAGAAATTAAAGTAACACTGTGTAGCAAAGTTCGTAGAATAAGGAGGAAGGAGGCGGGAACCGGCGAACATTTAAAATACTTTAATCAAATAAATACAAAATGAAAGTAAAAACATACCTTCAAACGCAAACAAAACACAACATAAAATCCAGGCCTGGTCCTCTCTCCCTGGACGTCTTGCACTGACGTCGCTCCTCCTTTTATGCTCCCGTCACTCCTCCATGAGACGACACCGGTGTGCATCATCACACGCCACTGGCCCGCTCTCTCGGCCCCTCGCCTCACTGCTTGCCACACACTGGATAGTCTTCATTGTAAAAATTAAATGCAGATTAATGCTTACAATTAGTCACAAGTTTTTCAGTCAAGAGCAGAGAGTGATTTTCTTTTGTCTGTTGTTCTTTTATTAACATGACAGACAGCAGCAGGAATATTAGACTGCTGTCACTGCTGAGTTTTTGCATGAATCCAATATACTTGTTAAACAACTTGCGTTATCTTTCTCAGCCAGTTGACCCTTCGCCAAGCCCCGCCCTCCTTAGTTACTGTTGCTACGCCTGACAAGCTTTCATGCCTGGCCCGTCTATTACAGTATGTATGCGCCGGTGTCAGACATTCCCAAGGAGAGCATTAGTCATTGTTGGCAAACGGGTGAAATATCTAAGAGAGCAAGACAAAAGGGACTGCAGTATGCATTCGAGGGATATATCCACGGCATAATATGCAACCGATTAGAGAATAATTTATTCAAAATTGACACTAAAGCCTATAGGTCCCAGCGCAAGCAGCAGCCGCCTCATACACTGACCATTCAAATGGGAAACACACAAATTGAGGAACAGCTGTGTTCATGCACAGCAGGGTAACTGAAATTAGAAAATAATCTAATAATTATAACTCAAACAGCTTATCCATAAGTCTTGTGGAATAAACACAAGACAATAGCCTGACCACTTTGCAATGATAACATTCTCCCGCTTATATTTTATATATATATTCTCCCACACTGCTTGATCCACAACAATCTGATGGGGGTATTTTGCACTGTAAAATCGTTTTCCCCAATGAGAATCACGAGTTATTTCACTTAAGTTAGTCACAAACGCTAACACACAGTATGATTTTTCGATGCGGTAGCATGGATCGATAGATATAGCTATAATTTTGCGCTACGGTAGGAAAATCTGACATGGTAGGACAAATCGACAAAACACCGTCATTTCTCCCCTTGGGTTTTAGGTTTGGGAAAGGGGAAAAATTCCACCCCCTGTCCAAAAAAATTAATTCTGAATAAATTCTGTCATTATTACTCACCCTCATGTCGATCCAAAACCATAAGACATTCGCTCATCTTCAGAACACATATTAAGATATTCTTCTTCTCTAAGGTCTTACGGGTTGGGATCGACATTTGTAATTTCAGATGCACCTTCTGTATCACATCAGTAGTGCAAAGGTGCATTTTGTTGTTAATGGTTTCATTTGATTAGTAACAGCTAGTGTCTTGTTCTCATTATATTTATATTTATTAGGTCATTTATTATAAGTTATACGTCATTTCTCAGGTGGTAATGTGGATCTCTATGAATTTAAGGAGTGCTGGTTTGGTCTTGGTCTTGACTTGGTCTCGTCCTGCCTTGGTTTTGGTCTTGGCTTGGTCTCAACCCCTTAAAGTCTTGTTCTTGTCTTGGTCTCGATTTGGTCTCAGATTAGGTGGTCTTGACTACAACACTAGTGCATGATTTTGGTGTGAGCGAGAAACCTGCGGGAATGACTAAAATTATGCGCAATACAAGCACTATTTAACCGGAGTGAATAAGTGAGCGAGAGTAGGTGGGTGTGTGTCACTTCGCCGTCGGAGAGAAGAGAGCGAGAATGCGAAGCTGACGTTATTGCCAGTGCCACTGGCAACAAAATGGACCAGCTCAGAATCAGAAAAACGTGAGACTGATCGTCAACGGTTACCAGTCCTTAGGACACCTGGTCCCTGGCCGATCAGCGCATCTCTATACTAATCTAAGATGTGCAGACCCAATAATTTTCAAAAACTATGAAACTGTGTGTATATATATGTTGCCAAAACATTATTGCTCTTCTTCAATCATAATTGCAAGTTATTGTAATGCATTTATCAAGAATGCATTCATTTATCATATAAGTTTTATGCTGAGATTGTCCGAAATCTAAGGGGCATTTCCAAACGTTTGAAAAACAGTGCATGTCAGCTGAGTAGTTCTGTCACCTCAAGGGAGTTAATGCTGCTCCAGAGGCTGAGTGCCTGAGGGGCCACTCTCATCATTAGAGCACTATGGGAACTCTAATGGATTAGGGTTACAGGGGCAATCTATGGAGGTACAGACTCCCAGAACAGCTATCCAGGCAGAGCAGTCAGCAGCAGGCATCTCACTCCCTGAGGATTCACTCACCTATGTGACTCTGGGTCTCTTCATATTCCCCTAGGTTTGGCATCGTTTTACCTGACCAGTTCATGCTTCATCCATGAAAACGGGTCTCGCTGATTTCCATACTCCATCTCTGATTATAATTTCATGAGGCCCGAATAGCATGTGTGCAACGCCTCATAACAGAAACACTTCCCGCTTTAAGCGCAAAACCAAACTTGCAGTTATTATCCCACAATAGAAGTTGAAAAACAAATGTTGGTGCAAAGAAATGAAACAATCCCAATATATGCACATAATCAGAAGAGGTATTACACTGAAACTGATGCTTTAGGGAAATATGCACAGCGATTTGCATAGTTTCATATTGAGCAGATATGAACTACTGTGGAGCATATTGACCTGAGTGGGAGTGGAAGAGACACTCTCCTGCACCCACACTCCTCATGTTTCAGATTTTCTCATCAACTTCAGCCGTTCTGTGAGATTGCTGGGAGGAGCCCTGAAGGTGTCTCTGAAAATGCAGTTCGAGAGGCGGATCTGCTTTGAAACCCATCTGCCTTTTACTTCTGCCCAATATTCTCTTGGCACAATTAACTATTCCCGTCATGCAGCCTCCTGTTGTAGCAAGCTCAAATTGGCAAAATGGGAAAAGGCAAATTGATACTTAGATATGAACATAATTAGACAGATGTTAGACAGCATGCTAATGTCTGCAGAAAAGTAAGAGACTGGTGGTACAAAGGCAGAAAACAAAATAGTTTCCTGAAATCCGCAGGCATCGTGGAATGCACCATTCATCATTCATAGACTGCGGTGTCTCAGTCTGGAGGCCTCAAACACTGTGGATTATGAATGTATTTCTTATTGAAAGTTCAAATGTCTACCGTTTGGGCCTGGAGTATCTGTTTGTCTGACCACTGGCAGATGACTTGTTCGAGAAACCAGAAAACAATCATTCATTTACCTGTTCTGTTTGGTGACATTGGAAATGACAGTTCATACATTTATTCTACTATTTTGTTAAATAAAGTGTGTTAGGACTCATTTACACCTGGTGTTTACATGCATCTCAAGTGTATCTCCTCACCACTTGTGACCGGTTTTCGTGGCTGCATACTTATTTTAATCTCAGTCCATATTTTAGTCAAGTAATTGTTTTAACTGAACTTCAGGTGTGTGTGCTTTTACATGATCCGAGTGGGTCACCGAGATTTGGCAGGCAAGCAAGACATGTTCCTGGATCAACATGTGACCTGTGCTGGCAAAATGAGTCACAATGAGCACATTTTCAAAAATTAGTTATTGTTATTTTCGAAAAACCTTCAAAATGATGTATGATTTGTTGGAATAAAAAATCAATAAAAAAATCAATGAGCTACACCTGAAGTCGATATAGTCAGCAAAGTCAGTTTTGAGAAAAATCGAGTTAAAGATTTCTGAAGGTTCCAAAACAAAATCACCTAGCAATCATACCTTAAAATCCCTGATAAGTCAAAACCAATATCCATAGGAAAAATATATATTAAATGTTTTCCCCCATGATACTACAATTGTTTGATTAACATGAAATGAAATGAATCACCCTATATATTAAGGCCTACTGTAATGCACGGATCTAATATGTTACACATCAAATGTTTTCCCAACAGTTAAACAAACGTTCATGAATTGGAAGTATAGCGCCAGTCCATTTTTCATGGACAAAGAAAAGGTACTCCTCTCAGAAAAGGTACAAATAAAGATACTTTTAGATGTTTGTTTGCTATTTGGAGCATTGGGATCGCTAGACGAAGACTTAATTAACTAATTTTTGTGACAATCTCAAATTTTTCCAAAATCAACATTATTCACTTGTTTTGCCTGTAGCTTGAAATTAGCCTGTGACCATTCCAAATTTCCGACTGATTTTGCCAACATAGGTCACATTTTGTTCCTGGAATCCTGGAACAGCATTCCTGTCTGAAAATGGACCCAAGTCCAGAGAGGGATCCAGCCCGCGACCCGAGTCCAGAGAGGACTCCAGCCACTGACCAGCGTCCAGAGATGGCTCCAGCCACTGACCAGTGTCCAGAGATGGCTGCAGCCAATGACTGGTGTCCAGAGATTGCTCCAGCCACTGACCAGCGTCCAGAGATGGCTCCAGCCACTGATCAGCGTCCAGAGATGGCTCCAGCCACCAGCATCCAGCACCCAGAGATGGCTTCAGCCACCAGCGTCCAGAGATGGCTCCAGCCACTGACCAGCATCCAGAGATAGCTCCAGCCACTGACCAGCGATCAGAGATAGCTCCAGCCACTGACCAGCGATCAGAGATGGCTCCAGCCACTGACCAGTGTCCAGAGATGGCTCCAGCCACCAGTGTCCAGAGATGGCTTCAGCCACCAGTGTCCAGAGATGGCTCCAGCCACTGACCAGCGTCCAGAGATGGCTCCAGCCACTGATCAGCATCCAGAGATGGCTCCAGCCTTCAGCATCCAGCATCCAGAGATGGCTCCAGTCACTGACCAGCGTCCAGAGATGGCTCCAGCCACTGACCAGCGTCCAGAGATGGCTCCAGCCACTGACCAGCATCCAGAGATGGCTCCAGCCACTGACCAGCATCCAGAGATGGCTCCAGCCACTGACCAGTGTTCAGAGATGGCTCCAGCCAGTCACTAGCGTCCAGAGATGGCTCCAGCCAGTGACTAGAGTCCAGAGATGGCTCCAGCCACTGACCAGCGTCCAGAGATGGCTCCAACCACTGACCAGCGTCTAGAGATGGCTCCAGCAACCAGTGTCCAGAGATGTCTTCAGCCACTAGTGTCCAGAGATGGCTCCAGCCACTGACCAGCATCCAGAGATGGCTCCAGCCACTGACCAGCATCCAGAGATTGCTCCAGCCACTGACCAGCGTCCAGAGATGGCTCCAGCCACTGACCAGTGTCCAGAGATGGCTTCAGCCACCAGTGTCCAGAGATGGCTTCAGCCACCAGCGTCCAGAGATGGCTCCAGCCACTGAGCAGCATCCAGAGATGGCTCCAGCCACTGACCAGTGTACAGAGATTGCTCCAGCCACTGACCAGCATCCAGAGATGGCTCCAGCTCCTGACCAGTGTCCAGAAATGGCTCTAGGCCATGACCCCATAGCTCCACCCAAGAAAACTTTGGGTGGGGGGGATTTTTGTTTTCATAATCGTTGAAAGACAAAATCGAAATTGAATTTGAAATATGATTGCACAGCCCTACATTGAACAAAAAAAGTTTATTAAGGGGTTCGTTCACCCAAAAATTTAAATTAGCCCATGATTTACTCACCCTTAAGTCATCCTAGGTGTATATGACATTCTTCTTTCAGATGAATAAAATCAGAGTTATATTAAAAATATCCATAAAAGTCCATCTATCCATCATAAATTTCTCCACACGACTCCGGGGGGTTAATAAAGACCTTCTGAAGCGAAGCGATGCATTTGTGTAAGAAAAATATCCATATTTAAAACTTTCTAAAGTAAAATATAGAGCTTCTGCCAGATAAAAAAAAAAAAAGTAAATGGTGTGCAATGTCGTTAGACATTTTGAAGCATTTTGAACTGCGAGAGGCATTAGACTTTTTTCGTAAGTTGAATACAGAAGGCGATCTGGTGGAAGCTGGATAATTTACTTTATAAAGTTTTAAATATGGATATTTTTCTTACACAAATGCTTTGCTTCAGATGGCCTTTATTAACACCCCAGAGCCGTGTGGAGCAGTTTTATGATGGATAGATGGATGCACTTTTATGGACTTCAAAAACTGTGCAACAATTCACTGCCATTATAAAGCTTGGAAGAGCCAGGACATTTTTAATATAACTCTGATTATATTCGTCTGAAAGAAGAATGCCATGTACACATAGGATGACTTGAGGGTGAGTAAATCATGGGCTAATTTTCATTTTTGGGTGAACTAACACTTTAATGTTCATTTTTTGAATGCGGCAGTAATAAGTATGTTTCTTCGTACCTCTACTGAAGGAGCATATAACAATTTAGATTGTCACTCTCTTGATGAACAAATCACTAATTTTTGTTAGAGGCTATGAATTCCCCCCCAATAATTTTATAGAAATGATGACAGATTTTCATTTGAACCAATTTGTACATTATAGATTATACTTTTTGGAAATAAATGACGAAATGTAATTGTGTTTCACTGGTGGATGTATTTTATTATATAACATGCATAGAAATGTGTATTGCAGAGATTGTAGAAGTGTAACCTGCTAACAGCAGCCCTACTTGAACTTCAAACTACATCTCAGGCATCTGCAGAAAAAAGGGAGCTGCATCATTTATACCATACCTGCTGCTGCTTTCACCTCAAGCAATGAAATCACACCCACCACCTAAAATGTATTATATATCTATAAATCATATGAAAAAAATAAATAAAAAACGTTATAAATATGTCAAGTCAAGTCACCTTTATTTATATGGCGCTTTTAACAAGTCCAATTGTTTCAAAGCAGCTTCACATTGTTAACAGGAAAATAATGCAACAGAATTTGTACAGCCGTTCTGGTGAAACGGTGATGTTATCCAGCTAATTTCAAGTATCATATAGAGTCAATGCGGGCAGATCGGTAATATAGTTGAAATTTAGGTGTCCCCAACTGAGCAAGCCAAAAGCCAAAGGCGACGGTGGCAAGGAACCAAAACTCCTTCAGGGTCAGAATGGAGAAAAAAACCTTGGGAGAAACCAGGCTCAGTCGGGGTTCCAGTTCTCCTCTGGCCGACGAACAAACAGTGTATGATTATAATTCTGGCAACATTACAGGTCAGAAGTCATGTTAGATCAATAGATATTCGTAAGATTATTCAAAAGATTGGAGTCCTCTTGCCGGAGATGGGTTTAATGAGGATGTTACACGTTACACATGCCCATACTTAGGTAGATGCGCAATAGCCTAACAAACAAACTAATCCTATATACATTTACTTGGTTTCTGGTTCAGATTACATTTTTATTACACATGCTTAGTGATCAAACTCTTCTACAACAAGACTAATGCAATTAAGTTCTGGTTCCTCTTCAGAAGATGCAGTTGATGTCACAGATAGCGGAGAGAGTGCATGCGAGCTGAGTTGTGCCAAGCTCTATTGCAGATAGATATTAATACCCGGTGTAAATGGGATACAAAGACATCTGGTGTAATGTTGTGAGAGCTGCAGTACCAGGTATGAGAACTAATGGTGTAGATCAATGACACTGATTTGATGAAGCATTACTTTCACTGCCAACATAATACATGTAATGTATAAAAATGTATTGAAGACTTTCTTAAAAAAAATGTTTTGCTCCAGCAACATTTTATGAATGCTTTAAAGTATTCCCATTTGTCATAACAGCTCCTATTTGGCTGAGTGCATTTGTAATCAAACAATGAATTGTGTCTCTGCTTGTGGTCTGTATGGTGCAGCTCTTGAGGCAGACGATTCATTTAATAATCAATTCATCCAACTTTGTAAATGAATGTTGCTGTTTCGCCTACAAAACCACAAGTGATTCAGAAAACAAACCTTTTGCATTTGTGTCAGACTGGCTTGGTGTCTGTATACAATCATTACCGATGCATTTAAATAACTAATACATATGAAATCAAATTGCAGATGCATCAAATATATCAACATTCCTCTTTTATTAGGATTTTGTGGGTGTTGATATTTGGGTGATAAGGGGGTCCATACTTCCACCTCCATACACACACCTCTGCTATGCTCGAATATGACTCATCCATCTGTTTAGTCTGACTAGCGTTTTGTTCCTGACAAGAGAGATTCACACATAAGGACCGCACAGTGTATCATATTTTCCCAAGAGGCAAAAACACATCCAGCATTTGCAGTAATATATACAAGATCATTTTTTGTCTCCAATTATTTATTTTATACCGCTGCATCTTATCTTTAATTTGCAGTATTTACATTGTCACTGTCTCACAAACACATTCTGATCATGAATGAGAAAAACTGAAGTATTACAATATTAACAAAACACTAACAGCAAAACACTGCGAGCACTGGCATTAAATGAATGTCAGAAAAGGACTAGTCACTATGGAAATGCAAAATGGGGGGAAAAAGGACCAGGCTGATACACAATCAAGGGGGGCAGACACTGACACTGTTCATTTAGAAATGAATGATGCAAACACGAGGAAAAACATGAATGGCTTGATACCATTTTAGTGTCAGTTGAGACCTTGACGGAAAGTTAAATCCATTTTCATTACAGCCCATTTTAGTTTTTGCAAACGTTATACCCTCGTTTGTAGTTATTATTTGCTTGGTCAAGCTTCAGTGGCTGCAAAGTAGCATAGAGTGTTATTTGTAAAAACAATTGTGTTTTGCTATTTCCAGCTATGCTCTAGAGACTAGACACTTCCTCAGAAAAAGCCATTATTGGAAGCTAATTGTCAACCGTAAATGTCAGGTATGACTAATGCATGACCTCCGCCGAGAGACTGCAAGTGTCCCATGTTGGCTTTCAACGCTCCGGTGGTTGCAGTGGAAAATGCATTTGCTAAAGACCGCAACAAAACCAGCAGGGTCTTGAGTGTGTGCTGTGCATCATAGGCTCTGAGAAAGCAGCGTGGTTTGTGTTTGGCCATCCAGGCATCATTCTTCCCTGTGTGCATTCTGCTACATACTATTTCAAGTATGTGAATGTAGGGTGGTGTGTTTGCATAAAAACCTACAAAAATTCTGGAATGGCTGGTATGAGAATTTGGTCCCACTTTTAAAGGAATAGTTCACCCAAAAATGAAAAATTACCCTATGATTTACTCACCTTCAAGTCATTCTAGGTTTTTCTAGACGAATACAATCGGCATTATATATATATAAAAAAAAATGTCCTAGCTAATCCAAGCATGTGTTTTTATAAGACAAATATCCATATTTAATATGTTATAAATATCTAGCTTCCGGCAGACCGCCTTCCGTATTCAACTTACGAAAAAAGCATAACTAGTGTGATGATGACAAGCATTTTGAACTGCGAGAGGCATGACACTTTCTGGGTAAGTTGAATACGGAAGGCGGTCCGCCGGAAGCTAGATATTTTACTTTATAAAGTTTTAAATATGGATATTTTTCCCATGGATTCGCTTCAGAAGGCCTTTATTAACCCCCGGAGCCACGTGGATTACTTTTATAATGGATGGATGCACTTTTTTGGCTGCCATTCACTGCCATTATAATGCTTGGATTAGCCAGGATATTTTTTAATATAACTCCGAGTGTATTCGTCTGAAAGAAGAATGTCACACCTAGGGTGGCTTGAGTGTAAGAAAATTATGGGATAATTTTCATTTTTGGGTGAACTATCCCTTTTATTGTCTTTAACTACTATGTACTAACATTTAAATGAATAATTTGATACAGTGCACTTATTGTGTACATACGTTTTTGCATCATACTTATCTTTTAAAAATACCTGCATGTAATTACAGCTGTAGTTAATTTCTGTAATTACCAACAAACCTGTCCCTAGCCTTACTTGTATCATACCCCAATAGCAGAAAAAGAGTTTTGCAATACAATATGAACACAATAATTATACTCATTCTTTTATGTAAGCGCATAGTAGTTAAGAACACCTAATATAAAGTGTGACCGAGAATTTATTTTTATTATCAGATGCTTAATTCGAATAAAATCTCATTTTGGTGCCATATACTAAGCATTAAGGGTAATTAGTTCTTACAGCACAGATATGAAGAGTGAATTAACTGTAAAATCTTCATCCGTACCCTCATTTTTCATTTTAGCTCATTCTTGTCTAATAAAAGCTTGGTGATTCAGTCTTTCAAATTACAGTGCTGGCAATGAGTAAATCTGCTAACCTTGACAAAAGCACACACCAGTAGAAACCTGTCCCTCTTTAAAAAATGTTCCCTCATCTCTTGACTTTTATTTGAGATAATGTATTTTCAATTATTTGTATCTGGTAACACTTTTTACACATTCATATAATTCATCAGTATAATAATAACAATAACAATTTGTAACTCCAGGCTTCTTCACAACAAAAGTCCAAGTCAAACTTGTTCCTTACTGTAGCTCAGTACTTCCCCTATATGTACTCACACTTTAACATGAAGACATGCTGTAAAGCATGACCTTTACCAGTCTGCTCTTTTCACAACGAACAGTTCTCCACACACCTTTATGTCCATGTGAATTAGTTTCTCCAGAATTCAAAAAGCGTCTGCAGCCTCTAAGTACCTTGGTGTCAGCTATTATGTTTTAGGGCAGGATGAAAATCTACTTAAGAAAAACGTCAAGAAGGTTCTAAAGAAGTTTATTAGAATGTGCTTTAAGAATTTTCTCAAGAGCATCTTAGTAAAATAACGCTTGATGCTATCTGATAGTAAATTATCATGTTCATGAGGTTGGAAGTTATCTTAGCTTTAAGTTATTATGATGAAAGAAGTTTTGTCCTATGAACAGTCTTAAAGGGATAGTTCACCCATAAATGAGAATTGTCATAATTTACTCACCCTCAAGTTGTTCCAAACTTGTATGAATTTCTTTCTTCTGCTGAACACAAAAGAAGATATTTTGAAGTATGTTGGTAATAGGGCTGCCCCCAACTAAAGATTTTGAAGTAAATGAAGTAGTCGTTCATTTAAGCCATTAGTCGACTTATATTAGGGCTGGTCCGAATACCATTTTTTGAGCTTTGAAGCATCGGTAGTATTCAACATGCGGGCAGGGCTTATATGCTCCAAGAACGGACACTGCACTAGTGATACAAAACACACAGGTCTGTTCCGTCCCAGTAACGAGCTCCTATATTTTGCAGTAAATTCATTTAGATTGATAATTACGGGTAATATTAGGCTTGCTGCGATAGTTACATCACTTGCCCACCGCGGCACCGCCCCCACCGTCATTTTTATGTTATATAGTAGTAAAACAGATTAACTACAATTAAAAACTGAACGTGCAGCGTGAGCTGAACGAGAGTCGCAGCACAGCAGCAGGAGTCCGATTTCATTCATCATGAGAGTGAGGAGCTGAATGACAAGATGATCACGGAAGATTTGGTTTCAAAGCGAAATGTAAAAGCGCCTATTCAAGGGATCTTGTCATTGTACTGTTTTGTTGTTGTATTTTTCATTAAGAATAATAGGCAAATGAACCCACCATTCAAGCAACTCGCCCCCCGAACTGGAAAACCGAAAGTAAAATGCGCACGGCTGCATTGTCATTCGTTCACGGCCGCACAGTGCACAGGCACTGTAATGTGACGGTGAGGGAAAATTTCCTCACCGTCACATCCCTAACGGGTAAAAAGGCTAATACATTTTGATTTCATTATTCTATTTTCCACAATGTCAAACGAACACAGCTTAACCCAAAATGCAAGCTCAGGCATGACCTTCTTTCATATAAGCTCATGCAGTTGTGCGCTCTTGACAAGCCAGACCCACATCGCTTGAGATGTTGGGTCTGGGAACACACCGTAGGCAGGGCTCAATCCGAGGGGCGGGATAAACGGTTGTCTTTCAAATTCCCTCTGCACGCAATAGGATAGCGCTACAACCAACCAGAGCCCGGTCGGCAAAACCTGAACCTCTGAATCTTCCTTTTTTGCCTTTCTTTGATCTTTTATCAAAGAAAAGCTTAACTCCAAGCTTAACTCCACGTCACAACTCTGCCGTCATTATGTTAAGCCCGCCCACCGACTCTATACACGATGTGATTGGCCTGACTAGAGTTTGATTTTTCAAGCTCGTAAGCCAACGGAGAGTTGCTAGACGCCCTGGCTGCAGATTAGATTTGCTGCCGCTAGGGTGCGTCTAGATTTCTAGGCTACTCTAGACAGAGAATATACTAGACAGAGAACCATTTCGAGGGGGGTGCCAGGTGTGCACGAAAAAAAAACAACAACTAATATTCGAATCCCAAAATTTTAAATTGAATTCCAACCCATCAAACGAATATTCGAATATTCTGGTCCAGCCCTAGTTTATATGAATTACTGAATTACTTGTGGACGATGCTGACTCATCATCTCCGAATTGGCCTAGTGGACGCGCCTTTAAAGAGAAATGCACCTTTCATACAGATTTCATAATTAGAGAGTATTTGTTTTCTATTTGAATTGGTTCATTTAGAAGTAGACATTTCAAGCTTTCTGTTTATTTCTCATGTCTGTGAAGTAGCCTATATGCTGAGTTTCGGTTAATTTTTGTGACGCACTCCAGTTCACGGAGACCGAGACAGCGACGGCAGAAAGAGCATCCTGTTTGTTTTCTTTATTTTACAAAAGCACAGCGTTTTGTTGTTGTGAGTTTACACTAATAAAAGTAGACCTTTTACAGTATTGCAGAATGATGCATTACTCTTATCTGTATGAACAACAGACAGAGTATTTTAAGTTGTTTCTGGTGTGATCACTTGCATTTTTTCCACCGCGTGTCAGTTTTTCCTGTCGTTTAATACATTTGACCAAAATCTTGTGTTCTAAAAGATGAAGTGCTATGCACAGGCTATATGATTGATTAGAGAGCAAATACCAGACTGACACTCTTCTTGGCTCTTCAAACAAACACATAAAACATTAGCCTTTACAAACATTGTGTTTTTGAATAATGAAAACGCTATACTTATTCAAAGAACCAGTTCTTTATTTACCCTTGCACTACAAACAAGTAGAGACGGTCTCTAAAATGTGTGCAGTAGTTCATTCACTTGGCGGGTGGAGCTACTGTATGAGGTTTTGTCGACGGCTTGAGGATCCACTGGAGTTACGAGGTTTAGTCATAAGCTCTAATATAAAGCTATTTAGTATAAAGTTTAGTTACAGTTTATTTTAAGGTGGCATTGTGGACATAAGTTACATTGTACTTACTCAAATAAGTACTGGGTAATATAAATTAACTACATGTACTTACTATAGAGTTACGGTTAGGGTTGGTTTAGGTTAGTTACTTGTAATTATGCATAATTTACTGCTATTACTATAGTAAGTACATGTAGTAGTGTGTAACTACGTCACCTTAAAATAAAATGTTACCTAAAGCTCTATTCAAGCTCTGGTATCAAGTATAGGCAAAAAAAAAAATAATTAGAATTCTAATTAAATTTAATTTTCGGAACTGTAATGTTACAGAAGGAATGCATGAACAGAAATGTTAAAATACTGATTCTGTTTTTCTTTTTGAAGTCCTGCTTGAGGGTGAGTACTGTAAACAATGACAGAATTTTCATTTTTTGGGTGAACTATCCCTTTAACAAAGGAAAAGAGCACAAAAATTGTTATACTTAGGAATGTTTTGTCAGTCCGGCCCCTGAAAGGCGTAACGCTGCAAATGTGAAAACGTGTAAAATCAGAGCATTCAATACTATTGGGTTTTTCAAATCACCAATGGGAAGCAAATAGGAGGTTAAGCACAACTGGCTAACATACTTCAAAATGTGGCTAATTAAATTTTTTACCAGCTTCCAACTATATCATATATCATAGGAATTTAAATCAAGCTTGAATCACTACCTAGCACCCATTGACCCATTATTTTCACGTTTTAAAGTTCTCATGAAATCAAAATTGACTCCATTTACTTTGTTAGCACACATTACAGGTCTTGGGGTGAACAATGAATCCAAGTTAATACACATAAAAAATAATTTGTTGCGGTAATTTTTAAACAAAATCTGAAAAGTTACTTCCGCTCTGGAATGGCGTTCCTTCTCAGATGATGTCAGTTTGACGGCTTGGGTTTGAATATCCTTAACCACTCCCCTCCAACCATTAGTCTGCTATGAGCGAGAGATGGAGAGGAGGTGCGCTAAAGTAAAACCCCGCCCACTATTCAATATTCCGTTTCACTTGGAAATACGTCACAGCACTGAAGAAAACTCCCTCAGTTGCTACTTCTGGTTCACTGGGACTTTAAAGTTCTTATGTGGATGACTACACCAGATTCAGGCTCCATTGTTGTTAAAATAGACCAGTCGACCTTTAACTCAACATCCCCTGTGTTCATTGTCATCCCCGTGAGCTTACAGACATCCAATACATTATTAATCGATTCAATCTGAGGCCCTTTCACCTGAAAACAAAACCTGCCTTTTTGTTCAAACATCCATCTTAGGATTTGAGGAGAGTATATTGCAAATTTTTTCTGTCTTGAGTTTTGCCAACTCTGAATTTTTCCAATCATAAGAGACATTAAGTGATGCATTCGGGGAATAAGAGGACACATCGCCATATCATCCATGTGTACAGTTGTTTCATTTATATTCAGTTCAGACATCTGGGAGTAAAAGAGAATCTGTTAAAGTCAAGGAAATCCTTACCAATACAAAATAAATGCTTGTTTTTCCTGTTTTTCATCCGTGTTTACTTGCTATTGTCTGCAGTCACATAAACCTTGCAGCCTTCCTTGGGTCAAAATGAAGATTTAGACTTTGGACGAAACAAAAGACAAAGAATTTACAACACAAAGCATAGAGCCCTAAAGAAGTGGGAACTACATACATACATGTGTATAAGCTGCGTTGAATTTCACAGATGAATTTCAATTCATAGACGTGAAATGCTATTTGTTGTCCTGTAGTTCTGTATTGTGATCATAAGCATTTAGGTTTGTGTATGAACTCCACATTTGCTTATAACATACAAAGCTGTGTTATTTTTCCTAAATAGGGTGGGCAACATTCTTTCCTTTTTAACAGAGCTCACTTGGTGTATTCAGCAGTGCTGGTTTAATTGGACCACACGCACATATAGGGTTTACCGGACTAAGTAAGTAATGAGAGAGAGAAACGGAGAGCAGCTTGACTTCTCTTTCAGGTTCCGAACGAAGCACAGTTAGAAAGGGAAAAACAAATCCAAGGGCTCTTAGTCCTTTTTGATCGTTACAGGTGTCCTTAGGAATAGCTTCCATTCGGGTTCGGTTAATTGGATTGCTTATTTGTCTGTAGTTTATATTCCTCACCTGAACTGCTCTCAGACTTAGTTAAGTTTTATCCAGTGTGGTGTGACACAAAAGGTGAAGCTTACATTTATATATTATGACTGAGGTGATAACGTCCCCAGTTCTTCTGGTTCATCCTCTTCTGGATCATCCCTTCTCTGATTTGGGCGGACGGGCAGTCCACGGGGAGGGATGAGAATGAGACATTTAGAAAAAAGATGTTCAGAGGCGGCTGTGTAGTATCGTGGAGTTCTGTAGTCCTCTCCTGACCGTGCTAAATGTGGCCTGGTTTGGACAGATACGCGATGAGGGCCACCACCACGCCCACGTAGACCCCTGTCCCAATGGTGATGGAGAGAGCGGCCAAGAACAAGGCTCGTCTAGATGCAATGCTAGCCAGTGGGAAGTCTCCCTTAGTCACGGCTTTGCTGGTCTAAAACAAAGAAAGGGAATGGTGAGAAAGAACAAAATCAAAGGATATACAGACCTGATTTTCATTCAAGGATAAATTGCATTGAGCTATATAGTGCTTCCTTGATGATGCTAAGGGCTAAATGGAATATCAAGTATGTTCTAATAAACATCGGCAAGACATACGCTTAGTCACAAAATCCATTCGACCCACTTTGCAGGGCAGTGCTACGAAGAAAGGTACCTTTTCAAACCTTTTGGGTAGAAATGTATGGTAATAGTCTAAATTTATTTTAATAGTGATTTATGCCATGCTGATATGCAAACTACCACTGAAAACATAATCACCCTTTTAATGCCTCTCAGAATATAACTGAAGGCTAAAAAAGATCTTTGTCTAGCCTTTATAAAAAATCTGTTTTTGTTTTGTTGCAAAATCATGTATCAAATTGTTTAAAAAACTTTTTGAGCATGAATTATGAGCAGTCAGTTATATAGTGTTACCTGTAAAATTGTAATTTGCTTTGTCCCTGTTGGTTTTGCCTTGTAAACCTTCCTAAAAAAACCTTTGAGGTTTCACTCACGATCAATGATGCAACAATCAGAGATACGAGGGAAAGCCGGCATTGCACAGGTGTACTGTTCGTCAGCAACTAACTTGACAGATCAGAAGAAAATACATTTTGCTCATGATGCAGCTGTTGTAATTCTCTCGACAAATAGCAATACGGTTGCTTTGTAGAGTAAAACACCCTCTTAACCCCTGAGTGTTTTAAAGAAATGACGTGACTTGAAATGGCAATGAATGGCCTTATCTAATGTTTCACTTTCCAACCCTATGCTGGAAGTATGCTGTGCTGAGAGCTATTAGACTGAAAAAGGAACATCATACTGCCTTAATTTCTTTAATAGCAAGCCCTATGGAGCCCCATGTGTAATAGTTTAATCAATCCATTTCCTAGTTCAAATGAATAATTAAGTCGTACTATGATGCTCATTTACCAAGAACATGGCTCAAGGGCTGGATGAATTTAACGGGGTGAATTTTTGTAGAACGTGCATATAACTAAACCGACTCTATTATCCACAACATTCTATTTCCCCACAGCATGCTATGTGTAAGAAAGGAAACATGCTTTGAACAGTCACGTTGTGTGATTGTCATGACCCTTCGGAATCTGGTGTCTATTTTAGTATCCTCATGAGAAAGTGGAAAGAGTTGCCAGTCACACATGGCTGTCACTGTGGGAGGCGTCTTGCTCTCTTTGTCACTGCATCTGACCCTGTTGTCCAGGGAAAACACTATTGATTTTTACTCCTACGCTTTGTGACAGTCAATAATGGGTTGCTTGAACACACCAGTGCTAGTGCACTGGCTGAGTTGCCATGTTAACATGTTTTTCTTTAAATTTAAAGACATCTTCTTATACACACATTTCCTGTAAGGCTGGGAGATACACTATATTGGCAAAAGTATTGGGACACCTCTCCAAATCATTGAATTCAAGTGTTCCAATCACTTCCATGGCCACAGGTGTATAAAATCAATCACCTAGGCATGCAGACTGCTTCTACAAACATTTGTGAAAGAATGGGTCACTCTCAGGAGCTCAGTGAATTCAAGCGTGGTACCGTGATGGGTTGCCACCTGTGCAATAAGTCCATTCGTGAAATGTCTTCACTACTAAATATTCCACGGTCAACTGTTAGTGGTATTATAACAAAGTGGAAGAAATTGGGAACAACAGCAACTTAGCCACGAAGTGGTAGGCCACGTAAAATCACAGAGTGGGGTCAGCGCATGCTAAGGCCCACAGTGCACAGAAGTCGCCAACTTTCTGCACAGTCAATAGCTACAGCCGTCCAAACTTTGTGTAGCCTTCAGATTAGCTCAAGAACAGTGTGTAGAGAGCTTCATGGAATGAGTTTCATGGCCTAGCAGCTGCATCCAAGCCTTACATCACCAAGTGCAATGCAAAGCGTCATATGCAGTGGTGTAAAGCACGCCGCTACTGGACTCTAGAGCAGTGGAGACGTGTTCTCTGGAGTGACGAATCACGCTTCTCTGTCTGGCAATCCGATGGACGAGTCTGGGTTTGGCAGTTGCCAAGAGAACGGTACTTGCCTGACTACATTGTGCCAACTGTAAAGTTTGGTGGAGGGGGGATTATGGTGTGGGTTGTTTTTCAGGGGTTGGGCTTGGCCCCTTAGTTCCAGTGAAAGGAACTCTTAATGCTTCATCATACCAAGACATTTTGGATCAATTCATGCTCACGACTTTGTGGGAACAGTTTGGGGATGGCCCCTTCCTGTTCTAAAATGACTGCGCACCAGTGCACAAAGCGTGGTCCATAAAGTGGTTCCAGTCAGATCGCGTCAGTAAGACACTTAATTTGTTTGCTTCATTTTACATTTTACAAGTATAGGCGTTGACCTTTTTAGGCTTTTATTCTAGTTAACATTAGACCTTTTTGAAGGTTATTGGTTTACTTATATCATTTTTGAGCACTTGAGATTAACTGAGACTTGAGTGTCTGTAGATGTTTAAGATGCTGTTCCGTTGATTGCAATATTGAGGTGTTGAGTTTTATTTAGACTTTAGAAAATAAACGTGATTGCTCTCCTCACAAATCAACTGTTTCTTGTTTTTCACTGGCATGTCTGTTAGGTGTTAAGGACTAGTGCATCTTTGAGCTTACATTCAGTATGGGTAAAATATTTAAGCACTGTTAAAATCTGATACTCTAAGACTTATTCAAGTGATATTGAAATTGGTGACTTGTAACTTGTAATGGAGTTATTTTCACTGTAAGGTATCTGTTCTTAAGTATGAAAGGTACTCTTTACACCTTAAGTAAACACTAATAATTTAATAACACTGTTAAATGTAAGCACATCTAAAATGAATATACATTTTTCAAACTGTACATTATAATGTTATGATGCCTAAATTCACTTGTAGCATTTTAACTGTAGCATTTTCAATTATTTATTTTTTTCAATTAATTGATTTGTACAGTTATGTTTGTTTCCTCAATCAAAAATGCACTTGGACAACATATGAAGGTAAATATTAGAGATGCACAAATCGACCAGACAGGGATCGGAATCGGCTGGTCAGTCTCACATCTTACCGATTCCGAGACGGTTTTTGTTGCCAGCGGGACAGGCAATAATGTCAGCTGCGCATTCTCGCTCTCTTCTCTAGACGGCGAAGTGACACACATGCCACCTCTCACTCACTCGTTGTATTTGCTCAGGTTAAATAGTGCTTGTATTGTGCAAAATTTATTAGACAATTAGACAAATGTTTATTAATTTGCCTGTTATTTTTGTAATTTAACATTATTGACCTAAAGTAGCTGTCAAATATGAAATGTTTAGTTTAGCTACTTACATTTCTCGCACTTGACTGTGCTAACTGAAGCAAAAATGCTAAAATCCACGCTCATCAGCTTCTGTGAATATAAAGCTCACCTACTCCAATGAGGCTCAGATGAACATACACACCTTGTCCTCTGCTTCTGACGTGCGCTCTGCTACCGATTCTGTTTAATATTTAAACAGATTTAAACAAATGCAAGTAGGTCTATATCAAATCGGTCCTACTGGACCCGCTCCGAGTGAGATTCAAACCGATGTCTCCGGTATTGCGCGTTATTTACGAACCTACAACTTCACCTAAAAGGCCTGTAGGTGGCACACCACATTCATTACCAACTTTAACTTCATCAGACAGTAAATCTACAAAATGCATGAGTAGATAATTCTTTAACTTAGCACGCTGAATGTGGTCCACTGTTTCCCTCATATGTAACACAAGCAATAAAAACTGTGCTATTTATAGCAGTCAAAAGAGCATACCTTTACTTTGAGTTTATTGTTCTTCCTGTGCGCTTCTCTTTTCATTAGGCAATGATGAGGCGGGGCCCTAGGCGACCACCTGTACCGCCTGTTGAATGGGCCAGCTCTGATCCCTTACATGTGTTTTGTTGAACTAAATACGTCATCATATGCACAGGTTATTTTTCTTGCATCCAAGTCCGTGTTGCTTTCACATTCACGTGACTCACGGTACAGTTCGAGCGCAAGTTGCACAACCGAACTCAGATCAACTCCTTCAGGCAGTCGGAATTCGGTACCCCTGAGCTCAGCTCACCCGGGTCCGCATGACTGCTTTCACATTACCAATTTTTCATGTGAACCGTTCCCCGTTTCAAACTAAACTGCCAGTGTGAAAACGCCCTCACATTTACATCATGACATTCAGCAGGCTATAAGCAATATCACACAAGTTCTGTTTTTCTGTCCAGAATAGCACGAGTGCAAATGTGATACTGATCGTATAGTTTAATAAAATAAATAAGTTGTGTTGTTTTAGGCAACATTGTGTTGTTTTAGTCTGTTTTGCTCAGTTTTGCCAAAGAAAATATAAAGACAGAGCAGAACTGTTCATCTCCGATTCCGAGTTATAAACGGCATTTCATTTCTGAATCCATGTTTTGAACGAATCGGGTGAACCAATGATTCAATGGACCATAAAGAGAACCATTTAGCCTACATTTACCATTTTCATAAAGAGAACCATTTATTTCACTCCTGAATGAACGAATCGAATGAATGAATGACTCAATTAGACATTTACCGCCACTTGGCAGTTTCTTATTAGAGTTTAATTTCATATTTTCATGTTAATAAAAACAAACATTAAAAATATTTATTTCTGAAGATTTGATTTTAGATTAGATTTTTTTTTTACACAATAATGACTTTAAATTATCTTTTGGGAGTAATTTCGCAGCCAAATTTGATGTGTGATTAATTTGCGATTTAATTGAATCGCCACATTGCGTAAAATTTAAAATTGTGAATATAATCACAATATATAGGGCTTGACAGCCCTAGTTTTATGCCTTCACTTGATTACCAGAAAAACTAAAATACACAACACAGAATTTGTGTTTTAAAATAAAAAAATAATAGGGCTCTATTATTGTAAACAGATTAATAATTGTAATAAATTTATTTCATATCTCTCTTTCTATTGCATTTATTTGTGCTGTTTGAAATTTGTTTATTCGTTCTTATTTTATTATTGTCTTTTACTTGTTTTTTAATGAAAATAAAATGTTGCTTTGGAGAAAAGTAGATTTTGCTGTCAATTATAGTTATTTGAAATAAAATCGTAATCAGCAAAAAATAGCACAAAATCTGAATCGGCAAGGAAATTGCAATCAGTGTATCTCTAGTAAATATTGCTTTTATTTCTATGGAATTGTCATATAGGTGCTGTTAAATAAAATTAATTTTAACTATTATTGTAAAGTAGATTGTAAAGTACTTTGATTGTGAAGTAGTTATTACAGAATGATGGATCCTTTGACTTAAAGTCACCTCTTTCAGCCATTTTAGAGCAGAAAAAATTTAATCTGTGATTGAATACCGCCGAAAAGCTGAAAGATATATTGTAATATTTCCCGGCTCTACACCCAGGGCTTCTGGTGAATAGAATGGTAAATAGCCACTGTATGTGTCATGGACATTGTAGAACTAACATTGATATTGGTATTAACATCCTCAAAGTCCTATACAATTCAAAGTGCTTAATTAGTTTTAAGATGAAGACAAAGTCATTTTCTCAGTCTGTAGGGATGAGACAGAGGTGGATGTTGAGAGGAAGGAGTCTGAGGCAAATGGTTAGTGACACTTCTCATGAACATTCAACCCTATGCCGCAGGGAAGGTGAGAAAATCCGTTCAGGATGTTCTCCGAGGAATATTCCCAACTAGGAGACAGGGCAAAAACATTCGCATTTTCACCAGATCTCATTTCCATCCTCCTCTTCACACACACACACACACACACACACACACACACACACACACACACACACACACACACACACACACACACACACACACACACACTCAGTCTGGAGAACCTTCTCTGAACAACACCACCATCATCATAATTACTCTCCTGTGTCTGCCACAGACTAAACTATAGATAAGGATAAAAAGGCTCATTCTGAGGAAGAAAAATAGACGTGTTCTGTGTAGAATGAAAAATTGGAGCTGAAATCACAGCACATCACAAGGCCCTTGCTAGTTACACCCATCTGATCAGTGCATTCTTGTTTACATCATTTATATTAGAGAAGTGCCTGGTCATTTTTGCAGTCACGCAAGCGGAGCTGTTTGCTCGTATGATGGGTTTTATAATGAAGCTGTTCTGTATTATTAGAGGGAGCTGATAGAGATCACAAACAGGAGACTCTCGGGAGACTACAGGGCACAGATGAAAAAGTGTTGAAGAATTCATCTGTTCTTTCTCTTGTGTCGTAGCAGATTTTTAGCAGGCTTAATGGTTAGGCTCTGGATTTGGTTGGTGGGCTCTGCACTTACCCCCTGAGAAAAGTAGAAAGCAGCAATGCCCAGAGGCCAGAAGCAACAGAGCATGGAGAAGATAGCGAGGCCTAGGTGATCACGAGGAGGGATGACGATAAAGTTGTCCTCGCTTTCACTGTCACTGGAGCAATCTGTCTATAGGGAGAGAGAAGATTCATTAAAATCACTTCAATTTGTTTACAGGTGATATATTTAAAGTCTGGATTAAAGGAAATTAAATTAAATTTACATTTCAGGTAAATTATAATACTGAGACTAAGTAATATTGAGAACTATATTATCATTTAAAATAACAACTTGAATATATATTAAAATGTAATTTATTCCTGTTGTCAAAGCTGTCAGTGTCACATGATCCTTAATGTGCTCAAGAAACATTTCTTATTATAATCAGTGTTGAAAACATTGTATATATTAAGCTTAATAATATTTTTGTGGAAACAGTGATCATTTTTTCTTAGTCAGGGTTTTCACGGGTCTTAAAAAAGTCTTAATTTGACCTTCCACAATTTAAACTTAAATTGGAGCAGAACATCTTAAATTAAATATCATGGCATTAAATTAGGGCCCTATGATTTCTGCAATGCAGAAAACATGGACAGATTTGCAGAATCCATAAAAAAAATTTGAATTTATTGTATAATGCAGAATATCACAGAATTTGTTTTGAATAAGCAAATTTTGGATGAATAAATCAAAATTAGGTTCCCATTCAGTCGGTCACTCTCGACGCCACGTCGGAGTACCGACGAATAGGAATCTCGCTCGCGAGAGCCAATCTACTTCGAGTGTAACTAAAACGAGCCAATGCACATTGGCATGCAATGATTGCACCAGGTGCTCATGCCACGCTGTGCGGGTATAAATGAGACACAGGTGATTGCATCAAATTAGCATTTTGCTTCGGAGCCGAGTGGTAGATGGTTACTACAGATATCACTCCTTACTTCGCAGTCCTGACTGAAGACGGAAGCCGCCGTTGGTGTGACGGCACAGCAGCGGGTCGTGTGGTTTTCCGATCATCTCTCTTTGTTGTTTGAACAGAACAATCACAAAGGCTGTTCTCACAGCCAGTTTGGTGCGCTAGGTGGAGAGCGCTAAAAAGCCGTTCCCACGGCTGGTAAGAGAGCGCCTTCGTGTGAGAGAGCGCGCACGTCAGGCTGCACTATCCCCTGACGGTGTCGCCGCGACCCCTCCCCCTGCGTGCTTCAGCACCAAGGAGAGCGTCCTTCTGAAAGAGCTTACACAGATAGAGCTTGCGTCTTTTTCAATATGACATTCTATCTGTGTGTTTCTGGATGCGGTGGTTTCCTGTCACCGAGGGATGGTCATCAGCGCTGTATCTCGTGTTTGGGCGTTCAGCACGCTGAGGCAGCGCTGGTGGATGAATCATGTTCTCACTGCGGGAACATGACCATCTCGGAGTTGCGATCGCGCTCCGCCTCACAAGGGGCGGAGCCTCTTCTGTGCCTCTGCCGCGATCTAACTCTCCTCAGAGAGTTACTCAGGCAGTAGCCCGGCTGATTTGAGGGTTACGGTGAGCGCGTTTCCCCAGGGAACCAACCCCCGGGGAACCCTCATCCCTCTCGCACTCCGCAGCCAGTAGAGCTGCCATTGAACGCGGTGGGCCGTCCACGAGATGTGCACCATCCGTATCCTTTGGGGCTCCCTTGAGGACCAGATGTCCATCGCTGCATCGGAGGGAGGGTCAGAACTCTCTGGAGAGGATGTGTCGGCGCAGTGGGCTCCTCCGGGTAGACCCGCTGTGCCCGATACTGATCCGGAGATGATGGCTATGCTTGCCTGGGCCGCCAAGAGAGTCGGGCTCGTGTGGAACCCTCCACCGTGTCCCGAACCCTCAAGGCTGGATGATTGGTTTCTCGGGGTGGCCCGTGCTGGTTCTCAGCGCCCCCCCGGTGCCTTTTTCCCGGAGGTGCACGAGGAGCTCACAAGGTCGTGGACGGCACCTTTACTGCCCGAAACCGGCCTAGTGGATCCTCCTCCCTCACCACCCTCGATGGCGGACCTGCAAAGGGATACACGCAGGTTCCCCCCGTGGAACGGGCCGTTGCTATGCAACTGTGCCTTAACTCCACTTCCAGGGGGAACCCGTGTCTTCCCTCCGGGGCCTGTAGGTACTCATCCGATCTGATCGGGAAGGCCTACCTGGCTTGTGGAGAGGCAGGCTCCGCTTTACACGCTACGGCGTTGTTGCAGGTCCATCAGGCCCCGGCTCTGAAGACCTTGCACGAGGGTGGTCACGATCCCGCAGTTCTCCAGGAACTGAGAACCGCAACGGACCTCGTGCTTCGTGCGACGAAGGTTACGGCGCGGGCCGTGGGTCGTGCGATGTCCACTATGGTGGTCCAGGAACGCCACCTCTGGCTGTGTCTGGCGGACATGAGGGAGACCGACAAAGTCAGGTTCCTTAACTCCCCCGTCTCCCAGACTGGCCTCTTCGGCGACGCGGCCCAGAACTTCGCCCAGCAGTTCTCGGCCGCACAGAAGCAGACTGAGGCGGTCAGTCACATTCTGCCTCGGCGGCCAGCTGCTGTCTCCACCCCGCCGCCGGCAGCGCCTCAGCCTGCTCGTCGCCGAGGGCGGCCGCCTGCGTCTGCCTCCGCTCCCGCGCCACAGCAGCAGCCTCCACCCAAGCGGCGTTGTGGAGCCGGGCGCAAGCAGGCCGCCCTACCCGTCCAGACGCCTGCCAAGAGGGGTGGCAAGGCCAAAGGCAAGCTGCCACGAGACGGGCGACCCGGAGGTGAGGAGGACTGCTCTTCTGGAGATGGTGACCACACCGCTCCATCCCCCGGTAGAGGGCCGGGAGGAGAATCTTGTGTTCCATTTTGTTTCTGTTCCGCCGCTGGGCTCAGCCCCAGCGGTACCCAAATTCTCAACACAAGAGCAGTTCCTTCCATCTCCGGGTCTGCAGGGGGCTCGGAGAGTTGTGGCCGGTCAAACGCCGGACCACACTCATCCTCCTCTTCGCCAGCGGGCAGCAGTGGACAACCCCCTCATGTTCCTGCTGCCCACCTGTGGAATCAGGTAAGTGTTGCACGGCACACTCTCACCTCGCTGCGGGCCGCCTCCACGAGACAGCCGCCCCAGTCCGGTACCTGCATTCCACCTCGCTGCCCCACGGTGGGTACGCCGGTGGTTCCTATGGTCCTGCTTGTACGGTCCCTGGGAGCCTGGCTAGTAACCCTCGGTCCGTCTCGCTGGCTCATTCGGACCATCAGGCTCGGCTACGCGATTCAGTTCGCCTGGCGCTCCCCCAGGATCAGGGGCATCCGCTTCACTTCGGTGAATGCTGCAGATGCCCATGTCCTGCATGCGGAGATTGCTGTCCTGCTGGCGAAGGACGCGATAGAGCCGGTCCCTCCAGCCGATATGAAGACCAGCTTCTACAGCCCGTACTTCATTGTACCCAAGAAAACCGGTGGGTTACGGCCAATCTTGGACCTGCGAGTCCTGAATCGGAGCCTCCACAAGCTACCGTTCAAGACGCTCACGCAGAAACGCATTTTCGAATGCATCCGTCCCCAAGATTGGTTTGCAGCGATCGACCTGAAGGACGCGTACTTTCATGTCTCGATCCTTCCTCGACACAGGCCATTTCTGCGCTTTGCAGAGGATCTCTTTTCTCGGTATGGAGTTGGATTCGGTCGAGCGGACAGCGCGCCTCACAGAGGAGCGTGTCCAGTCGATGCTGAACTGCCTGAACACGTTTCAAGGCAGGATGGCGGTTCCACTGAAACAGTTTCAGAGGCTCCTGGGGCATATGGCAGCCGCGGCGCAGTAACGCCGCCGGCCTGCTTCATATGAGACCGCTTCAGCATTGGCTACACGGCCGAGTCCCGAGATGGGCGTGGCAACGCGGCACTCACCGGTGAGCATCACACCGCCTGTCGCCAGTCCTTCAGTCCGTGGTCAGACCCTTCGTTCCTTCGGGCTGGAGTGCCCCTGGAACAGGTGTCCAGGCATGCTGTGGTTTTCACGGATGCCTCCGCCATGGGCTGGGGAGCCACGTACAACGGGCATGCAGTGTCAGGGGTTTGGACGGGCCCGCACCTGCATTGGCACATCAATTGCCTCGAGTTGCTAGCAGTACATCTTGCTCTGAGCCGCCTCAAAGGGCGGTTATGGGGCAAAGATGCACTGGTCCGCACAGACAACACTGCGGCCGTTGCGTATATCAACCGACAAGGTGGTCTGCGCCCCGTCGCATGTCGCAACTTCGCCCGCCATCTCCTCCTCTGGAGTCAGAAGTGTCTGAGGTCGCTTCAGGCCATTCATGTCCCTGGTGTGCGCAAACCGTGTGGCCGACGAGCTCTCACGAGCTGCGCTCCCAGGGGAGTGGTGACTCCACCCCCAGGTGGTTCAGCTGATCGGGAGACAGTTTGGGGTGGCACAGGTCGACCTGTTTGCTTCCCCAGAAACGCCCCACTGCCAGTGGTTCTATTCGCTGACCGAGGGTACACTCGGCACGGATGCCCTTGCGCACAGCTGGCCCCAGGGGCTGCGCAAATATGCGTTTCCCAGTGAGCCTACTTGCACAGACACTGTGCAAGGTCAGGAGGACGAGGAGCAGCTCCTGTTGGTGGCGCCGCACTGGCCCAACCGGACCTGGTTCCCAGAACGTATGCTCCTCGCGACAGCCCCTCCTTGGCCGATTCCTCTGAGGAAGGACCTTCTGACTCAGAGAGACGGGCACCCTGTGGCACCCGCGTCCAGACCTGTGGAAGCTTCATGTCTGGCCCCGGGATGGGACGCGGAGGTTCTAGGTGACTTACCCCAAGAGGTAGTTAACACCATCACACTCGGCACGTGCACCGTTTCTACAAGACAGGCTTACGCCTCGAAGTGGAACCTGTTCATCGAGTGGTGTTCTTCTCGCCGAGAGGACCCCGAAGATGTTCGATCGCGCCTGTGCTTTCCTTCCTGCAACAAGGGTTGGAGCGTAGGCTGTCACCCTCCACCCTCAAGGTCTATGTTGCTGCTATATCCGCCTATCACGACCACGTAGAAGGTAAGTCGGTTGGGAAGCACGACCTGGTCGTCAGGTTCCTTAGGGGCGAGACGGTTAAATCCTCCTCGACCCCCTCCATACCCTCTTGGGATCTTGCTCTGGTGCTCCGAGCACTCCAGAATGCCCCATTCGAGCCTTTGCAGTCAGCAGAGCTAAAGATTCTGTCTATGAAGACTTTGCTGTTGGCTGCATTGGCCTCCATCAAGAGGGTAGGGGACCTGCAGGCATTTTCGGTCGATTTAATCGTGCCTAGAGTTCGGGCGGGTAATACCCACGTGGTACTAAGGCCCCGGCCTGGCTCTGTGCCCAAGGTTCCTACCACTCCCTTCAGGGACCAGGTGGTGAACCTGCAAGCGCTGCCCCCGGAGGTGGCAGACCCAGCCCTAGCTTTGCTCTGTCCCGTCCGCGCGCTCTGCGGATCTACGTGGATAGAACTCAAAGCTTCAGAACCTCAGATCAGCTCTTTGTCTGTCACGGAGGCCAGCAGAAGGGGAAGGCTATCTCCAAGCAGAGGATGGCCCACTGGATAGTGGATGCCATCACCTTGGCTTACCAAGCACAAGGTGTGCCCTGTCCGCTCAGGGTGCGAGCACACTCTACTAGAAGTGTTGCATCCTCCTGGGCGCTGGCACGTGGCGTCTCGCTGTCAGACATCTGTAGAGCTGCGGGCTGGGCGACACCCAACACGTTTCGCTAGATTTTATAGCCTACGTGTAGAGCCGGTCTCCTCCTGTGTTCTCACCTCAAACGGGTAGAAGCACTGAGAGGCCCGGCTCTTGTCGGCTTGCTGCGCCCGGCGCTCTTTTTCTCCAGAAGCAAACTCTGTGAGTCCTCCATCACCTCGGTGCCGGACGCCGCGAACGTCGGGCATCAGGCCCCTGCCGCTGAATCCTTGAGAACCGGTAATGGGCTGGGGTTATATGAGTGACCCTACGGGATCCCATATTTTCTTCCACGGTCGCTCCCTACGGGAAGCCCGTGTCTTTCCTTGGGAGAGCCTTCCCGTCACCGGGACTGAGCCCCCTCCTCCCTTGCGGGCTACGGCTCAGCTTTGTACTCCACATAACTCCTCCGGGTACGATGTGGGCTCCGCAGCTGCCCCTTTTCTAGGCACGCTTCCCAGTGTCATCCAATAATCACTGAACAGGGTCATGCGGAACAGCAGTGATGGACTTCCTGGTGTGAGCCCCGTCTCATCAGGTAAGAGAGCTCAGGTGGCTCACACTGGGCACTGGAAGGGGCAGAGGCCATGGCACTTTGGTAGGGATTCCTATTCGTCGGTACTCCGACGTGGCGCCGAGAGTGACCGACTGAATGGGAACGCCTCGGTTACGTATGTAACCCTCGTTCCCTGAAGGAGGGAACGGAGACGCCACGTCCCGTCGCCATGTCCTCTGTACCCTGCTGGGGTGCCTGCCTACCTACTCGGCTCCTCAGCAAAAGGCTAATTTGATGCAATCACCTGTGTCTCATTTATACCCGCACAGCGTGGCATGAGCACCTGGTGCAATCATTGCATGCCAATGTGCATTGGCTCGTTTTAGTTACACTCGAAGTAGATTGGCTCTCGCGAGCGAGATTCCTATTCGTCGGTACTCCGACGTGGTGTCTCCGTTCCCTCCTTCAGGGAACGAGGGTTACATACGTAACCGAGACGTTAGTACACTTAAAAGAATAGTTCACCCAAAAATGAAAATTCTGTCATCATTTACTCACCCTAATGTCGTTCCAAATCCGTAAGACTTTCATTCATCATAGTGATCAAGTCTCTTCAGACAATTTGAAATAAAACGCTTGATTTATATGGAATCTCTTTATAAACTTTTTGAAGTGTCAAAGTGGTCAGTGGAGGGACAGAAATCTTTCAGGAATTTGTGTTCCGAAGATGAATGAAAGTCAGTCCAGAAAAATTAAAAGAGAATTCGCTATAAAACAAACAAACAAAAATAAATAAAACCCTACATTTAATAGCAAAATTAAATTGCATGCACTGCAAAAAAAGAATAAAGTTTTTGGGTGAACTATCCCTTTAAATTTTCTTTAATTGGCTTGAAAGGTATTAAATGTACCTTCATAAAACCTGCAGAAACCCTGTTAGCATTCGTTGATGAAAAGAAGTAAAAAAAAAAAAAAAAAAAAACAGCATTTATTTGAAATACATATTTTTTGTAATAATGTAAAAGTCTTTACTGTCCATTTTGATAACTTTACTGCATCCTTGCTGAATAAAAATATACATTTCTGGGGAAAAAAAAAAAATCTTACTGGCCCCAAACCTTCGAATTGTAATGTACATAAAATTATGAAAAAATAAAATGTATAATATATAAATTATCCATTTTGAACACACTAGACCCAATAGTATGCTGGTCCAGTTTACTTAAATTTTTTTGGGGGGGATTGGGAACGATTCAGACAACGCACTATATAGGTGATAGGGAACGATTCAATTTCCTTGTCATAATTTTGACATGTCAAAATTATTTTCTGTGATAATGAATATTAAGCATACTGTTCATAGGGCTTGTATTGACAACCTTTACTGTATCTGTGCAGCATTTACAACAATTTGTGAAATTTGCATTGTTTGTCAGTTCTCTCCTTTGATTCCAGTAATTTGAGTAACTAAAAATAACTCTGTAGAGTGTGACAAGAGGAAAGCTGTTAGGAAAATATTTCTGTACTGATTCAAAGCAATAAGCTGCAATCATCAGTAGTGAAGGATAGCTCTGTCACCAGAGTTTTATCTGTGAAAATAATAGGCCTACCTCTCTATAAAATAACACGAGATGTTAGATTGGATTTCTCTGTAAGGAGGGGATGAAGTGGCTTGTGCACATGGATATTGTCATGATTTTCTATCTCTTAGCAAAAACCAAAACATGCAATTCAGAAACTGAAAAAATTGACACTTCCTTGTCATTAATGCGAAAGCTGGCAAATTTCAATCCATACAATGAATCGTCACGCCTACACTCTTTCTCATTGCTTGTCTCCGAACACCTTGACGTTACATAAGCGGATATAAATATTTCATTGGGCATTTGTTAGCCAGTCTGCAGTGTGCTGTGGGCTAGCAGTGTGGACTAACAATGCAGGAGAACTTACAAATGAACTGCGCCAGTTGATAGCATCATATGTATGCATAGTTTTTGAACCTGATTCACTTTGCAGGGCTAGTGGCATTATCACATAACTGCAAATGCACATTCAAAATCAGTGATGACAGAAATTTGCACAATGATACTTGTTTTTGTTAGTTTTTTAGTGCTATAGGTTTTGTTGGATGCACCATATGGCATTCTTTTCTAAAACTGTACAGCATCTCTGCAGCAGTAAATAAATGTTAGTGACTAGGGATGCACAATATATTAGTACCATATCAGTTGATTTTTAGAGACTATTATTTGTTTGTTTCATCTGTATTAATTAATAATGTGTGTATATATTGGCTGTATCAGCTATACTGGTCAGGGGTGTCGTGCACTATTTTTTAGGGGGCACGTGTACTAAGCGATCGCCTAGCATTTCTGTGCATTGTATTATGCATGTATTGGTTTTATAACATTTTTCCTGATAATCTGATTCTCAAATACCTGTAAGTAAATACGGTATTTTGTTCTGTAAACACCTTTATAATGATCATGTTGATTTATAATGGGCGATGGGTGTCGCTGCAATTCAGAGACTCAGACAACACATCAATTTATCCACTTCTCCTGAAAGACATAAAAGTAAGTGGCTGGTGAACAGGGGGGAAAAAAAATAGAGTAAACATTATTGTTACTTACACAATGTGTATCTGATATCAATAAAACAAGTCGTCAAATTATGTAAGGATTATTATTGCTGCTTCCATACACGTGTATTTGACAAACTATAAGTATATATATATTTTTTTTTTTCTAGTCCTATGTACCCTCATGTTATGTTTGAATTCTGCATATAGTCTTGTTGGAGTGGGTCAAATTGACCCCAGTTGGATTCAATACAATTCCTCAAAAACTATGAAAAAAAAAAAATAAATAAATAAATAAATAGAATCAAGTGCAAACAATTAACTTTTAATATCAATTAATTTCATACATTACAAAGAATAAATATCTGAATTTATGATTAATAAAAAAATAATAAAAAAAAATGACCAGTTTTTAAGACGGCCCCTCCCCCACACGTGGGACGTTAGCCATTACACATTAATAATAATAATATCTTAGTCTAAACCTAAAGCAATCTTGTCAAACTATATATTATTTGAAAGCACTCTAGTTTTCATATTTGGTGACTGATTTTTTAAAAGAAATGACAGATCAATAGATAGATAGCAGAATATTCTCCATTTGTGACGCGGTGCCGAACTATAACACACTTTTTTCCCCCGTATGTTTTTATGTGGGTTTGAATTCAAATATTAACATTATTACCACTTCTGAATAAAATGTCTACTTCATAAATATTATAAAAAATTATGAAAATATATGGTTCCGAATGCTAATTAAATCATATATGGAAATGGGTGCGTCCTTATAGTGTCATCAGTGAAGCCTGGATGTCATCTAGTGGAAAAGTTTGGTACTGCACACAAAAATCTTACAGAAAGTTCATTTTTCTAGATATCAACATAAAATTTGGCACAGAACAAGATGTTTGGTTTTGATTTTCTTGTAGATAGAGTTTAACATGTTTTGTAAAAGTTTTGGGAGGATATATATATACACTCACCTAAAGGATTATTAGGAACACCATACTAATACTGTGTTTGACCCCCTTTTGCCTTCAGAACTGCCTTAATTCTACGTGGCATTGATTCAACAAGGTGCTGAAAGCATTCTTTAGAAATGTTGGCCCATATTGATAGGATAGCATCTTGCAGTTGATGGAGATTTGTGGGATGCACATCCAGGGCACGAAGCTCCCGTTCCACCACATCCCAAAGATGCTCTATTGGGTTGAGATCTGGTGACTGTGGGGGCCATTTCAGTGAACTCATTGTCATGTTCAAGAAACCAATTTGAAATGATTCGAGCTTTGTGGCATGGTGCATTATCCTGCTGGAAGTAGCCATCAGAGAATGGGTACATGGTGGTCATAAAGGGATGGACATGGTCAGAAACAATGCTCAGGTAGGCCGTGGCATTTAAACGATGCCCAATTGGCACTAAGGGACCTAAAGTGTGCCAAGAAAACATCCCCCACACCATTACACCACCACCACCAGGCTGGTGGTAACAAGTACACAGTGGTAACAAGGCATGAAGGATCCATGTTCTCATTCTGTTTATGCCAAATTCTGACTCTACCATCTGAATGTCTCAACAGAAATTTCAGTCAAAATTGCTTAAATCACCTTTCTTTCCCATTCTGACATTCAGTTTGGAGTTCAGGAGATTGTCTGCATTGAAGCAACTGCCATGTGATTGGTTGATTAGATAATTGCATTAATGAGAAATTGAACAGGTGTTCCTAATAATCCTTTAGGTGTGTGTGTATATATATATATATATATATATATATATATATATATATATATATATATATATATTTTTTTAATCTATAATAATCTGCAAAGTGTCCCCTTTAAAAAGACAACAAACTTAACTGTGTTAACTCCTATTTAAGATTTATAACAAATTATAGGCCAGATTTACTAACAGCTTGTGCCAGCACAAACCCTATTTTGGTGTAAAAAAAAAATACTGTCATGATTTACTAAAGACGCACAGTGAAAAATTAGTCCTGAAAAGGCATGGACAGGGTTATTTTTGGAGGATTTAATTGAATCGTATTTAAATGAATCATGCAAGGTGATTAACTATAGGTTTGCGCAAGTCAATTTACTTGTATTTGTATAGTTAGTAAATAATTTACTTTTGCCCATTTGCTCATTTATTATTGAGTATTGGTCAAAATAAAAAAAATCATTGTTGTTGATCTGTGCATCCCTAATAGTGAGTACATTTAAATAAGTTGCAGTACTGTTTACCAGAGTTAGGTGTGTTTGTGTTGATTAAACTGAATCTGGGTAGTTAGTGAATAGTGTTAGTGACTTTCTATAATTTGTCACCAATAAAAATGTAGTATAGCAAAAACTAATTTAAGTCAGATGGATCTGATGATCAAATTATCTGTATTCCTGAATATTGTACAGTAGTGGTGCATGACTGTACGACCTGGCGAATTCAATGGCAATCACAAGAATTTTCATACTTTTTTAAAAAATTTTATTCTTTAGCTTGTATAGCATCTGCATACACTTAACAAATTCAAACTTTTTTTCTCCCCATCACATTTAAAAATGATGTAGAACCATCCTGCAAAAGAAAATATACAAACATATTTCCGTCAATATCCTGCATGAATTCAAATGCCTAATGCATTGAACTATCCAAAAAATTGAATAAAAACAGATAAGCCAAAAACAATCTCATCTTCGCGTTCAGCTGAAAGGCATGAAATTTGTGCATTATGTTATTACTGATCTAAGCTGTATGTGAGTAATCTGCCAGCAGTGTCAAATGTTTAAGCCCCAGAGCCAGAGACCTGCAGCTTGGACCCCGATAAGCCCACCTCCACCCCTGCTTCTACTTCTCAGGTGCCTCTCCTGAAAGAGGGTGGGCAAGGGGCGACGGCAGATGCTGTCACTGCCTGCCAGCTTCCTGACAGGTAATGACAGATTAATGGATGGTTTTATCCTTTCAGGGTGGCAGGAGGCATAGGAAGGAAAGCGTGTAATTTATGTTACCAAAATGCCTCCCCCAGCATGAGCACGATGAGCCCTGTCCTTCTCTGCCTTTCTGTCTTTTCTGTTCTTTTGCGATCCATCGCTCAGCTAATAGAACTTCATCTCATTTTCAAGGTGATCGATGTCAACACTTTCAAACTTATTATGTATGTGTCATGTGTGAGGGCTCTGGATGAGTGCCCTCCTTTGGCAGTGAGGGAATTGAATCCATATACATTTGTGATTAGCTCCTTAATAAAATTTATCCAAATTCCCGTTACTCTATCCGACATGATTTCATTGCAAAGCAACAGGAGTAAAATAGCTTGGCAATGCCCACAGACCTCCCAAAGTCTGTTAGCTGAACATCTGATGCAAATATAAAAATTGCACATAAAAATTGCAAGCAGTCTGAAGCCCACAATATTAATCTGATTGGTTGGGTTGTTTTTAGGGGTCTGAACACTTAAGGTCCTTGAACACCAAGTCCGAAATTCTCCTCCAAAATTTTCACGCGCTAAAAAATAAATACAACCTCACGTTATGTGAATCACGTTTACACACTGCCTACGAAACTTTCGTCCGTCATTAAAAAAAAATTGTATCGGGTTCGATTTTCTGCATTTTTCGCATCCATAGCAAACATTTTGAGAGGTGTTTTGACAATTCAGAGCCACCGTACAAGCGAACGGCAAAATCCAGATTGGTGTCTGACAAATTTATCCACTTCCTCTCGCAGCACAAAGCAATGTATGACAAACAAAGTGTCAATATATAATAATATGTGGTTCCAGCATTGCTAGCAAAGCATCAAACTGAGCCACTGATCTTCCTGAGTAAACTTTGAATCACTCGGGATAATCCTGCACCTCCTTGATAAGGAGGTGGAACTCTCCTTCCTCTCTAAGCAATCTCTCTTTTGCTCCCTTTCAGTCGGTCACGTCCGATATACATCAGAATGTGAACTGATGAATTGAGATATCACATTAGAGCATCACCTTTGAGCGTGTACTAAACAAGCCAATGAACATTGGTGTGCGAGATATGCATGTCGCACTCCGCCCCACAGCGTGGGTATAAATAGGAAGTGCATGCAAACACACCTTTGTCTTTCGATTTGGAGCCGAGCAGAGTGTTGCTGTGCATCTCCGGAGAGTGTGACTTCAAAGAAGCCAAAGAGTGAGTGGGAGAGTTTCTGTGTGTTGGAGAGAAGGCACTTCAGCTGCGGCCGTGAGCTCACGTGTCCCTGTGCTGATTCATCAGCTGTGTCATTGCCGGGCGAGAGAGTGAAAGTGCACTGTCAGGCTGCACTAATCCCTGCAGCAGCGCCGAGGCTGTTCCCTTGTGTGCTACAACACTTTCTAAAAGAGCTTTTTCCCTTTCTCTAAAAGAGCATAACAGGCGGACACTGCATCTTTTTCAAGATATCATTACGCTGTGCGTTTCTGGATGCGGCTGTTCCCTGTTTCCGGCTGATCGGTCCCTTGCATGTCGTTGTGTCACGTGTTTGGGCGTTCAGCATGCTGAAACAGATTTTGTGGATAGTTCATGTTCTCACTGTGAGAACATGACTATCGTAGTGTTGCGGTCCAGGCTTGCCTACCTCGGGTGCTACTTCGGCAAATAGACCGGGGTACCTGAGGATTACGTTCAGGGCTTCCCCGCCAAGACAACCTCCACAGGCCCCTATTCCCTTCAGCACACTGCACCCTGTCATGCTGCCAGAAGAGCATGGTGGTCCTTCGCCTGAGCGACCAGGTCTCTTTTGGTGCACCTGCTGACGATCAGATGTCAATCGTGGCATCAGAGGGTGAGTTGTCATCGGGAGATGACGACTTGGCTGCATTGCTTCCTTCTGGGAGAGTAGCGTTGCCCGAGCCAGATCCCGAATTGGCAGTTATGCTTGAATGGAACCCTCCACCATGTCCCAAGCCCTCTCAATTGGTTTCTTCGGGCGGCCCACATTGGTTCTGGTTCTCAGCGCCCTGCCCCGGTACCATTCTTCCTGGAAGTGCATGAGGAGCAAACCCGATCGTGGAAAACCCTCCTTCCCTGGGCAAGGTTCCCATGTCCGAGTTGGGTACCTGTGTTCCACCTTGCTGATGCGGAGTCTGGGAGCCTGGCTAATGCTTCCCAGCCTGTCCTGCTGGCTATCACTCATCACTTATCCACACTATCAGACTCGGCTACGCGATTCAGTTCGCCCGACCTTATCTCGGCGAAGGACGCGATCAAGCCGTCCCTCCAGCCGAGATGAGGTCAGGATTTTATAGCCCTTACTTTATTGTACCCAAGAAAAACAGTGGGTTACGGCCAATCTTGGACCTGCGAGTCTTGAATCGGTCCCTTCACAGGCTGCCGTTCAAGATGTTGACGCAGAAATGCATTTTCAAATGCATCCGTCCCCAACATTGGTTTGCAGCGATCGACCTGAAGGACGTGTACATTCATGTCTCAATTCTCCCTCGACACAGACCCTTTCTTCGGTTTGCGTTCAAGGGGCAGGCATATCAGTACAAGGTCCTACCCTTCGGGCTGGCCCTGTCGCCCCGCGTCTTCAAGAAAGTCGCAGAGGCGGCCATTGCTCCCATGAGAGAGCGTGGTGTTCGCATTCTCAACTATCTTAACAACTGGCTCATCCTTGCCCAGTCTAGAGAGAGCAGTTGTGTGAACACAGGGACATGGTGCTCAGTCACCTCATCCGGTGGGGTCTTCGGGTCAACTGGGACAAGAGCAAACTCTCCCCTGTGCAGAGGATCTGGGCATGGCAACTCAGCACATTCTGTGTGGCTGTCACACCAAGCTGCCGTCGTACCCTCTCTCGGTGGTCGGACCCTTCGTTCCTGAAGGCGGGTGTTCCCTTGGAACAGGTGTCCAGGCATGCTGTGGTCACCACAGATGCCTCCACCACTGGATGGGGGCCACGTACAACGGGCATGCAGTTTCGGGTCTGTGGACGAGGCCTCAACTGCAGTGGCACATCAACTGCCTCGAGTTGCTTGCGGTACGTCTTGCGCTGGGCTGCCTCAAAGGGCTGTTACGAGGCAAGCACGTACTGGTCCGTACGGACAGCACTGTGACCGTTGCGTACATCAATCATCAGGGTGGTCCACACTCCCGTCGCATGTCACAACTTGCCCGCCATCTCCTCCTTTGGATTCAGAAACATCTGAGGTCGCTTCGTGCCATTCATATCCCAGGCGTGTTCAACTGTGCAGCCAACGAGCTCTCATGGCAGTCTCCGCTTCCGGGAGAATGGAGACTCCATCCCCAGGTGGTCCAGCTGATATGGGACCTCTTCGGAGCTGCACAGGTAGACCTGTTTGCCTTTCCAGACTTGACCCATTGCCAGTGGTTTTACTCCCTGACCAAGGACACTCTCGGCACGGATGCACTGGCTCACAGCTGGCACCGGGGCCTACGCAAGTATGCGTTTCCCCCAGTGAGCCTTCTTGCACAGACATTGTGCAAAGTCAGGGAGAACGAGAAGCAGGTCTTGCTGGTTGAGCCCTATTAGCCCAACCGGACCTGGTTCCCAGAACTGATCCTCCTCACGACAGCTCCTCCTTGGCCCATTCCTCTGAGGAAGGACCTTCTAACTCAGAGACGGGGCACCCTCTGGCACCGGCATCCGAACCTCTGGAAACTCCATGTCTGGTCCTTGGACGGGATGCGGAGGTT